>CM077086.1:154826500-155401500 GCA_039513925.1 Platanthera zijinensis
AATCGTGAGAGGAATATCCTAAAGAAGCCTAGGTCAGATTTCATCAAATTTTCCTAAATTAAATTCCTTATATTTAAGAATAATCACACGGGCAACTGAAGAATCTAAAGTAAGATACACTAAACTTCTTTTTTTCAAAATAGTGCTCATATGGAGTACACTTAATAATTTGGTGAAGCATGGTCCGGTTCATTATATAACACGTTGTACTTACCGCTTGTTGGAACCCCAGTTTGGATTTGGTCAAGGACTACTATTAGGATGCTTAGACTTACCCAATATGTATAGTCTGGGTCATAGGTTTTTCTCGGGTTAGTTGCCTTAGAATATTTCACAGTTCTGCAATTCAGTTCGATGAAAGTCGAACTCAGCTCAATGAAAGTAAGGCTCAGCTCGACGAACTCAGAGTTCCAACTCTGAGTTGAGCTCGATGAAAGTTGAGCTCTGGTCGATGAAATCTTCATCTCAGCTCGATGACATCCAAGTTTAGCTCGATGATCTCTGAGCTCAGGTCGATGAATAATCATTTCAGCTCAATGATCCCAGCTTAGGTCGACGAATTTCTTGCTCAGTTCAACGATTTCCAAGCATTGTTTTAGGCAGTTATTTCAAGCAGAAAGCGGCTTATTTCCAGGCTTAATTTCAGGATATTTTATATTCTAAAGGAATAATTTTTATCAAGGCTTAATTGCAGGCAGTTATAACTCTGATATTTAATGCTCAATATTCTTATGAATATAGCCATTTAAAGGCAGCATTAAATATGGACTTAATCGCAGAGTTAAATGTTAATCCTTTTACAAGGTAGTAACCATTCTAGGAATGCTCCAACTATTTAGAATGAATTCAAATATTTGAATTTCTCTAGCATTCCTGATCATATATATATTATCAAAAGTTTTTCTGCCTAAAGGGTTACAGACACACACATAAGGTTTTCTTAGTGTTACAGAAAGCTACAGAAATACTTTTTAGAGAATTAGCTTTCTGATCTTCAAGCTTTCTTCCAGCAACTCATCTTCAATCTGAGACTAAAAGCTCACATCTCTCAGAGACATTTACTAGAAGGAGAAGCTTATAAAGAAGGCCTACACCCAGAAGCAAAGCTTCCATCTACTGATCATCTACATAACTCAGGGGGAGCTTTGACATCATCAACAAATCCACTAGTCTTCTCAAAGATTTGAGACAGAGAAGTCAACATTTCTTTTCGTTTTCCTTTCACTGTGTACAAGGTTATAACTCCCTTCAAAAGTTAGCCTTTTTGGTTCACAAGTCACCTGATCAAAAGACTTGGGTTTGGTTTTTGGGCACCTGATCAAAAGCTCAAAGGGTTGTTAGATCTCCCTTAGAAAAATAGATCTTGTGGTGACAGGGCACCTGTTCAGAAACCTATGGTGGCAGGGCACCTGATCAAAAACCTGTAGTGGATTTCTACCAAGGTTTTAGAAGAGTGGATGTACCCAAGTTTATTTGGGAACCACTATAAATTCCTTGTGTCATCCGATTTGCCTTTATTTTTTCATTTGTGTGTTGTGATTTTCTATTTATACTTACATATATCACTAAATTTTAATCCACTATAAAAACAAGTTAATAATTTTTAAAATACTCTATTCACCCACCTCTAGAGTTAAGTTAAATCTATCCCTCACTTTCAATTGGTATCATAGGGTTGTTCTTTGGTTTCACAGGCTGACACCTGAACTAAAAGATCTTTGATAGATCTCATTTACTCTAGTTTGTCTTTTTATCATGGCACAAAATAAGGACTATTCAAGCAACAGACCTCTAGTGTACAATCTTTATAAGTTTGCACTTTTGAAGGAACGGATTAGGCTTTACACGAATTCCATTGATGAAGATATATATAATTCCATTTTGATAGGTCCCTCATTACCAGTGGCAATAACAAGCACAAATGAAGTTCCACCACCTGAGTGAACTGATGCTCAGAAGAAGGTCAAGATTGCTGATGCTAAAGCAATGAACATTCTGGCCAAAACTATGTCTGATGACATATTCGAGAAGGTTGTTGAATGTACTTTAGTAAAGGCCATTTGGGACTCCCTAAATGGGATGGTTGCAGGATCTGCAGATGAAAGGAAAGATAGGAGATCACATCTGATCTCTTAGTATGAGAACTTCAAGAAGGAAGAAGCAGAATCAGTTGCTGATATGTACAATAGACTCAGCCTCATAATCATTGATCTGAAATCATTGGATAAGAACATCTCATTGACAGAGATAAATGACAAGATCCTTATGTGCTTCCTAGCACATGGGACTCTAGGATCTGGCCAATCAAATAAGCTAGAAGCCTCAATAAAATCTCTACAAAGACCTTGTTGGCTTAGTATGAGAACTTCAAGAAGGAAGAAGTAAAATCAGTTGCTGATATGTACAATAGACTCAGCTTCATAATCAATGAGCTGAAATCATTGGACAAGAACATCTCATTGACAGAGATAAATGATAAGATCCTTATGTGCTCCTTATCAAATGGGACTCTAGGATCTGGCCAATCAAAGAAGCCAGAAGCCTCAATGAAATCTCTATAGAGACCTTGTTGGGCAAGCTAAAATCCTATGAGCAGCTCATCAATACCAGAGAAGATGAACAAAGAACATCATCATCATTAGGAAAGAGCAAAGCATTACATTAAAGCAATTGAAGAAATAGAATCAATTCCAGACAAAGAAGATCTATTGAGTCTCTTGGCTAAGAGATTTTACAAGATGGCAAGGATGGACTTCAGGAGAAGATCTTCCAGAAATGATGATAAGCCAAGGTATGACAAGACTCCTACTAAAGAGATTACCTATTATGTTGTAGAAAACCTGGACACATACTACCAGAATGTCCTGAGAACCAGAAGAAAGAAAAGAAGAAGAGATACACTCTAATAAGCATTCACAAAAGCCCTCCTCCAGCAAATACAAGAAGTAGGAAAGAGGCTTTGTTGCTTAAACATGGAGTGAATCTGAGGATGAATCTTCATCTAGCTCCAGTGAGGATAAAGAAGAAGCTAAGGCCAGAGAGGTCTTCTTGATGGAAATCAATGCATCATGCAGCCACTCTGAAGCTAAAATTTCTGAAGTTGAATCTGAATCAGAAGAAGATCAGATAATTTCTTCTTTTGATTTTACTTCAGAATAATTCAAAGCTGAATTTAAACTATTATGCAATGATTTAATCAAATCTGGGAAGGAAATAAAACTTTTTAGAGGGAAATCAATTGAATTTAATAATTTCTCTTCTAAAAACCTAAAACTTAAAAATTATTTAAAACTGCTAAAGATCAAATATTTTCATTAGAAAATAAATTAAATGAGGCTAAGCATTTGAAGAATACCTTAATGGGAGAAGTATCAAATTGATGGATATCACAAACAAAGTGAATGCCAATTTAAATGGCAAACTTGTCTTGGGAGCTTCATATAGTCAGCCATATATTTTTGAAAAAATATCTTATCTAAACTAATTGAATTCATATCTTCTAAAGGAAAAGAGAAAGAAGTATTACAATTATGTATAAAGATACTGAAATTTTACCAAAGACATAATCAAAGGGGAAAAAAATCTCATAAAAATAATGTTCAACAAAATTCGTCGAACCGAGATCGATAAAATCAGTATTATGCATCGAACGGCGATCGATTAACTCTGAACCTAGAACTTGGGTATGATTACTCAACAGCAGGTGCTCGACAAAATCAACATGTTTCGTCGAACAGAGGTCGACGATTGTGGAACGCAGGAAATTAATATTATCATTCTGTGAACTGAGATTGAAGAAATCAAATACTTTTCGTCAAACTCAGATTGACGAACTCAACAAAATTCATCGAACTCAACAAAATTCGTCGAACTCAATTTTTCATAACAAAAGTTTTAACTCTTGTCAATACAAAAATCAAAAGCAAAAACTTATTATTCCTTTTACTCAGTGGATTATTCCTCCTAAGAGATTTCATCCACTAGGTTATAAGGATCAACTAGAGTGTTCCATTATTTCTAGTTATCATTATGAAAATAAACAAGGACCCAAGGTATCTGGGTCAAGAACAACTAATCTATTTTTATACAGGTAAAGAGCTATCCTACAACAAAGGAACAATGGTACTTGGATAGTAGTTGCTCAAAACATATGACAGGATCAATGGCAAACCTATGTAATTTTAAGGAAAAGATTGGACCTAAGGTTATTTTTGGAGACTCCAACTGTGGATAGATAGAAGGATACAGAAATGTCAAAGTTGGAGCAGTTACCTTTCAGAAGGTAGCTTATGTAAATGGTCTGAAGCATAATCTCATCTCTATCAGCCAATTATGTGATGAAGGTTATCAGGTAACATTTAATAAATCTTTATGTTCTATTGCTCTAGTTTCAATAAAATTGTTTTAACTGGTATTAGACAAGGCAATATTTATCTAGTTAACTCTAATTCTACAAAATTTATCTAGTCAAATTAGTAATCTTTGGCATAAGAGATTAGGTCATGTAAACCTTAGGAGTATAGCTAAATTATCTAGGGACAATCTTGTAAGAGGACTACCTTCTGATTCCTATAAGAAGGAAGGAATTTGCAGGGCTTATCAATTAGGCAAGCAAACTAAAAATAGTTTCAAATCCATTAATAAAAGTGATTCACCGAGAATCTTGTACTTGCTACATATGGAACTTTTTGGACCTATTGCAGTACATAGTTTTGGAGGGAAGTCATATACCTTAGTGATTGTTGAGGATTACTCTAGAATCACATGGGTTTTCTTTCTGAAAAACAAGTTAGATAACTTTAAAGTTCTTACAGACTTTCTTAAGAGCATTCAAATTGAGTACTCTACTCAGATTGCATTGATCAGATGTGATCATGGCACTGAGTTTGAATCTCTTCTCATGCAAGAATTCTGTGAGAAGGAAGGTATCAAGAATTATTTTTTTGCTCCTAGAACTCATAGACAAAATGGGGTAGCTGAAAGGAAAAATAGAACCCTGATTGAATCTATAGGGACATTATTTGTAGATGCTCACTTGCCCCTATCCTCTTGGGCAGAGGTAATAAGCACAGCAAAATCTGTTCTGAATAGAAGTCTAATTCATAAGCTAAATGGTAAGACCCCCAATGTATTACTTAAATCAAAGAAACCTAAAGTTAATTATTTTAAAGTTTTTTGTTGCATGTGCTATATTCACAATAATGATAAGAAATACCTTAGAAAATTTGAATCCAAAGCTGTAGAGGGAATTTTCCTTGGATATTCCCAAGTCAGCAAGGATTATAGGGTATTTAAGAAATCAACATTAAAAATGGAAGAATTTGTACATGTTTCTTTTGATGAAACTCACATGTTTTATAAGGAGAGAGACATATCTACCATAAAAAATTTGCAGGTTTCAAATCTATGTGAGAAAATTGATGATTTAATCCTAACACAAGAGGATATATCACATCCTTCTCAACAGATTATTATTGATGACAGTGATGAAGAAATTGAGGAAATTCATGCAGAAGATATTGTGGGAAATGAAATTCCACAAGAGGAATTAGCACCATAAGTGGTTGAAGAACCAACTCTACCCATTGATCTTGTCACACTTAAAGATCATCTCATATCTCAAGTGATTGGAGACATGTCAGCTGGTTTACAAACAAGGCATCAATTAAATCATGATCAGATGCATGCTTGCTTTCTTTCTCAGATTGAACGTCAATCCATAAAAGATGTAGAATAAGATCCCCACTGTATCATTGCTATGCAAGAGAAACTCAATCAATTTGAAAGATGAAAAGTTTGGGATTTAGTTCCAAGACCCCAAGACTACCCATTCATTGGAACTAAATGGGTATTTAGGAATAAGATGGACGCACAAGGAGCAATTATGAGAAATAAAGCTAGGCTAGTAGTTCAAGGTTTCTAACAGGATAAAGGCATTGATTATGTTCAAACATTTGCTCTTGTTGAAAGACTTGAGGCCATCAAAATTTTTCTTGCTTATGGTTCCTATCAGGATTTCAAAGTCTATCAAATGGATGTCAAAAGTGCATTTCTAAATTAAGAACTAAAATAAAAAGTATATGTTGAACAACCACCAGGTTTTATCTCTTTAACTCATCCCTCTTATGTTTTTAAGCTTCATAAAGCTCTCTATGGTCTAAAGAAGGCTCCAAGAGCTTGGTATGTGACCTTAGCTAGCTTTTTTTTAAAGCGTAAGTTGATTAGAGGCATTATAGATAGGACTTTATTTATTAGACATCATAAGTCAAAAATTTTGTTAGTCCAAATATATGTAGATGATATAATATTTGGCTCTTCTGATTCCAAACTTTGCAAAAGGTTTTCTAACCTGATGCATTCAAAGTTTGAAATGAGTAGCATGGGTGAACTATCTTTCTTCCTTAGTCTTAAAGTGAAGCAAACCCCTGATGGTATATTCATATCCTAGTTTAAATATGGTAAATAGCTTATCAAATGATTTGGGATATCAGATGCCTCAGCCATGAAAACACCCATGCCCTCCAATGTTGTAGCTGACTCTAATGAATAGGGCAAGCCAGTTGATCATAAAACATATAGGGCTTTTGTTGGGTCTTTATTGTATCTTACAGCTAGTAGGGCAGAAATTATGTTTGTTACTTGTATTTGTGCTAGATTTCAAGTCAACCCTAAAGAATCACACCTTATTTTACTAAAAAGGATTTTAAGATATATAATGGGTTGTCCAAATCTAGGACTTTGGTATCCAACAAAGTCATGATTTGACTTAATTGGATTCTCAGATGCTGACAATGCTTGATGCAGAGTTGACAGAAAAAGCACATCAGGAACTTGTCGGTTTCTTTGTGATAGGCTTGTATCCTTGTTTTGTAAAAGCAAACATCTGTGTCAACATCAACTGCTGAAGTTGAATATATGGTAGCTGGTAGTTGCTGCTCATAGATTTTGTGGATTAAAAATCAGCTTCTGGATTATGGTTTCAACCTAAATAATTCAACTATCTTTTGTGATAATACTAGTGCTTTTTAAATTGCACAAAATCCAGTACTGCATAGTAGAACTAAGCATATAGAGATTAGACATTATTTCTTAGAGATAATGTAGACAAAAATAAATTTAATATTGTCTTTATTTCCACTTATTTACAAAGGGCAGATATTTTCACTAAACTCTTAGATGAAAAGAAACATCTTTTCTTTATAAATCAACTGGGCATGATAAATGAAGACTTATAAATTCAATTTTTGGTCTGAGAATGATTAATTGGTCACCTTTCGTCGAACGGAGATTGAAGATTTGTGAACTCTTCTTGAGATTATCGTCGAACTGAGATCGACGAAATCTCTTTGTGAAACTTTCGTCGAACGGAACCCGACGAATTTTGTTTATAATAATTTTCATCAAACGGAGATCGACGAAATTTATTTGTTTCGCAAAAATTCTTCTACCTGAGATCGACGAAATGCATTTATTTTTAGAATTTTTTATCGAGCAGGGTTCGATGTTTTTTTATTTTTTGTCGGACAGAGTTCACCTTTTCAACTTTTTAAAACTTATAACTAGGTTTTCATCAAACTCTATCCCGCGCATTTCCATTTCTCTTACACTTGATCTTTCATTTGTGCAGGCTAATGGCGATTTCTCAAGCTATAATCTCTGCGATGAAGTTGGATGCTATCTTTGATATTTATATGGAATCATTCTCTCACTCGGATCAAGTATTCCATGACATTATGAAATTGTTTGAGGGTCCAAATCTGCAGTATTTCATGACAACAAGGATCCAACTTCCACTGACAGAAATATAAGAATGGATGCACACAACAAAGCTTCGGGATACTCCAGTTCTCATTGGATCAATCTCTGGTAACCAGGTTCTTTTATCACCAGAAGTTTTATCTGATGTTTTTGGATTTGTTAATGGTGAAGATGATTTATAACTATCTAGAGATGAATTTAATGAAATACTAGATAGAATGGGTCACTCCTAGGGAAACCCTAATCACCTGCTTAAGAAATTTTTTTCAATTGAGTAAAAGTTCTTAGCACATGTTGTAGGTAAAGTGTTGTTGGGAAAACACTTTGCCCATGACCATATAATCAGGCATCAATTTCACTTGAAGTGTGCTCTGGTAAATAAGAAGTCTGTAGACTGGGGAAGGATTTTCTTTGATTCTATTAAGAAGAAACTTTCTAGTAAATCTGGAGGCTATGGTAGTATCCTAGGGATCTTTCTGCAGGGAACGGTTCCAGATTTATTGGTCTCCTAGACAATTTTCATTAATACTTCTAAGAGGCTTACCTCTGCCCTTTTTGGTTGATGAGAGAGGGTTATTCCAAAGCCCTCCAGGGCCTCCTCTTCCAGGACAGCTTCAGAGGACACAAGGGATGTAATAGCCACTCTCACAACCCCTATACAAGCTCCACCTCTTCCTCCCTCTCCTCCTCTTCAATAACCATCCATTATTCTTGCAGACACACTTCTACTTCCATCCCTCCTGCCTCACCATCTCGACCACCATCGCCTCCACACTCACCAATCTACATTTCTGAGGATACACCATCTCCACCTCCTCAATCACCTCTACCATCTCTTCATCTTGAGGACATTCCCCTACCTACTTTCCTTCTGCTTTCAATCTTCTCTCTTCTCCATCTCATTCATCTCCTCAACATCAATTCACTACCCCTCTTCCAACACCACCTCAATCTCCTATCTAGGAAGAGATCATCCCTAATATCACTCCCTCTACCTCAATCCTCAGGATGTACCTTAGTCATTCTATCTATGTCAAAACTGTTCTACCTCAATTCCCCTCTCTTCTAATCCACCCTCTACATCTAATCAGTCTACACCTGAGTTTATGTATATGGATTTCTCATCCATCTCTTCTAATATTCTTACTTTTATCACTCCTAACCTCAAGATGTTGATAGAAGAAGAAATTGCTCCTCTTGTAGCTACCATTTCTGACCTATCTTTTAAACTAGCTTACTCCTAAACTGTCCCTTCTTCTGGGGGCCTGGGTTCAGGTCTCTTTGAATCCAAGCAGGGGAAGATGTCCTATGAAGAAGCTCTAGTAACAGCAGAATCATCTCAAGTAGCGGTAATTTTAGAAGCAGAAGCAATAACAGTTTTAGCAGCAGAAGTAGATTCAGATACAAAAATGCTTGCAGTCTGTGCAGATGAGGAAGCAGCTGATTTTTAAGTTCCTGAAATTATAACTATTGGGGATATTGTTATTAATCCCACAGTTAACCAATTTTATCTATTTTCAGTTTTTGATTCCCTGCATAGTTCTATTCCCAGTTTTCTCCCTGCTTTTCCAGCTTATGATAAAGATATAGTTTGATATTTTGCACCTATAGATTCTTCAGTTATAAAATAGATTAGATCCAGTTTCAGTAATTCTTTTACTAGTATCTCCTCAGTTTCTATGAATATATTAGTTGTTAATACAGTAAATATCATAGAGCCAACCTGTTCCCCTCCAACTTATGCTTGGGATGAATCCCCAATGCCCAATTTAGATGACATTCTTTTTGAAGACAAGGAATAAGATGTTAGTGTACAGATGCAAGCTGATATAAATTTTGTGCATACACAGCAAGAAGTACAAGTTCATAATAAGTCTGAGTATTTTAAGCAGATTGATGAGTTATATGATCAACCGGTTGAAGATGAGTCTGATGATAATGATGTTGATTCAGATGATTTAGAAGATGTTGGTTTAAAGAAAAGAAAAGCAAAGAATAAGGCTCCAGTAAAAGGTTCTTCTAAACCTTCATCAAATGCTAACATTCCTTATTACATTTTGCATGGAGTTACACTCACTCCAGATACTCCTTACTGGATGAGGTTTTCTAAAAATGAACACAAAAGAAGGAAGAAAATGAAGAGATTCAATTCACCTCCATACTCTAGGAGAGGACCTCGTCCTCCTCCTTCTCCTACAGTAGGATCAGCAGGAAGCATTTCTCAATCTCAAAAGCCTACTCCTTCTTAACATTCTAAGGTCAGTCAAAGCAGAACTTCTAGGTCTTATTCACAAGGCAGCTATCAACAGAGATCAAGCCAAAGTAGCCAACAACAACAATCAAGTCTAGAGAGTCCTTCTTCTCCTATATATGAGCCAGAGCTAGATCCAATTTATAGGATGGCCAGATTTAATGAGCTTACTGGTCTGTCTTAGATTAATAAAGCTAAAGCAGAAGGAAAATACACCTCCCAGTTCACAATAATGTCTTCTTACAGACAAAAAGAACTAGACAAGTATCAAGTAAAGAATTTATTCATTGCTAATGAATATATGCAACTTCATCCAAAGGCAGTTGTGCCCAGAGCCATATCTCAAAAGATTCTTGGTGATCAAGATTTAAAATTGACTCTGCTAGAAACTCAAGATCCAACCAGGAAGATGATTTTCACAAAATCATCCTCTTATTCTCTTTCAGAAGTTCCCAAGAAAGACAACTAATTTCTATTTTATGTCTTCTTTATTGTTACTATTTTTGAACTCTCATAGCACAATATTATATCTGCTGAATGTTTTATTTCTGCTAGATATATTTTTTGCTTTATATTTTGTGTAAATAGTATCCTCACCCAAATAAGGGTAGATTATTGGAACCCTAGTTTGGATTTGGGCAAGGACTACTATTAGGATGATAAGACTGACCCAATATGTGTAGTCTGGGTCATAGGATTTTCAAGGCTTAGTTGCCTTAGAAGATTTTAGAGTTCTGCAATTCAGTTCGATGAAAGTCAAACTCAGCTCTACAAAAGTTGAACTCAGCCCGACAAACTCAGAGTTCTAACTCTGAGTTGAGCTCGACGAAAGCTGGGCCCCGGTCAACGAAATCTATATCTCAGCTCGATGACAGCTAAGCTAAGGTCGACGATCTCTGAGTTGAGGTCGAGGAATAATCAGTTTCAACTCGATGATCTCCAAGCTCAGGTTGATGAATTTCTTGCTCAGTTCGACGATTTCAAGGCAGTGTTTTAGGCTGTTATTTCAAGCAATAAGCAGCTTATTTTCAGCTTAATTTTAGGATATTTTATATTCTGAAGGCAAAATGTTTATCAAGGCTTAATTGCAGGCAGTTTTAACTCTTATATTTAATGCTCAATATTCTTTTGAATATAGTCGTTTAGAGACAACATTAAATATGGACTTAATCACAGAGTTAAATGCTAATCCTTTTCCAAGGCAGTTACCATTCTAGGGAATGCTCCAGCTATTCAGAATAAATTCAAATATTTGAATTTCTCTAGCATTCCTGATCATATAATATTATCAGAAGTTTTTCTTCCTAAAGGGTTACAGACAGACACACAAGGTTTTCTCAGAGTTACAAAAAGTTACAGAAATACTTTTCAGAGAATTAGATTTCTATTCTTCAAGCATTCTTCCAACAACTCATATTCAATCTGAGACTAAAAGCTCTCATCTCTCAGAGACATTTACTGGAAGGAGAAGCTTTCAAAGAAGGCCTACACCCTGAAGCAAAGCTTCCATCTCCTGATCATCTACACAACTCAGGGGAGCTTTGACATCATCAACAAATCCACTAGTCTTCTCAGAGATTTGGGAAAGAGAAGACTACATATTTTTACATTTTCTTTTCACTGTGTACAGTGTTTTAACTCCCTTCAAAATTTAGCCTTTTTGGTTCACAAGTCACCTAATCAAAAGACTTTGGTTTTGTTTTTCGACACCTGATCTAAAGCTCAAAAGGTTGGTAGATCTCCCATAGAAAAATAGATCTTGTGGTGACAGGGCACCTGAGCAAAAACCTATGGTGTCAGGACACCTGATCAAAAACCTGTAGTTGATTCCTACCAGGGTGGTAGAAGAGTGGATGTACCCAGGTTTATTGGGGAACCACTATAAATTCCTTGTGTCGTCTGGTTTGCCTTTACTTTTCTTTTGTGTGCTGTGATTTTCTCTTTATACTTACATATATTTCTAACTTTTAATCCGTTATAAAGACAAGTTAATAATTTTTAAAATACTCTATTCACCCCCCCCCTCTAGAGTTAAGTTAGATCTATCACTCACTTTCACCGCTTCGGTGCATAAGTATTTGGGTAAGCTATACTTGACAAGCATAGTGCAAGCTAATTCTTGAAGCGTTCGATTTTTTTTCCTTTTCTCTACCCTATTTTGCTTTTAAGAGCGTGGAGCAGAAAACTCATGTTGAATGGCTAAGTTATTATAGATAGAGGTAAAAATTTTATTCTAAAATTCTCCCTCGTGATCTGACATTATACATTTAATTTTTAATTTCATTTCATTTTGAATTTTAGTGCACATGATGGAGAATTCAGTGAAAGCGTCTGATTTATTTGCAAGAAAAATTCTATCAAAAACATGAGTAATCATCTATTATCACAAGTTTGTACTGTTTCCCACCTAGATTATAGGTTCTAAGAGGGCCAAATAAATCTATGTGAATTTATTGAAGTGGTGCAGAAGTGGTAAAATAATTTTTTCTTTTAAAAGATGATTTTGAGAATTTTTCCCTTTTGGCAAGGAGCACATAAAAAAAGTCAAACTACAGCTTAATTGTGGAAGCCGTCAGATTAGTTTTTCTTTCAATGCTTTGACTATTAATTTACTCTCGGAATGTTCGAGTCTCTTATGCCTAAGTTCTATCACTTCATTTTTAGCGACTAAGCATTTTAAATTTGAAGAGGATAAATCATCGAACATGCTAGTGTAAATATTGTATTTCCTAGTTGCGGTTAGCAATATATTTTGAGATTTAGCATCAATGATTTTACACATGTTTGTAGCAGTTTCAAACAAAACATCTAGGCCTTTATCACACAGTTGACTATTGGATATTAAATTATGTTTTAAACTATCTACTAAAAATATGTTTGGAATAGAAAAATGCAAGTTACATATAATGTCAATACCCAAAATTCCTCCTTTGATATTGTCTCCAAATGTCACCATGTGATGTTTTTGTTGTCTACCTAAATCACCTAGAGGGGGTGAATAGATGAGGTCTGTGTCTTTTTGCGAGAAAAAAATTGAATGAACGAAGCGCAGAAAATAAGCGAACAAATTACACAGAACACCAGATCTATAGTGGTTCCCTAATCTTGGGTGCATCCACTCTCCACCTAACTAATCTAGCAACACGCTGGACTCAGCTACTTCACTATTACCTCGGATTGAAAACCAATCCTATAACTCGGAACAAAGTTCCTATAACTCGGAGTAAAAAACACTCCAACAACAACTCGGAAAATATCTCCTACAACTCAGAGTAAAACTCCTACAAGACTCGGATAATAACTCCTACAACAATATAATGAATTTACAATCAGAAAAACTATCTTATCTTCACAGATCTTGTTGAACTCAGCATCTTCCTTCTTGAAAAATTAAACAGCCCTTATCAGAAAAGTTGAGGAAGAAATCTGAGAAACCTTGGATCTGAGAACTTTAGAATCAGCACGATCAAGGAATAGATCTAGAGATGTCGAAAATCTTGATCTGCTTAAACTTCTTGTTCTGAATCTCTGGATTGAGAAAGAAGATCGGCGAAGAGGTTAGAGTGGCGGAAGCGGCGCTTCTCGATTTGGAAATATAAGAACGATTTAGAAACTTTGATATTATTCTGTTAGGGTAATCGATTTGATAAGACCTTTTATAGGACAAGCCTAACGGTCATAATCATAAAGACTGCACACGTGGACCAATAATAAATAAGATTAGTTTGAAATCATTTTTGTCGGACTTAAAAATTTTTTTCAAGGAATGATCTTTATTTCTCGAGTGGATTATAGACTACTCGAAGTAATAACTTTTGCTTCTCGAGAAAAGAGTATAAGGTTCTCGAGAACAAGATTTGGAGTAAACATTGGAAATAATTCCTGTCTTCTCGAGAAGTAACTTCTGTTACTCGAGAAGTAGAAACTGACTACTCGAGAACTAACTGGACTTCTCGAGAATAAGTTTTTTCTCGAGTACTAGACTTCTATTTCTCGAGACAAAGTCTTGGCCTTCTCGAGTAATGGCCTTAGCTTCACGAGTACTAGACTTACAAAAATTCTGATCTAGATTTTTCAATTGACTTGAGAATGAAGCAAGTTTTACTCGAGTACTGCATAGCTTCTCGAGAAGTAAATTATTCTTTATTGAGAACTACTTATGTTACTCGAAAACTATACTTAGCTCACTCGAGAACTGGCTACAATTCTACTCGAGTACTTATAGGTCCTTCTCGAGTATAACACTTAGAAAATTTTAGCTTTCTGAAAATCCTCTTTCTTCAAGGAATTCAGCAACAAGTCTTTCTCCTATAACTTTAGTGCTTTGAAAATGAAGTGTGTCCTAATAGAGAGGCTACACATGAGTCAACATCATGGATCACACAATGAGGGATTATATTGTATGGTCCTGTGTTTGGTGACTCATTATAGACTGACATTGGTCTACACTTGGCAATTACATCCTGCAAACACATAACTCAAACAGGGCATTAAATATAACTTAATTCATCTTAGTTAAAGGGTGACTTCATACAAATCTAGGTTATTGTGGATACAATACCCAACAATCTTTCCCTATTTATAGAAGTCAGAACCCTCAACGCGGTATTTTTCATTACAATCATCACACATCGATTCGAGAATTGCTTCTTTCCACTCCCAATATGGCTAAGAGAAGTTTATAGCTTCTTCTCCAAGGCCTTCCTCTCCTTGGTAAGAGTTTCATATTTGGAGGAAGCCTTGTAGCGTCTCTCTTTCAATTCATTTATCATGCTCAAGGAGTGAAAACATTCATGGCACTCAACTTTCTCTTTCCCTCATTTGATTAATACATTATTAAGACATTTCAAATCTTTTTTATTTACTTATTTTTAGATTTTAAGAAATTATTGTTATCATGCAAATCATCTCATTTATCACATAGTTGTTCATATAAATCATAAAGTTCTACATTAGTGGGAGGGGTTACATCTGTGTCGCTATGGACACTGGATTTTCTAACAGACTTATCTTGGTGCATCCCCATGAGGAACAGATTTTCCTCACTGCTCAAGCTCGAGGTGTCGAACAAATTTGTTGATGTATCATCGCAGGTTGATGCCTTTAGCAACTTTTTATTCTCCTTGCCATGAGTTTTCCTTTTCCTTTCCTCCTTCAGAAGCTTAGGGTAGTCATGCTTAAAGTGTCCAGATTTGCGGCAATGGAAGCACTTTGGGGAAGATTCTTCTTCATCACTCTTTTCCACTTTTGATTACTTGCTCCACCCCTTTTCCTTTTCCATTCGGTCATTCATGAATCTTTAGAACTTATCTCACTTCTTTAGGTTCATCATGAAATTTTTAAGCCACTGGCATATAGGCTCTCCTCATCATTAGCCTCCTCAGTCACCTCATTTTCCTTGCTTGCCTTCAATAATAGTTCCTTCTTTTTTGTTCCCTGGGATACTCCTCGGCTTGAATCTTCATGTAAAGATCATGGGTTTTAAGGTTCCCAATGAGACTCTTTATCTCCAGGGCACTAATCTCATGAGATTTATCAATGGTAGTCACCTTCAGATTGATTTGCAGATTCAGGGACAGCGGGATCTTCCTTACCAAGTCCCCATTTGAAAAGGTCTTTCTAAGAGATTTAGAGTCATTGACAATCTTTGTAAAGTGAGTGTACTTGATGTGTACGTCCTCATCGATCTCCATCCAGAACTGTTCATATTCAGAATCTAGATGAAATAGCTTCGACTCCTTAACCCGCGAGGTACCTTCATGACAAATTCATGTAAACCCCAAATATCATAAGTAGTTTCACAATTATAGATTCTATTAAATTTAATCTTATCTAAAGTGCAAAATAAAGAGTTCATGGCTTTGGCATTATTCATACACCTCAGCTTATCTATATCATCCCATTTATCACAAGGTTTTTCCACAATCTGATCAAATACAGTAATAGTTGGTGTAGTGTTTCTCGTTTCGACCATGTTTCACTTGTCCATGCTTTGTGTCATCAAGAATATTGTCGTGCAAGTTCTCTAATAGCTGTAATCATTCCCCATACACAAATGAGGCCAACTCACTCCTTGTCCCTTAAGAAAGGCAGAATTGGCATTGGTCATCTACTTCAGGATTTTTATCCTTTTTTGAAGTAACCTCGCTCCGATATTACTTGTTGGATCGGAATACCAACCTTAGCGGGGGGGGGGGGGGAATAAGGTTTGTAGTGAATTACTAGAGATTAAAAATTATTTGGAGGCAAGAAATAATTTTTCTGCAGCTATCATTGGGCGATATCGAGATATCGTCGCTGATATCGATAGAAACTTTGTTCCATGTTTCTGAATATTGTATAACATAAAACACACACAGGAAATTAAATTTTCAATAGTAAACACATATGATTAAAGATGAAACAAGAAGACATAAATTTATTAAAAACAAAAAGTTTACAAAGTTCAAAACTAGATCTCCATGATGCCGGAGATCGGAGGCAGTAAGTTGAATATTTCTTATAATTTATATACTGACCCTACCCAATTACCGGTCGACTCTCTCACTTCTTCCTAAGAAGTTCGACGAACCAACTACATCTACCAGATCAAGATGTGCTCCCAGGACAATTTCCATATTTTTCCCCAAAAATATGATGACCTCCCAGGCTAATTTTCTACGAACTCCTCTCAGGAATGCGACATCCACATCAGAGGATTTCTCCGCACATAATATATTAATCAATGAAAAAGAAAGAGAAATAGAACAAGAAAATTTAATGCTTCCTTTAAAAAAATATATCTAGAGGCGGTTATCGTTGATTTTGATTTCTGTGGCTCGGAAAAACGTCAGTCATCTGAATCTAATTCTGGCATTCTATCTCCAAAGATCTCCTTTGATTTTGCAAGACAGAAAGAATTATCCTTCTTATATGTTTTCTCTCAGGAACAAGGATGATAAGAACAGACTATAGACCTCCTAGGGTTAGAGCGCACGCCACCAGGAGAACAAAATGGTGCTTATATTTATTTTAGTGCTATCGTCAGGCGATTGTGGGTTATCACCTGGCGATATCCAAATTTGGTACCACCACCACCAGCTGTACCGTGCTAGAAAAGAAAGGAGAGCATTTCCAAATTTACGGCCGCTATCATAGGGCAATAGTCGTTATCATCATGCTATATCTTAATTTAGTTCTTCCTTTTCTAGCAACACATGTCTTCCAATGTCCACGGATCGTTGATGTTTCCATATCAAGGCTATTGCCAACAATAGTAGTTATCACCTGTGATGGTGCCAAAAATCACAGATCCTGAAAATCTTCATACTTGTAGACCTGCACACTATACCCAAAAGTGTATGATCAAATACAACTTGGGATTTGATATTATCAAACCTGGGAGATACAGAATGCAAGTTCCAACAGACCGGACTTGCGATAGAAAATAATAAATGAAACAAATAGCTTTATATGATAACAAACTAGAGAAATATTTTCATAGCACACAATGTCGTGATAGACCCTTCTCGATTTGGGTTGGATGTTGTAGTGGTGTGCTGCTTCGTCAAGTGGTTCCAAGTCAGCGCCATCAATCCTACTCCCCCCCACTTAAAACTGCTTGTCACTAATAAGTTGTGCAAGCGGTAATGGTGTACCATGTCATCATCAAGATGCTCCATCTCCTCAGTGGTCACCTAAGTGGTGTCACAAATGGGATGTTCCTTCCCACAAACCAAGTGGCGGTGCACACCACTATTAGTTGATGCAATTCTTGGTCATCTAAAAATTTGATCGAGAAAAAAGAGAACCTTCATAAACCTGGAAAAAACATTAAGAACAAGCATAATATCACCTAGAGCCTCACTAGTAGGTGAGGGGGTAGCTTCTAGGTAAAAAAAAGTGGGGATGTAGTATCACTCCTAATCCATGAGAATGGGTGTGAGGAGAAGAAGAATAGGAATAAAGTAATTCTTGCAGTGTTTCATGAAATAGTGTAAGATCGGAAACATTAAACACGGGGTGGATGCCCTAATTGATATGCAGTTTGAGTATATACACATTATCGCCTAACTTATTTAAAATCTTAAAAGGGTTGGTATGTTAGTTATTAAATTTCTTTATGGAACTCGATGGTAAGCATTGTATAACCCCATATCCAGCGAGTGGTGGGCGACAGGAGTCGGCAGTCAAAGTCCCAGGTGACCCGCAGGAGGCGAGAGCCCATTAGCCTCCTATGCTCACCTTGG
This sequence comes from Platanthera zijinensis, assembly GCA_039513925.1. Classification (NCBI taxonomy): domain Eukaryota; kingdom Viridiplantae; phylum Streptophyta; class Magnoliopsida; order Asparagales; family Orchidaceae; genus Platanthera; species Platanthera zijinensis. The sequence goes on from CM077086.1 coordinate 154,844,738, forward strand.
TGGGTTAGAATAAGTAAGGGATGAGTGGAGTAGGTCGGCTCGCACTCACCCCAGTGGTTCCGCAAGTAGCGGGCGAGTAGAGGCAGGCCTAGTTCAGTACTCGCTTAGGGTCGTAGCGAGGTGATGAGTGCCAGCTCCATCAAGCACTCGCCACCCCAGGCGAGTGGTGGTGGCGAGTACAATCTCCATCGAGCACTCTCCACCCCCGGCAAGTGGAGGTTCCAGAGGGCCACTCGCCAAGTTTTTTTTGTGATGTATCTTTTCTATTTTGCCCCCATTAGCCTGCCTATATCTTGCTATAACAACAGTTACGTTGTTCACAGACCCAGCGAGGTTGCACATAGCTTTTGGAACAGCGGAGGTTGGCTATTTGTAGGTAATTTTCAGAAATCTATAAATAGAACCAAGGGGGTACCTCAGAGGGCATGCGAACTTGTGCCCAGGTATTCTTGCACTCTCTGAGGTATCTTAGCTAGGTATTTGGCTAGGGAGGGAAGCTCTCTAAGATCTTCCGGGTGTGTAGTGGGACCTCCACACTGAGCCCTTGGGACTGTCCCCTGTTCTTTTTTCCTTAGTCATTTGGCTCGCAAGAGAGAAGTAATTGTGTGATCGACCCTTCCCCAAGGGTGAACTCCACAGAGATCGAGTTTACGATTTAAAAATTTTTGGTGCGCTGAGCGTGGAGGGTGGTCAGCACAAAAAATCTTCAGCAAGCTCGAAGATTGGTGGAGAAGGGCTAGGTTCGGACGGGGGTGACTCGCAACCCCCTCACACTCACACCACAGTGGGAATGTTCGAGGAGTTCCAGCAGGAGATGCTTCGCATCTTCAAGTTCGCACTTGGCATGCGTGTCGAGTGCTCGACACCAGCTATTCAAGTCATCGTCGCCCCGAATCTAGGAAAAGATGCCCCAGCTTGGAGAGCTAGGAAGGAGGTTGTAGAGGAGGGGAGTAGGGGTGATCTCCCCAGGCGAATGCTCATCCCCGGGTCGGCGAGAGGAGGCCTGTTCGGAGAGATGGGGGTACGAGAACCTCCGGCTCGCCTAGCAGGGGAGGCAGCCCCTTTAGCGAGTTGGTTTCTTCTGCTCCAGTTCCGGAGGGGTTCAAGGAGCCAGAGATTTTCTACTATACCGGGAAGGATGACCCGGTCCAGCACATCTAATGGTTCGAGGATGTGGTTTCGATAAGGCAGATGTAGGATGCCTTCAAATGCAGACTCTTCGCCATCACCCACAAGAAAAAGGCGAGGGAGTGGTTCCAACAGCTACCGGCCAACTCAATCTACTACTTCGAGGACCTCTGTCGGGGGTTTATGTTTAGATTCACCACTTCCAAGAAAAGGAAGAAGGAGTCAGAGTCCCTATTCCACATTAAGTAGGGGGTGAACGAGACTTTGGGAGCTATGTGGACCGGTTCCAAGAGGAGGTAACCTAGGTCAAGGAGATGTCATGACACACCCTTATGATGGCCTTTACCTTAGGGCTGTAATTGGGTTTCTTCAGGATGGAACTGAAGCGGTGTCTCCCCTCTCCTACGAGGAGCTGATGGAGATGGCGATGATGGAAGTCGACGGGGAGGAATCAAACCCCGAGATCGCAAAGAAGTTGTCCCGATGGCCACAAAACTGTAGAAGGTGCTAGGAGGTGGACGAGGTTAGGAGGTGAGGAGAGTTGAACCCTAGCAGAGGGAGCAGCAGCAATAACAGAAGCATCAACCCAGGTGTGGGCGTCAGGAGCCGAACAACTGACACGGTTGGAGGCAGCCGGAGTGGCAAGACTAAGGCCAGAAGAGAGGTTTCCACGGAGGATATAATCACCAGGGGGCCAAGGTCAGTTCCACCCTCAAAGATAGAGGCAGGGCTAGAGACCATGTAACACCCCAAAAATCTCAAATCTGGTTTTTGAGATGCAGGCTGTTTGACACGGCCTGGGACACGGGCGTGTCCCAGGGCGTGTCAGGGGTACACGGCCTGGGACACGGGCGTGTCCCAGGGTGTGTCACTCAAATAATGGGCGGATTGAGTCAGAAGATTACACGGCCCGGAACCAAGCCTTGAACACGGCCGTGTCAGATTTGACACGGGCGTGTCCGATGCCGTGTGCCTACCCGTGTACTACTTGTTGGTTTTGGAGCTCGGTGAGGCAGGGGTGACACGAGCGTGTCACATGACTGACACGGGCGTGTCCGGTTCGACACGGGCGTGTCGATGCCCGTGTTCTGGTAATGTTCAATCGGTACGAGTACCGCGTGTGCCGCTTAAGGGTACACGGCCTGTGACACGGGCGTGTCACAGGCCGTGTCAGCCAAAAAAATGTGCTTTTGGGAAAATCGTGGCCGTTCATTTTCTCTCTTTGGATCCAAGGGCTCAGGTGATTCCTTTCTGGATTAAAACAGCAGAGGCTTGATGAAGAGCTCATTCTTCATTAGAGAGAAAGAGAGAGGAGGAAAAAGAAGGAGGAGGAGATCAAGCCACCGGCAGAGTTCCCGTGGTCCGATTCGAGATCCGAGGCCAGCGCTGTGAAGGCAAAGCGCTGCTGTGGTGCTTTCTCACCGGCTAGATTTCGATGGCTCCCAAGAGATCGTCAAGGGTAACGATCTCCCTTCTTGGACATGTGAAGTCCTTCTTTTCTGCATTGCATAGGGAAAACCCTTCCCCGCGAGTGTGCGTGGGTTGTGGCATCCCTTGGGGTAGATATGTGAAGTCCCCCTTGTTAGAGTCCGGAATTGGAGTACGGATCTAGGCATGCTGTGTGAAGCCCATCTGGACATGTTGGTCTGGATTGGTGATGCTTGTTTGCATATCGGAGAAGACTCCATGATTATGGCTTGTTTGCCTTGTGCCTACCTGTTGCTTGGTGCAGCAGGAAGTACTGGATGAAGTCCAGGAAATGAAGAGGGTTGGATGCAACTCTTGTGGCCGTGCGTTGCCACTTTGTGTGCGGTTGAGCCGTTGGGCTGCAACTCGATGAAAAGGCAGATTGCCGAACAGGAAAGGTGAAACCGACCCGCGCCTATAAATTGCCATGGATACTTCCGTATTCGAGGTGGCACGGCGACTTGAGCAATGGGGGGTGGCTGATCCGTACCTGCGTTATGCCCGTCCGACTTGGAAGCCTGGTTATAGGTTTTGTTGGAGCGCATAATGAGAGTCTTAGGCCCGCGCGCCAAAAAGACTAGAATGCTCAATACCGTGTAAACGGTGGTGTTGACCCTGGTTTTGTTGTTTTCACCAAGAATGTGCCCTGAGTGCACGGACTGTCGGGCCGTGTGGCCGACGGTTGTGATGGCTTGAATGTGCCTGCGCGCACATAGTTACTATTGTTGATACCATGCTGTGCAGGGAAAGAATGCTACTGCCCCGAGAAAGGGGTAGGATTGTTATAATTGGGTCAGCTGAATGCTGACCGTTGCCGTGTTTGCCACCGTTTTGGTGGATTGTCCCTATGCAGGTGCTGGAGAGCCAAGTGGTAAATGAAGGGCTGAAGCCCTTGCTGCTGTTGCTGCTGTGCTGCTGCTGCTGCGGCTGGCCCTTGAAGGCTAAGCGAATGTTTTTGCTTGTTTTCTTTTACTCATGTATGGCCGGCCTGCGCGCCGAGGTTTGTAATCCATACGGTGTGGAAAGAGGAACTGTAAGGCCTTAAGGCCAACACCTTTGTTGTACATTCCGTGGCTGTATATATAACTGTGGTTTATATATTGGACATTCCTGGTTAGAGTTCAATTTACAACTTAAAGCTTCCGCTAGCATGCTCTGAGTTAGGATGCGTGTATGGTTTGGTATTATCCTATGACCTCACCGTCTGTTCGTGGCATATAGTGTGGGTCCCCGGCCGGACCTTCTACTATACGTTATGTAACGGATGGGGTCGTTACATTTTGGTATCAGCTTCGTTCGGTCTTCCTCTTTCGAATTCGTGGTCGAATTCTTTTATGGGGTGGCGAGCGCGTGTCTGTGCGCCCTGCCGTAACGCTAATGAACTCAGGAATGTCCACTAAGGAATGTACATAATCTTGTTTGAGGAATCTGCGCGTTCCTTTTCTGTTGTTTTGCTTGCACACGATCGCTAATGTGTGTCTTGTCCACCTATAGGTGACGCGTAGTAGTGCTGGATAGTCTGAGCCCCAGCGCTCTGATGAGAGTGCAGCACCAGCTGGGGTGCCAACACCTCCTCCATCTGCGGAAACTGTTCGCTTAGTTGTTGAGGCTCTATTTGCCATGATTCAGCCGACCGGGCAAGCGCAGCTGGCAGTAGTGCCAGTTCGTGTTGATGTAAGACCCGAGCCGGTTGAGGCGGTCGATCCACGAGCAGCTGACCGACAGTTGAAGCAATTCATGAGCTTCAGTCTGCCTACGTTTACAGGACTGGGATCCCCAATGCAGGCAGAGGATTGGTTATCGCGTGTCAAGCGGATAATGACAGCGATCAGGGCGGAGGAAACTCTAAAGGTCACCTTGGCCACCTTCATGCTTGAAGGAGAGGCGCGGTTGTGGTGGGACGAGGTTGAGGTACACCATTTGGCGGGCAGGCAATTAACGCAAGTATCGATTGAGGAGTTCTCTCGAATATTTCTGGCGAAGCATGTCCCAGCGGCGCAACGCATTGCCATGGAAAATGAGTTCCAACGGTTAAAACAAGGAGAAGATAGTGTGGATACCTACCTGTATGAGTTTACAAGATTGGGACGGTATGCATGAACAATCTTCGCGGATGACCAAAGGAAAACGAATAGGTTCTATGAAGGATTGCGGGATGAGTTGAGGTTCCTGCTTTCGAGTTCAGTGAACCAAGGGTTTCAGGCGTTGGTTGATACTGCATGTGCGTTGGAGAAGGACATGAGACGGGTGCAAGGGAACAAGGGCTTGGTTGTTTCAAAGCCAGAGTTTCAAGCACCTCGCCCTAGCAAATCGTTCTACCAGAAGAAAGGGGGCAAGAGGTCCAAGCCGTCTGGGCAAGTGTCTACGACCGTTGTGTCGGGGGCGACGTCAAGGCCGGAGTCTCGTACATGCTTTACTTGTGGCCGGGTGGGGCATCTAGCCCGTGATTGTCGAGTTGTTCAGCCCAAAGGGGAAAAGAAGACGGGTGCGTCTTATGCTGAGAAGGGCAAAGCGGTGGTTGATTCATCTGCATCCCAGGCACAGCCCCGAATCTATCACCTTGGCCAGCAGGAGGCGATTAAGCAAAGTGACGTCGTCACAGGTACGAGTGAATATAGATTATTTGCTTACGTGCTATTGCTTTTGGTTATGTATAGCTTGTGCATGATGTGTGTGTGCTGTAGGCTTTGTCCTGATTCGGAATAATCTGGCGAGAGCCCTGTTTGATACGGGTGCTTCGCATTCTTTTCTGTCTGAGGACTTCATATCTCGAATTAGGGTGCCGAGTCATGTGACGGTTGATAGTACAAGGGTGCTATTGCCGAATGGCTGTGTGATGCTTGCGGTTAGGGCTTGCGATGTGGATGTTCAAATAGGAAGTCAGGATTTTGGTTTGAGTGCAGCTGTGCTACCGTTATCGGAGTTTGATGTGATCTTTGGCATGGACTGGCTCTCGGAGCAGCGTGCCTTTATTGATTGCAACTCCAAGGAGATCACACTGGGCCAGAATACCGGACTTGTGACGAAGTTTGCTGGTAAGCGAGGAGTTGGCGGGACTTTGTTGTCTGCGCTCCAAGTCGTCAATGCTGTTCGGAAGGGCGCGGAGTTATTCTTCACGCTAATTCAAGCTGTTGAGCCATAGGCCAATGTCGGTGAAGTTCTGGTTGTGTCAGAGTTTGCCGATGTGTTTCCTAAAGATCTTCCTGGGTTACCACCCCAGCGGGAGATTGACTTCTCTATTGAGTTGGTGTCATGTGCTAAACCTGTGGCCCGCTCACCATATCGCGTCGCGCCAAAAGAGATGGCTGAATTGAAAGTCCAATTGCAAGAGTTGTTGGAGCAGGGATACATATGCCCAAGTATGTCACCTTGGAGCGCGTCTGTTCTATTTGTGAAAAAGAAAGACGGTAGTTTGCGGTTATGTATTGACTACCGCGAATTGAATAAGCTGACGGAGAAAAACAAATATCCGATCCCACGGATTGATGACCTATTTGATCAGCTGGCAGGATCAACGGTCTATTCCAAGTTGGATTTGAAATCGGGATATTATCAGCTGAGGATTCGGGAAGGTGATATTCCCAAGACGGCGTTTGGAACACGCTACGGTCATTATGAGTTCACGGTAATGCCGTTTGGCCTATGTAATGCGCCTTCGGTATTTATGGATCTAATGCATCGAACGTTCCGAGAGTACTTGGATTTGTTCGTAATTGTGTTTATCGATGACATCTTAGTATACTCTCAGTCGGAAGAGGATCATGCAAACCATTTGCGGTTGGTCTTGCATACCCTGCGGAGGAATAAGCTTTATGCCAAGTTCTCAAAGTGTGAGTTCTGGCTCTCTTTAGTAGCCTTTTTAGGCCATGTGGTAAGTGGAGAAGGTATCGCGGTGGATCCGTTGAAGATAAGTGCCATTCGAGATTGGCCAGTGATGTCTTCAGTGGCCGAGGTCAGGAGCTTTCTTGGGCTTGCGGGCTACTATAGACGGTTTGTGGAAAACTTCTCACGGATTGCGTTACCTCTGACCACGCTGACGAGAAAAGATCAAAGGTTCATTTGGACGCCGGAGTGCGCGCGTGCTTTTGAAGACCTGAAGAGTCGTTTGACCACGGCGCCTGTGTTGACATCGCCATGTGGTACAGATGGATATGAGATCTATAGTGATGCTTCCAGGAGCGGCTTAGGCTGCGTCCTTCTGCAGTTTGGTAAAGTGATTGCTTATGGCTCGCGCCAGTTGAAAGTGCATGAGCGGAATTACCCCGTCCATGATTTGGAGATGGCGGCGGTAATCTTTGCGCTCAAGTTGTAGCGGCACTATCTTTATGGCGTTAAAGTGGATATCTATACAGATCACAAAAGCCTAAAGTACTTGTTGGATCAGAAGGATCTGAATATGCGACAACGAAGATGGATGGAGTTCCTTGGGGACTACACCTTCGAGATTCACTATACTCCCGGGAAGGGAAATGTGGTCGCTGATGCGTTGAGTCAGACTCCGGTACGGGCAAGCCGGTTGCAGAGGCATGATCAGCGTTTGATCCAGGACTTGGAAGCATTGGAGATATCTTGTGTTGACAAGGGTTCGTCAACCGATGCATGCTTGAACTGGACGGAGGTTCAATATGACCTTACGGACAGCGTTCGGCGAGCAACGGAGCTTGATGAAAGTCTCCAGCGCTATGCAAAAGATTGGCCGGATGACCAATTCTCTTGGGATAACGGTTTATTACGAAGAAATGGTCGAGTGTGCGTCCCGAGTGTGGGTAAATTGAGGGAAGAGTTGATGTACGAAGCTCACTTTGCAAAGTACTCAGTTCACCCAGGGAGCACAAAGATGTACAGAGATCTGAAAAAGCTATTCTGGTGGCCCTGACTAAAGAAAGATGTCGCACGTTATGTGGCTGAATGCAATACCTGTGTGTTGGTGAAAGCAGAATGCCAGAAGCCTGGCGGTTTCCTGAAGTTGTTACCTATTCCGGAGTGGAAGTTCTATGACATTTCGATGGATTTCATGCACGGGTTGCCGAGATCTCAACGCGGTCATGATTCAATCTGGGTGATTGTGGACCGGTTGACAAAAGTGGCGCACTTCCTTCCAAACAAAAGAGACGATTCAGTGGAAACCTTGGCCAAGCTCTATGTGGAGCAGATTGTTCGACTGCACGGTGTTCCTCGGAGCATCGTCAGTGACCGCGATGGGCGATTCACATCGAATGATTGGCGGCTAGTTCATCAAATGTTGGGTACAAAATTAGCATTTAGTACGACCTTTCATCCCCAAACAGATGGCCAGACTGAACGAACCAACAGGACGATGGAGGACATGCTCCGCATGTGCGCCCTAGACTTTGGTAAGAGATGGGAAGATTATATTTTTCTTGTAGAATTTGCCTATAATAATAGCTACCAAGCGAGCATCGGTATGGCACCATTTAAGGCGTTGTATGGTCGTAAATGTCGTACACCGTTAGCTTGGGCAGAAGCAGGCGAATCTAAGCTGAGTGGGAAAAAGGAAGTCGAAGAAGCTACCTCGCTTATACGCTCTATTCGGGAGAGGCTAATGATAGCCCAAGATCATCAAGCAAAGTACTACAATGCCAAACACCGGAACGTGGAGTTCGCGGTGGGTGATTGGGTATATTTGAAGATCAAACCCTTCAAAGGCGTGTCCAGGATTCGGTGTTTGAAAAAGCTAAGTCCGAGGTATCTTGGTCCATTTGAGGTGGTGGAGCGAGTTGGGGAAGCTGCTTATCGACTAGCACTTTCAGCAGACTTGGGTGGATTACATGATGTATTTCACATCTCAGTACTTCGTAAGGCTGTCAAGGATCCAGCTCAAGTAGTGGAGAATGATCGGGTACCGGTCGAATATGGGCTAACGACGAGGGTTCGACCCATTCGGATCGAGGATCGAGCCGAGAAACAGTTGCGGAACAAAGTGATCGGGATGGTCAAAGTCCGATGGGACATTTGTGGCCGTGAAGAGCTAACATGGGAGCGAGAGCAGACCATGCCAGCTGAATTTCCCGAGCTGTTTGTATGAACTGTAGACCGTGTACCTTTTGTTATAACAGCATTATCAAGTTATAGCATTGTTTTTCCTGGTTTCCTTACCGTGCAAATTTCGGGACGAAATTTTATTAAGGAGGGAAGGATTGTAACACCCCAAAAATCTCAAATCTGGTTTTTGAGATGCAGGCTGTTTGATACGGCCTGGGACACGCGTGTCCCAGGGCGTGTCGGGGGTATACGGCCTGGGACACGGGCGTGCCCCAGGGCGTGTCACTCAAATAATAGGCGGATTGAGTCAGAAGATTACACGGCCCGGAACCAAGCCTTGAACACGGTCGTGTCAGATTTGACACGGGCGTGTCCGATGCCGTGTGCCTACCCGTGTACTGCTTGTTAGTTTTGGAGCTCGGTGAGGCAGGGGTGACACGGGCTTGTCACATGACTGACATGGGCGTGTCCGGTTCGACACGAGCGTGTCGATGCCCGTGTTCGGGTAAAGTTCAGTCGGTACGAGTACCGCGTGTGCCGCTTAAGGGTACACGGCCTGTGACACGGGCGTGTCACATGCCGTGTCAGCCAAAAAAATGTGATTTTGGGAAAATCTTGGCCGTTCATTTTCTCTCTTTGGATCCAAGGGCTCAGGTGATTCCTTGCTGGATTAAAATAGCAGAGGCTTGATGAAGAGCTCATTCTTCATTAGAGAGAAAGAGCGAGGAGGAAGAAGAAGGAGGAGGAGATCAAGCCACCGACGGAGCTCTCGTGGTCCGATTCGAGATCCGAGGCCAGCGCTGTGAAGGCAAAGCTGCTGCGGTGCTTTCTCACCGGCTAGATTTTGATGGCTCCCAAGAGATCGTCAAGGGTAACGATCTCCCTTCTTGGACATGTGAAGTCCTTCTTTTTTGCATTGCATAGGGAAAACCCTTCCCCGCGAGTGTGCGGTGGGTTGTGGCATCCCTTGGGGTAGATATGTGAAGTCCCCCTTGTTAGAGTCCGGAATTGGAGTACGGATCTAGGCATGCTGTGTGAAGCCCATCTGGACATGTTGGTCTGGATTGGTGATGCTTGTTTGCATATCGGAGAAGACTCCGTGATTATGGCTTGTTTGCCTTGTGCCTACCTGTTGCTTGGTGCAACTTGAAGTACTGGATGAAGTCCAGGAAATGAAGAGGGTTGGATGCAACTCTTGTGGCCGTGCGTTGCCACTTTGTGTGCGGTTGAGCCGTTGGGCTGCAACTCGATGAAAAGGCAGATTGCCGAACAGGAAAGGTGAAACCGACCCGCGCCTATAAATTGCCATGGATACTTCCGTATTCGAGGTGGCACGGCGACTTGAGCAACGGGGGGTGGCTGATCCGTACCTGCGTTATGTCCGTCCGACTTGGAAGCCTGGTTATAGGTTTTGTTGGAGCGCATAATGAGAGTCTTAGGCCCGCGCGCCAAAATGACTAGAATGCTCAATACCGTGTAAACGGTGGTGTTGACCCTGGTTTTCCGGTGCACCAAGAATGTGCCCTGAGTGCACGGACTGTCGGGCCGTGTGGCCGACGGTTGTGATGGCTTGAATGTGACTGCACGCATATAGTTGCTATTGTTGATACCATGCTGTGCAGGGAAAGAATGCTACTGCCCCGAGAAAGGGGTAGGATTGTTATAATTGGGTCAACTGAATGCTGACCGTTGTCGTGTTTGCCACCGTTTTGGGTGGATTGTCCCTATGCAGGTGCTGGAGAGCCAAGTGGTAAATGAAGGGCTGAAGCCCTTGCTGCTGTTGCTGCTGCTGCTGCGGCTGGCCCTTGAAGGCTAAACGAATGTTTTTGCTTGTTTTCTTTTACTCATGTATGGTCGGCCTGCGCGCCGAGGTTTGTAATCCATACGATGTGGAAAGAGGAACTGTAAGGCCTTAAGGCCAACACCTTTGTTGTACATTCCGTGGCTGTATATATAACTGTGGTTTATATATTGGACATTCCTGGTTAGAGTTCAATTTACAACTTAAAGCTTCCGCTAGCATGCTCTGAGTTAGGATGCGTGTATGGTTTGGTATTATCTTGTGACCTCACCGTCTGTTCGTGGCATATAGTGTGGGGCCCCGGCCGGACCTTCTACTATACGTCATGTAACGGATGGGGTCGTTACAGGCCACCTCTCCCCGATCAGCATCATGCTTTGGAAATAGCCATGTAGAGGCAATGAGGTCAAAAGAGAAGGAGAAAGGAGGTATGGGTTGAGCTGCCTTACTATGAACTCCACTAGGAGGAGGGGCATGCTACGACCACATGACCGGAGTTCCTCGAGGTGAGAGGAAATAGGGAGTAACAGCAGCAGCGAGACCGCTGGGAGGTGCAGATCGAGGAAGTACTGCCTCAGGCAGAGAAGGACAAGTGTGAGTATAAGGCTAATGTAGGGGCCCGAGGCGGTATCAGAGTGATCCATGAGGGGAGAGTTGAGGCTTCCCGGAAGGCAAGCCTCCACACCATGTACCGAAGGAGTATTGGCTCCGCATCCCAGAACCCACCCCCGACGGAGAAGATCACCTTCTCAAGAAAAGACATGCCAGATCATGAGGATACGTTCTGCAATGCATTGGTAATCTAGACCGAGGTAGAGAATTTCATCGTCTCCCGGATTCTCATCAACAACGGGAGCTCGATCAACGTCATATTCAAAAAGGCATTTGATGCAATGAAGGTGGATGCCAAGAGGGTACTGGTCTCGGATGGGACTCTGTTTGGATTCTCGGGAGAAAGGAAGGAGGTGGAAGGAGGAGTGGGGCTCCACGTCACTCTAGGGGGGCGGGAAAGTATCTAGCGTCTACCTAAATCACCTAGATGGGGGTGAATAGGTGATGTTTTTGTCTTTTGGCAGAATTAAAAATCACTTAAATACAAGCACACAAACACAAAGATTTTATAGTAGTTCCACGAGTTGGGTACATCCACTTTCCCGTCTCACCTATCTACCACGAAGGGATAGATTCAGCTACTTCACCTTTCTCAAATTATCAACAATCTTACACCTCGGATCCGAAACTCCTATAACTCGGAGACGATGCTTCTACTACTCGATCCATAACCGGATCTACAAACTCGATCCACAAACGGATCTACTACTCGATCCACAAACAGATCTACTCACTCGATCCACAAATGGATCTACAAACTCGGAGAAACTTCTGCTACAAGAGTTAATAAAAGTTACAACAATTATTACAATTATTCTTTTGCAAGATCTGAAAACTTCAATCCTCCGTTCTTGGAAAAAGGTTGATCTTGATTTCACTTGGTGAACAAGGGGAAATCTAAAATCTTCCGGAGATCTTGAAACTAGATTCTTCAAATGCCTAGATCTGGATGAATAGAAGTTTTAGAAGCCAACAATCCAGATGGAGAGGTCAAAGAAGACGATATCTTGTTGTTCTCGCAGGTATCAGACGATCAGAATGTGTGGCACAGAATGGAGGCCGACAGTCGCTGATTAGGAATATTTTTCATTTTAATCGGAGATCTATTTTACACACAACAAGATTGGCAATAATGAAAAACATCCCTAGGTATTTATAGAGACGAATCCTCTAACGGTACAAAGGAATTTTCCAAAAACGAACAACGAAATTTACTGTGCATGCTCGACAGAACCCGTCACTGGTTATTTGAAATTTTTGGAAAAATTACCTAAGTCAAATTCGTCGAGTATCATCAAGTACCATAATGATACTCGCTGAATATATCTTGATATACGATGAATATTCCTTAGTCAAATCATCTCAGGTTGAGTGGTAAATCGACACCATGGCGACAAGTCATACTCGACGAATTAGTCGAGTATCACCAGGCATACTCGACGAATATACCTTAGTCAAATCATCTCAGGATGGCTGGTCACTTGACACCATGGCGATAAGTCATACTCGACGAATTCGTCGAGTATCACCAGGCATACTCGACAAATTAGTCGAGTATTGGTCAATAGAATCAACGCAACCAACGCCTTTATTCGACGAATTAGACTTGGAAAAATTTAGAGAAGTAGTGTCGACTTGACTCGACGAATTCGGCGTGTATCACTTAGCATATTCGACGAATTCGGCGAGTATCGTTAGATATATTCGATGAGTATGCACAATGATACTCGACGAATATCACTTAACAGATTTTTCGCATTCTAATGAATTTACCCAAAGTATATAAGACGAATTCTACGGATATTGGTAAGTATACTCGATGAACTCGGCGTGTATCAATGACGATACTTGATGAATTCAACGTGTATGCTCAACCATACTCGCCGAATTTTTCTTTGGTAAAATTCCTATTTTCCTGGGTCTAGCCCTTGACTACCCTTAAGCTTTCTCTTGTACTTATGATAGAAGTACACCCCATAGAGAGATTACACGTGAGTCAACACGTTGGCCTACATAATGAGGAATTACATTGTGTAGTCCTGTGTTTACTGACGCACTATAACCTGATATTGATGTGTACTTAGCTATGTGAACCTGCAAGTACATAATTGAAAAGTAGCATCAAATACAATCTCAATTCATCTTAGCTTGACTGTACCATTCTTCAAATCAGGGTTATTGTGGATACAATACCCAACAATATCCCCCTATTTGAAGAAGCCAAAATCCTACAAGCTAAGGTGAATTGCACATGATAAATAATAAAACAATAATATAAAAAGAAATATAAGTGAAATTAAAACAACTGCGCATTCCAGAAAATTTAAGGAAATCATTTATATATAAATAAATCAAAAGGTTTATAGTTCTGGGAGGGAAGCCCACAACATTCAACAATATAGATATGATTCATTGATTTTGTCTGCTCTGCCTCTTCGCATGCTATCTTTCAAAATAGGCTCTGGGCTTCGAATAGTATCTCGGAGGAGCTGGGGGCATCAGATCAGCACAGTGGTTGTTCATGAAATGTATTCTCCTCTATGGGCATGCCACCTTGTATTTGTTCTATTCCTCTTGGTCATAGTGATGTTGATGGTTTTTTACTCCAAGATCGACCAAGGAGAATGTATCCAATATGATTCCTTTGGAGGTAGGGCTCCAAACCTCTTCTATTTATCTATTTGGATCTAGTCTGTCTGTCTCTTGATCTGGCCTGACTTATGACATGCCTTCCCCATATATTCTTCTCTTGTGAACTGGGGAGCAGGGTCTTCTGTCCTCTGAACCTCTAGAAAGAACGCAGTAGCAATAGCAAAATCTTGATCAAAATTTTGTAGATTCTGAGTGTCTGACTAGTACTGAGAGTAATCCTGGGAAGGATGAACCTCATCAGATGCTGGTATAGGCATAATAGGAACTTGATTTCCGGTCAGCTGATTACAAAGCCACTCAGTACTATCATATATGTAGTCATTTGTTGCCTTGAAGTTTTTTCCCATAAAAGTAGACAACAAATCCACCTTAGCTGTAAGGGCATTCTCCCCCTTTTTAGCTTCGACGGCGATGGAATTGGCATAGTTGTGCATTGTTGAATCAAAGTCTGCCATGGATATATTGTGAGCATCAATCACTATAAGAACATTAGAATCAGCATTCTTTAATACCACTATATTATTTTTTAGTCCTGACATAGTGTAATAGATGGCTTGGCCTCCCTGAACAAACCATGAATCCAACTTCTTATCCAGCTTGTTAATTGCAACTTTGACCTCTGCTAGGCAATTCATCATATATTTTTTAGAGTCCTTAACTCTTTTCACAACCTTTTGCAATGAAGCCACGAACTTAGCTTGTTGCTTTGCCAACTTCACTTCAACTGCATGCAGAATTGAGTCATTTGTACTGGAGGATGGAATATCAGCAATCTGTGGCACTAGGATATTGTCTGGGATCTCAGAATCACTAGAGGACTCTTCGATCGGATAAATATGAGATTTAGAACTTAGTACCAGATCTTTAGCATCTAGGACAGGAGCATGCTGTTCTGCATCTCTTTCCTCATCAAAAAGATCAATTACGCCTACGGGTACAGTTGGCATCCTACCAAGTCTCTTCTCCAGGTTGCGGATAAACCGGTCAACCACAGTGGAGACAGAGATCTGGGACTGAGTTTCCTCCCCCTTAGAAACTTCAATAGGAGTCATCTTTGGGAGAGGAACTAGTAGGTTGTCCACATACATTGGCTCAGCAATGTTGAAACCAGTAGAACTCGTTTCTCCTAAAAGCTCGGATCCAAGGCTGCAACCCACGCTTACTTTCTCTGAACCACGCTCCCAACAAGACACCTAAAGGAACAGACCAGGAGCTTCAGCTCGGAGGTCCCACCGCTCACCCGGAAGGGCTAGTATCCTTCCCCTCCCTAGCCAGTGCTAAGCTAGGTGCCTGAGTGAGAAGGAAAAAGCAGGTTCCACATGCCCTCTTCTCAGACACCTTACCGGTCTATTTATAGGCTTCAGGATTTGAACTGCAAATAACCAAAGCAAGCACCTGTGAAATTACCTGAATACCCTGGTTTGGGTCTGCCAACAGCCAAACTCCGCTGTTCTGAAGGGCTATGAGCAGACCACCGAGGTTAAAAGAGTAAAAAAGGCCAAAAAGGATGAACCGCTTGCCAAATGAACCGGTTCCCACCCAATTGCTGAACCGGCCTTATCTCTTCCTGCCGACCCGATGCTTGGCGAGAGGACCACCTTGCGGCTGAAAAAGATTACCTCGCAGGCGAGACCCTCCGTCGTCATATAGAAAATCTTCCTTTGACCCCCGCCTGTCAGGCGAATGGACTCAACTTTGGCTCCTCCTGCCTAGCGCGAGCGGACCCGCCTTTAGGCTCCTCTCGCCCATTGCGAGTGGACCCAATCTTTAGGCCCCTCTCGCCTGGCACGAACGGACCTCGCCTTTAGGCCCCTCTCGCCCATTGCGAGTGGACCCAATCTTTAGGCCCCTCTCGCCTGGCGCGAGCGGACCCCGCTTTAGGCCCCTCTCGTCTATTGCGAGTGGACCAGACTTTAGGCCCCTCTTGCTTAGGGCCTTTTCTCCTCCTGGGGATTCTTCTAATCTCCTCTCTGCTGGGTTCCCTCCCGTGATCCCGAGGTTGTACACAATCCCCGCTCTTTTCGGGGTTGTCTAAGCCCGAAAAGAAAAGTCCAACCGAGGCTCACGTCATCTCAGCGACTTTAAAGCGGAATCTTTTTCGTGTGAGATTCCCCCCCCCCCATGAGTCTATAAATATTGGGATCCTCCCCAAGTGCAACAGGCCTCCTTTCTTTGTTACAGCTTCATCCACCCTGCCGCCATGTCTCTTAGCAAAAGCTTTCGCGATCGTATCGCGTTGGTGCGCCAGCGGAACAAGGCGAGTGCGGCTGCCTTGAACCTAATTCCCGCTCGCACTTTTTCCTCACCCCCGCCCTCTTCTTCTCGCCCGAAGAAGGCGAGAACAACTGATCTGGTTCCCCCGTCGGGAGGACTCTTACCGGATCCCCCGGAGAGACGCATCCCTCCTACACCATCGCTTCCCCAGGGAAAAGAGGTAAGGTCCTTGTATACCTCACCTGTTCGCTATCTATCTTTCATTGCTCCATTTGCTGTTGGTTTTCAGAAAAGTCACGCACCCCTCGGTCAGTCTGGTAGCACACAAACTCATCTCGCCAGCCATCATCTAAACCCTGTCTCGCCTCCTCCTTCTACTCCTCCTTCTACTCTTGGTGGGAAGAATGGTGAGCCTTCCCATGTCGCTGGGACCTCTCGCCACTCTGGTTAGGAATCCCCTACCCTTGGTTCTAGCCTCTCTGGCCGCCCACCTTTTATTATGTCCTTCCTTCTGTTTTTGCCTTTGCAGATGTGCGAGTAGACTCATCTGCCGAAGACTCGCCTGCTGAGGAGCGCCCGAGGCGAGCGGTCTCCTCGCCTCCTCCTCCTATGGACGAGATAGAAGATTACCTTGGCGACCCTATGGATCCACTGGCGATGAAGCGCAGGGTGGCCGAGATGTTCCGAAAACACGCGATCATGATTCAAGAGTTGGAGAAAGACAAGCAAACGGCTGACCGGCAGATTGATTGGTTAGAGGTGGAGGTTGCCCGCTTGACCTCTGAAGTTGATGCTGACATTGAGATAGACGAGACCGACCCCCAGGCGATTCTGAACGAGGTCGATCAACAACTCCGTCTCGCGCGCCGTGGCGTAGATGTGGCTCGTGCTTTTCACCTCCCCCACCGTCCTCCCTGCGTGAGGTCTCGCGGTGGGGGGCGCTGGCGGTGGCATAAGGATTGAATCCCTCGCGCCGCCCTACGCCTTTATTTTCTTTGTACTGCTCTTCGTTTTGTAATAACGTTTCCTCTCGCGGCTACCGCCCGAACTCTTTGGATCTACTGAATGGGTCTGCTTAATAACATCTTTTAGTAGTTCCTCTGATAATTTTTACCTCTAGTACCGTGCTTTTCTACATTGTGACTCGCGCGTCACATCTATGCTTAAATCATTACTTTTTCTTTTTATTTTTATTGTATTTTTATGATACTGTCTCGTCCCCGGCCTGGGACTTACGTTAGGCTACACCCATCGAGACTAGGAGAGAGAGAAGGACGGTCGACTCTTCCCCTTCCTTTACACTATATATTTTTTGCCTCTTCGTATTTTTCTCTTTACCCAACGGGCTATAAATACCCCCCTATCCCTGGGGCCCGGATCATGCTCTCGATTTGTCTCGGCGCCCTAAACCTCACCTCTCTCTCCCTTCTCTCGCGAACTGATCCTGCTGGTGCCTCGTCTCGCCTGTTCTTCTCGCATCCTCCCTTTCGCTCTCTTTGTCCAGAATGGGGAAAAGGAAGGCTGAAGAAGGCGAGGGGCGAAGCCGATGCGGGAGGCGGTTTGGTGACCATGATTTTCCTCCCGGCCGGATTTCCGAGGAGGACTACAACGCCTTTACTCGCGATTTCTTGCCGGAAGGTTTTGAGTCACGCCCTCCAAAGGTGGGCGAGTCAATCAACACTTTTTATCCCGGTGAACTCGCCTTCCCCGTCCCGCATTTCGAAGCGGGGCTGAGGTTGCCCCTCTGGCCAGAAGTGAAACAGGTTCTCAAATACTTCGGGACTGTTCCTGCGCAACTGAACCCAAACGCTATCTCGGTACTCGTTGCCTTCGCCTGCTACATGCGCCGGGAGCGAATCGAGTTCAGCCTGAACTCCTTCCGCAAGCTTTTTGTCTACCATGCCAATGCCGACGGCGTTTCCTATTTCACGGGGCAGGGTCTCAAGGTTTGCGAGACGCCTTACAAGAATCATCACTGGCTTACTCGCTTCGTCTTTATTCGCGGCAACATGGGTGGCATTCCGCTGGCGCCCGTGTCGCCAGCCAAGGTGTTCTATACCACTCCCCAGGTTAGTGGCACGGACAAGCTTCTCTGTGACTTCTTCATCGGCAAGAACTTCGAGGTTCAGTTCCTGAGGCGGGGCCTCGACTCCCTCCTTCCTGTGCTTCCAGGCGAAGGTAAATGCTGGGGCCCTTTATTTTCGTCTAGTTCTAACGAATAGTTTTTGTAAACGCATCGTCTCGCCGTTTCCAGGAGAAAGAAATGTTCCCGTTCGCCCGCCTTACAAAAGCAGCATCAAACCTTCCAAAGATGTCGCCCTCGCCACGATGGCAGCTGAGGCGGCGAGAGAAAACCTACCCCTCTCCCTGAAGAAAAGGCCTGCAGAAGGCTCCGCCCCGTCTCGCCAGAGTCCTTCAAAGAAAACAAAGTTCAAGAAAGGAGCGCCTCTTCCCTCTGGAAAGGCGAAGCAAGTTCCTGCTGAGATGGTAGACGTGTCGGGATCCTTATCCCCCATCTCTTTGGGTTCCCAATCTCCCCAATCCCCTTCTCGTCTTCTTGGTCAGCGGACCGTCTCGCCGATTGGCGGGATGGGTCAACCTGATTCTCTTGCTGACAACCTCCCCTCTAAATCTCCTACTCGCGAGGTGGGCTCTTCCAGCCGCCCGGCTCCCTCCACTCATCTGAACTTCAATATGGGCCCGGCGATCCCGGATGCTGCCGGCGAGCCAACCCTGATATGGGACAAGGAGGCGAACCGGGTCTCTATCTCTACCCTCCTTCCTCCCTGGATAGAGCGAGACCAACCTACGGCTCATGCGTTTTCTCTGGGCTTTGGCCTTTACGGTGGCGCAGAGCGAGAACCTGCCGCTGAGCCTCCCTCGCGGGATTTGATCCTGAGGGCCGCGCAATCCCAGCTGCGCTCGCTAGAGCTCTCGCACCAGGTCTCACGCCGTCTGATTTACAATAATAAGAGCTGGAGGGATTCAGAGGCGAGCCTGGCGGCCGAGCGCGAGAAGTCTATGGATCTTGAGAAACGGTTGGCCGTGGCCGAAAACCTTCTCGCCAAAGCTCGGGGTGGTGTGGTGAGTTTCCCCATTCTCAATTCCTTCCCTTTCTTTGTTCACCTTCAACTTCCCCTAATGAATAAACCTCTCGCAGGATGCCGAGACGGCCGACAGGATGCACTCGCGCACAGCCACTCTGGAAGGGGAGGTTAAAAGCATGGAGTCCGAGATCACTCGACTTCAGGAGGCTGCTCTCTCGCCTTCTCGCGTGGTGATTCCCCAACCTCCTCCCTCTCATTATTCTCATGCTGAGGTCATGGGACTCTGCAAAGACGCCAATATCCGGACCGCCGAACTAATCGTGAAGATGATGAAGGAGATGGAAGTTATCAGGGAAGGCTGCGAGGAGGTCACTGCCCGCGACCTGGTACCCGAGATTTATGGCGAGGAGGAAGACGTCCCGTCCTCCAGCGCGGAAGAATAGAGGATTTATTTTACCGTGTTTTTTGTATACTCCTCTTCTCCCCCCTTTTTCTCTTTTGGATACTTGTCGCTGAGGCATTTTTGTATTACGGCCTCTTTTTGTGGATGATATATATTTTATTTTTTAGGCCCTTCTTTTCATCTCTCCTGTATGCCTACCCTCTCTTCACTTTGCGGAACGAGATCACGACTTGTCTCGCCTACCGATGGAGGGGCTAGCTTTACTTGTGGCGCGAGTGGGCGGGCCCTTAGTGCTCTCGCGCAGGGACGTATCACTCCCTCTCGCCTTACCTCTGGACACCCCAGGCGCGAGTGGGTCTCGAATCACTATTATGCTTAGTTTCGTTTGTGAGACGAAGGTACTCCTCTTCTCGCCCTTTGGCCGAAGAGCAGACCCCTTACTCTAGGTGCGAATAGCCATGTACCATTCCACTCGCCTTGCCCCTGGGCACCCTTGGCGCGAGAGGATCTTGAGGGACCGACTCCTTCCTCCTCTTCTTCCTTTGGGACAAGGATCTTGCTTTTGATCAAATTATGAAACTCCCATCCATATGCTGCCCCTTTACCTAACCTCCGAGTGAGCCTACCGATCTGCCAGCTCGATGATAGCCTGGGCAGCGGGTCTTCTCGGGGGCCTCCTCTCCAAAACCAACTCCAACCACCGAGTGAGCCTACAGACCTGCCAGCTCGATGATAGCCTGTACAGCGGGTCTTCTCGGGGTCTCCTCTCCAGATCCAACTCCAACCACCGAGTGAGCCTACAGACCTGCCAGCTCGATGGTAGCCTGGACAGCAGGTCTTCTCGGGGTCTCCTCTCCAAAACCAACTCCAACCACCGAGTGAGCCTACAGACCTGCCAGCTCGATGGTAGCCTGGACAGCGGGTCATCTCGGGGTCTCCTCTCCAAAACCAACTCCAACCACCGAGTGAGCCTACAGACCTGCCAGCTCGTTGGTAGCCTGGACAGCGGGTCTTCTCGGGGTCTCCTCTCCAAAACCAACTCCAACCACCGAGTGAGCCTACAGACCTGCCAGCTCGATGGTAGCCTGGACAGCGGGTCTTCTCGGGGTCTCCTCTCCAAAACCAACTCCAACCACCGAGTGAGCCTACAGACCTGCCAGCTCGATGGTAGCCTGGACAGCGGGTCTTCTCGGGGTCTCCTCTCCAAAACCAACTCCAACCACCGAGTGAGCCTACAGACCTGCCAGCTCGATGGTAGCCTGGACAGCGGGTCTTCTCGGGGTCTCCTCTCCAAAACCAACTCCAACCACCGAGTGAGCCTACAGACCTGCCAGCTCGATGCTAGCCTGGACAGCGGGTCTTCTCGGGGTCTCCTCTCCAAAACCAACTCCAACCACCGAGTGAGCCTACATACCTGCCAGCTCGATGGTAGCCTGGACAGCGGGTCTTCTCGGGGTCTCCTCTCCAAAACCAACTCCAACCACCGAGTGAGCCTACAGACCTGCCAGCTCGATGGTAGCCTGGACAGCGGGTCTTCTCGGGGTCTCCTCTCCAAAACCAACTCCAACCACCGAGTGAGCCTACAGACCTGCCAGCTCGATGGTAGCCTGGACAGCGGGTCTTCTCGGGGTCTCCTCTCCAAAACCAACTCCAACCACCGAGTGAGCCTACAGACCTGCCAGCTCGATGGTAGCCTGGACAGCGGGTCTTCTCGGGGTCTCCTCTCCAAAACCAACTCCAACCACCGAGTGAGCCTACAGACCTGCCAGCTCGATGGTAGCCTGGACAGCGGGTCTTCTCGGGGTCTCCTC
Source organism: Platanthera zijinensis (assembly GCA_039513925.1). Taxonomy (NCBI): domain Eukaryota; kingdom Viridiplantae; phylum Streptophyta; class Magnoliopsida; order Asparagales; family Orchidaceae; genus Platanthera; species Platanthera zijinensis. Next base: position 154,865,876 of record CM077086.1, read on the forward strand.
TCCAAAACCAACTCCAACCACCGAGTGAGCCTACAGACCTGCCAGCTCGATGGTAGCCTGGACAGCGGGTCTTCTCGGGGTCTCCTCTCCAAAACCAACTCCAACCACCGAGTGAGCCTACAGACCTGCCAGCTCGATGGTAGCCTGGACAGCGGGTCTTCTCGGGGTCTCCTCTCAAAAACCAACTCCAACCACCGAGTGAGCCTACAGACCTGCCAGCTCGATGGTAGCCTGGACAGCAGGTATTCTCGGGGTCTCCTCTCCAAAACCAACTCCAACCACCGAGTGAGCCTACAGACCTGCCAGCTCGATGGTAGCCTGGACAGCGGGTCTTCTCGGGGTCTCTTCTCCAAAATAAAATCTTCCTGCTTTGAGGAGACAGCTATTTGAAACTGTATGGCGGTACCAGAAGGCCTTGCCAGGTTGGCTAACATTGAAAAGTGAGAGAGAAAAACAAAGAAAACCACATCTCATTCAGAATAGATAATGAACATGAACAAAAGTATTAAGGATAGAAACGCTTTAGGTCGTCGCCGCTTCGGGCGCGATCTAGGGGTGTCCCGTCTACATCTTGGAGGTGATACCCTCCTGATTTCAAGACCTCTTTTACAATAAAAGGACCTTCCCAGTTGGGGTTGAGCTTCCCTACCGAAGCCCCTCTCCCTGCTGCATCCACTTTCTTGAGGACCAAGTCTCCCTTCTCAAACTGCTTGACTCTGACGTGCTTATCAAAATATCTTAACATCCGGCGCTTGACCTCCTCCTGTCGGATAGATGCCAGCTCTCTAAGCTCCTCCACCAAGTCGAGGGAGAGCCTTTGCTCTTCGTCATTATCTACCAGCCACTCCTCATCTCCCTTCCTTGCCGCAGCCACTCTAGGTGACTCAACCTCGAACTCAACAGGTATGACGGCCTCAGAGCCATGGGAAAGTTTGAACGGTGTCTCCCCCGTGGCGGAACTTGGCGTGGTCCTTAAGGCCCAGAGGACGGAGGGGAGCTGCTCCACCCAACTTCCCCTCAAGTTTTCCACCTTTTTCTTTAAGAGATTCACGATGACCTTATTCGCGGCTTCCACCTGCCCATTGCTTCGAGGATGATGCACTGAAGCAAACCGAAGGTCTATACCTAGTCGTATACAGAAATCCACGAACTCTCTGCTGGCAAATTGCGGTCCGTTATCCGTGACAATGGCCAGAGGGAGCCCATGCCTACAGATGATTTCCCCCCCCCCCCCATACGAAGCTTTTGACCACTTGAGACGTCACCTTCGCCAATGCCTTCACCTCCAGCCATTTTGAGAAATAGTCTACCATGACCAGCAGGAACCTCCTCTGGCCAGTGGCTTGAGGGAATGGACCCACCAGATCTAGCCCCCATATGGCGAAGGGCCATGGAGCTGTGATCGTGCGCAACCTTTGGGCCGGGAGGAGCTGAAGAGGGGCAAATTCCTGGCACTTTCTGCACTTCCTTGCGAATTCCTCGGCATCCTTCCTAAGGGTGGGCCAGAAATAGCCTTGCCTCAACACCCTTCCTTCCAAGGTCCGACTCCCGGAATGGCTGCCGCACTCTCCAGAGTGAATTTCTTCCAGCACCCTCGCAACCTCCTTCTCGGATACGCATCGAGCCAACAGCCCCGACAACGTCTTACGGTATAAGATCCCTTCTTTTAGCAGGTAGTACGCCGACTTGTACCTGACTTGCTTCTTCTCGAGCTCTCCCTCGGGCAGACGTCCCGTCGTCAAGTAGGTGGTAAATGGATCCATCCAGGATCTCTGCTGATCTACTTCCATCAGTTCTCCCTCTTTGATTGAGGGCCTAAAGAGCTCTGTCATGGTTCTTCCGGCCCGAGGACCGTGCTTGGCGAGCAGGTCTGCCCGAATATTTTCTTCCCTTGGGACGTGTTGAACTGAGAAACTACGGAACTGCCCAATGATTCTCTTTACCTTTGTTAAGTACAACTGGAGGGTGGGCTCTCTTACCTCAAATTCTCCTTTTATATGCCTTGCCACTATCATAGAATCCGTGGAGACCTTGATATCTTGTATACCGAGCTCACGAGCCAACCTCAGCCCTGCTATAATGGCCTCGTACTCCGCTTGATTGTTGGTGAGGATGAAATGAACCTTCAGGGCCTGTTCGATCCGTGTTCCCTCAGGACTTACCAAAACCATCCCTCCTCCAAAAGAATTCTTTCCCGAGGCCCCATCTACTAGCATCTCCCAAGCTACTACGGGAGACGTCTCGGCCTCCTTGACCTCCACCGTGTAATCTACCAAGAAATCTGCTACAGCTTGCGCCTTGATAGCCAACCGAGGAACATAAGAAAGGTCAAACTCACTGAGTTCTATTGACCATTTAGCTGATCTCCCTGAGTGCTCTACCCCTTCCAAAATACGGCGGAGAGGGTGGTCCGTCACGATCTGGATGGAATGGGCCTGAAAATAGGGCCTGAGCTTTCGGGCTGAGATAACGAGGGCAAAGGCTAGCTTCTCTAGGATAGGGTACTTTAGCTCTGCCTTTTTGAGGACTCTACTTACATAGTAAATCGGGAATTGCTTTTTACCTTCTTCCCGCACGAGGACCGAACTCACTGCCCCTGCCCCTACCCCTAGGTACAAGAATAGAATCTCTCCTTCTCTCGGGCCTTGGAGTAGCGGTGCCTTGGTGAGCTGCTGCTTCAAGGCTAGAAAAGCATTCTCGCACTCGGAGGTCCACTCGAATTTCTTCCCCCCCCCTCAATGTCCGAAAGAAAGGTGAGCACCTTTCTCCTACCCTGGAAAGGAATCTGCTGAGCCCCGCCAACTTGCCGGTAAGGCGCTGGACCTCTTTGGTATTCGTTGGAGACTCTAGTTCTAGGATAGCCCTTACCTTATCCGGGTTAGGCTCTACTCCTGCTGGGGTGAGGAGATGTCCTAAGAACTTTCCCCTACTAGCCCCGAATACACACTTCAACGGATTGAGCCTCATCTTGTACTTCCTTACAGTTGCAAACGTTTCTTCAAGGTCCGCAATATGAGACTTGAGATCTTGGCTCTTGATCATCAAGTCGTCTACGTAGACTTCGAGGTTCCGTCCCTTTTGTTCTCGGAAGATCCGATCCATCATCCGTTGGTAGGTCGCCCCCGCATTCTTCAACCCAAAAGGCATCATGTTATAGCTGAAGCATCCATCCTCGGTGATAAAGGTGACATCCTTGATGTCCGGTGGGTGCATGCGTATTTGATGGTATCCTGAAAAGGCATCTAAAAAACTCATTAGTGAAAAACAGACGGCTGAATCAACCAGCGCGTCGATTCGAGGCAGAGGGTAACAATCCTTGGGACATGCTTTATTCAAAAGAGAGAAGTCAATACACATTCTCCACTTCCCTTCCCCCTTCTTTACCATCACAACATTGCTCACCCACCCCGGATACTTGTTTGCGGATATGAATCCGGCCCGGAGCAGCTTTTCCACCTCCTCCCTGATAGGCTTGGCCATCCTGGAAGCGATGGCCCTTTTCTTCTGCTGGATGGGACGAACCGTGGGGTCAAGGTTGAGACGATGGCACGCCACATCTGCGTCAATCCCTGGCATGTCAGCCGCGCTCCAAGCAAAGATATCAATGTTTTCCTGCACGCACTTTCGGATCTCCTCCTGGTCCTCAAGACCAAGCTCTCCGCTGATTTTGATCTTTTCTTTTCTTCCTTCTTTTGTTAAGATGTTCACCTCCTGTAGCTCGACTGCAGCCCTCAGCCTCGAGGGCTCTTCTTCGTCCTCCTGATCTTTTGGAATCTCCTCTTCCTTTTCCAGCCCCTCCTCCTGGTTTCCAAGCTCTTGCTCTCCACCCTCTTTTTTCTCCCCTGCCATGTCTACCTTTTCTGCAAACCTCCCCTCTACCCGCACCGGGCCTCCTCCTAGCACTGACTCTTCCATCTCTCCTATCTTTCTTTTCCTTCCTCTCTCCTCTTTCCTTTCTCCTCCGACCCTTGACTCCCCTGCCATTACTGGCTCCTCCGCAATGCCACCTCCCAACTCCTCAACTCTATTCTCCTCTTCCCCTTCTCCTCCGACCCTTAACTCCCCTGCCATTACTGGCTCCTCCGCAATGCCACCTCCCAACTCCTCAACTCTATTCTCCTCTTCCCCTTCTTCTCCGACCCTTAACTCCCCTGCCATTACTGGCTCCTCCGCAATGCCACCTCCCAACTCCTCAACTCTACTCTCCTCTTGTTCCTCCCGTTCCAGTCTTCTCTCTAACTCTTCCGCATCCCCCCTCCATGAGATAGTGTTTACTGCCGTCACATAACACTCCCGGGCCGCCTTCGGATCTCCTCTCACCCTGATTTGGTCCCTCCTGAATTGAGTTTCAAACATTGATGAAAAGATGATGGTACACACCTAAAGGCACTAATCAAGGGGCGCCCGAAGATGGCGTTGTAACTGCTGGGAGCGTCCACTATCACAAAGCGGCAGTTCCTGGACAGCCCTCCCAGGGTTACCTGGAGACCGACTCCCCCCTCTACTTCTTTCCTTTCTCCTGAGAATCCGAACAGCGGTCCATCCGCTGCTAACACCCTCCTGGCTTCCACCCTCATCTCATTGAATGCCTTTTTGAAGATAACATTAACCGAGCTCCCATTGTCCACCAAGATCCTTGATACCGTGAAACCCTCGATAGCCGTCCGAATCACCAGCGCATCGCAGAACGGGTCTTCGTGATCCGGCAAGTCCTTCCTGGAGAAGGTGATCTTCTCGTCCGGGGGCGGGGATTGCGATGTCGAGGCGACACCTCGACGGTACATTGTATGGAGGCTGGCCTTTCGGGTAGCCTCGATTCCCACCCCACCATGAATCACCCCGATCCCCCCTCTATCCCCCACATCTGACCGATCTACGCATCTATCTTCCTCCCCCACTCCGGTCATCTCTACTATCCGCGCCGGTGGCTGCTGCTCTCCCGCTCCTCTTCTCCCCTTCAGCTCCAGAAACTCTGGACATGTAGCTGTCGCGTGACCTTCCTCCTCATGGAAGTCACAGAATGGTATAGCTACTTCCCCCTCCTGCCTCCCTTCTTGGTGATTCCTTCTCCTCCCTGCTCCGGCTCCCCCCCTTCCTCGCTCTCTTCCTCTTCCTCTTCCCCGGCCTATAGCCATAGCCTGCTGAGGCGGGGGTGGGAGTGGCCTAGGTCCCTGTCTCCACCCCAGCTGTGGTAACCTTCCTGCTCCTCCATGGTAGTAGTTTCTTCCCCCCGGGGGAAGACCTCTCCATTGCCCTTGAATTGGGCCTTCCGGTTGCCTCCAACCCAACTCCTGCTGTGCCGGCCCCCTTGGATCCTCCCTTCTCCTCCCTTCCTGCTGCCTTGCTCCTCCTGGTTCTCTGGACTCAACCTCCGTCAGCCTTGCTAGTTTCTTGGCAAACGCCGGGTTCGCTGCCTCCATCGCTATCTCCTTGGCTGCCTTCTCCATCAACCCTTCAAATGATAAGGGTGCCTTCCTGGTGAGGCTCATTTTGAAGAAGCCTTCCCTGAGACCCACAGTAAAGGCCATTTGGAGAGCAAATCCCGGCACCTCCTGAATGTCCATGATTTCCTCTTGGAAGCGATCCACGTACTGGGCTAAGGACTCGTCTGCCTTCTGCTTGATCAGGAAGATGGACTCCGGGTTTTTCTTCCTCTTCTTCGAGGTCGAGAAGCGCAACTGGAAGCTCCTACTCAAATCTTCAAAACCATATATTGACCCTGCTGGGAGTTGATGAAACCAGTCCCGGGCCTTGTCCTTCAAGGTGATCGCGAAAAGGCGGCACTTGAATGCATCCGTCATCGGCCTGATGGAGACCGCATCTTCGAACCATTGCAAGTGTTGGAGGGGATCATCCTTCCCCACATAATAAACCATCTCAGGCTCGCGGAACCCCTCCGGGACGGGAGCCGAAAGAACTAGCTCGCAAAAGGGGGACCCTCTCGCTAGGGGTCTCGCCGTCTCCACTCGCGCGACGAGATCTACTAGCGAGACGGCGCTCGCTGGGCTGGGGAACAACTCCCTTCCCGCTAGATCTCGCCCGTTTCCTTCCACCACTTTCTCCTTTCCGGGCCGCCCTTCTGGCGCATCCTCGCCCACCCTTGCCGAGAAGGCTCCTTCCGGAGGCGAGAGGCTCGGCCCCTGAGGTAGAGGGGTCACGCACTCGCCTCGCTGCGAGATCTGCTGCAACATCCCCATGATGCCCCCGATGGACGCCATGAATTCTTCCCTCCCAACATACCCTCCTGGGTTCTGGGACCCGCCCTCATTTCCTCCGCCCTCATCTCCTCCTCCTAGATCTCCTGCCATGAGATGATCCAAAGTTCTTCGACGCAGGCTGCGATCCACGCTCACCGCACCAAAAATGTTGAAACCAGTAGAACTCGTTTCTCCTAAAAGCTCGGATCCAAGGCTGCAACCCACGCTTACTTTCTTTGAACCACGCTCCCAACAAGACACCTAAAGGAACAGACCAGGAGCTTCAGCTCGGAGGTCCCACCACTCACCCGGAAGGGCTAGTATCCTTCCCCTCCCTAGCCAGTGCTGAGCTAGGTGCCTGAGTGAGAAGGAAAAAGCAGGTTCCACATTCCCTCTTCTCAGACACCTTACCGGTCTATTTATAGGCTTCAGGATTTGAACTGCAAATAACCAAAGCAAGCACCTGTGAAATTACCTGAATACCCTGGGTTGGGTCTGCCAACAGCCAAACTCCGCTGTTCTGAAGGGCTATGAGCAGACCACCGAGGGTAAAAGAGTAAAAAAGGCCAAAAAGGATGAACCGCTTGCCAAATGAACCGGTTCCCACCCAATTGCTGAATCGGCCTTATCTCTTCCTGCCGACCCGATGCTTGGCAAGAGGACCACCTTGCGGCTGAAAAAGATTACCTCGCAGGCGAGACCCTCCGTCGTCATATAGAAAATCTTCCTTTGACCCCCGCCTATCAGGCGAATGGACTCAACTTTGGCTCCTCCTGCCTAGCGCGAGCGGACCCGCCTTTAGGCTCCTCTCGCCCATTGCGAGTGGACCCAATCTTTAGGCCCCTCTCGCCTGGCGCGAACGGACCTCGCCTTTAGGCCCCTCTCGCCCATTGCGAGTGGACCCAATCTTTAGGCCCCTCTCGCCTGGCGCGAGCGGACCCCGCTTTAGGCCCCTCTCGTCTATTGCGAGTGGACCCGACTTTAGGCCCCTCTTGCTTAGGGCCTTTTCTCCTCCTGGGGATTCTTCTAATCTCCTCTCTGCTGGGTTCCCTCCCGTGAGCCCGAGGTTGTACAAGCAGCAGCAATACTTGTACTTTCAGTCTCAGCAACATCAGTAGCAGCAATCTTGTCATAAACTACTATAATCTGTTCAGCAGCAATCTCAGATACATTAGCAGGAGCCTCAATTTCATAATCTTCAACCCTTAGGTCATTCTCATCAGCAGTCTCATCATATAATTCATCAGTATCCTCTTGATCCGACGGAGCTAGACCTCTTTGTCAGTAGACTCTTCTAAAGAATCAACATGCACTGACTCTGGGGATGACAGCATTGTATCCTGTAACTCTGTCATTGTCTCAGACACCAACTCCTCAGTAATAGTACGAGTAATCTGAACCATCTTTGTTTGTAGATTCTCTGTCTCTGCAGCTGGAGTAACTGACTCCCCCTTTAATCCTACCCTCGAACTCTCAGGAATGTCACTGGGGTGAGAAGAGGTAATCCTTACCTCAGGAGCTTGAACTTCCTCTTTCACAGCCAAGTCTGGGGCTCCCCCATGCTTGACTATCCTCCTATCCCATCGAGAGAAGAAAGATGATCCAATCTTATTTAATTGATGGATAGGTAATCCTTTGGTCATATCGAACCTGTCACCATCCATCTGATTTAGTTACAGGTTGATATCCTTCAAAAGATGGGTGTGCAGAGACTGTCCTTGATCTTGTCAAACAATAAGGCACCCCAGTCCAACCTCTTTCTGTAGATAATTGCAACTAACACCTTGAACATTTCTGTAGAAATATAATCTTGTGAACCCGTCTTGCATAGCAATACTTTTCCAATTATGCCTGAAATAAGTTTCCCTTCCTCATTTATCCCTTGCCTCTTAATGGCCATGGTGCCTCTTGGTAGTCCACAAAACAACAGGGATCTAGAGAAATCATCTTCGTCTAGGTAAACCGCTTCTTCACAGGCCGAAAGCCACAAATACCTGTACAGAAGGGAGGCTTTCACTTTTACCTTGTACTTCTGAATCTAGCTCTTTATCACTGTGTCTTCATATATGAGCTTGGCGTGATAGAAGAACACAAGAACTTCCTTGTCCAGAACTTTGCAAGTGTGTTCTAAGGCAAATGACAGTCCTACAGTCTCCAACATAAGAATGACGTTCCTGAACTCATCTAAAGCATGAGCAAACCCTGTTCGGACCAATTCACTTCCCCCTAGCAAGCCACTGGTGGTTCTAGGACCATAATAAAACCTGAAATCTGGATTTCTGAGGGAAAGGAAATTCTCCGTTGCTCTAAAAATTGGATTTTGTCAGAATCGGCGGCTTTCAGTTTTCGAGAATCCACCGCAGTATGAAATTGTCGAGACAATCTTGTATCACTGTCGCCTAGGGCTTGAAAGGAGTTGACAACCCTAGCCGAGGGAGAAGAAGCACGCCCTCTGCAAAAAATTTCGATGGGAGTTGACAACCCTAGTACGGGAGTCGAATTGTCAAATTCCTTGTTTCGGCGATTCGGCTAGAGTTCGACGAATGGTCTTTGCGGCTGCCCCCTTTATATATATATATATATATATATATATATATATATATATATATATATATATATATATATATCAGATTAATGAATTTCCGTGCAGCGCTTTTTGGACAAAAAAACGCGCTGCTCGGAAAAAGAAAAAAACACCCCCTTAAAAGAATTTTTAGAAAAACTGGTCAACATGAAAGTTGTAGATCTCGACGATATCTACAACTTTCATGTTGACCACTTTTTCTAAAAATGCTGTTTATGGGGTCTATTTTCAAAAGGCGCGAAGGGGGTTCCGCCCGGTAAATATTACGAATTTTTTTTTTGCGCGGACTCCCTTCGCGCCTTTTGAAAATAGACCCCCTAAACAGCATTTTTAGAAACAGTGGTCAACATGAAAGTTGTAGATCTCGTCGAGATCTACAACTTTCATGTTGACCACTTTTTCTAAAAATGCTGTTAAGGGGGTGTTTTTTTCATTTTTCCGAGAAGCGTGTTTTTTGTCCAAAAAGCGCTGCGCGGAAATTCAGTGCCCCCTATATATATATATATATATATATATATATATATATATATATATATATATATATATATATATATATATATTTGGATATGATTTTAAAATTTTCCTAGAAGCGCGTACCTTATTTGTCGTCGGTTCTTCGGATCTAATATAGTAAGAAAGAGAATTTCCTTGCAAGTAAAAGTCGGCGAGATTCACCGAATGTAGAATATTATTCAGCAAGAATCCATAGATATCCGACGAATCGGTGAAATTCCCGTCTAATATACGCCGAATTTTACTTTGGAAATTTTCAGCTTTTCTGAGGAAGAACCAGAGAGATCTTCTGCTTGCCTAGGCTTTTTCAGGAGTCAATTTTCAGCATGCCTAGTTACGTTTTGAAAAATGAAAACTTGGCCTCATCTAGCGGATTCGTGAAGATATCTGCAACCTTCTTGTCCGTCCAGACATAGCTGAGGGCTATGTCCTTGTTCTCCACATGCTCCCTGATTAAGTGAGTTCACCTCGATGTGCTTTGTCTGGCTATGGGAGACAGGATTATTTGTGATTGCAATTGCGCTGGATGAGTCGCAATACATTGGAATTTCTCGGAACTTTAAATTATAGTCTTCCAGTTGATTCCAGATCCATAGCAGTTGTGCACAATAACAACCCGCAGAGATATACTCTGACTAGGTGGTGGAATTTGCAACACAATTCTGCGTCTTGCTGCTCCAAGAAATAAGCCGTCTTCCGAGGAATTGACACATCCCGGAAGTGCTTTTCCTATCACCCCTTCTTCCTACAAAATCGGCATCTGAAAAACCAATTAGATCGACATCATTATTTCTTACGTACCATAATCCAAGATTGGGTGTACCATTAAGGTATCTTAAAATCAGCTTTGTAGCTATGTAATTGATGCGAATGTGATGGCAAGTGTACCGGTTGCACAAGTAATATAAAATGGGCGAATTTCCCCAAGTATCGATCTCTCATGGAATACGGTAAGGTGGAATAAATTTTGAGGAGCACTTGAGATTTAAGTCCTTAAGTCGGCTTTAACTAAGGGGGGTTTTGGTAATTGCGGAAAAGGAAATTAAAATACTAACAACAACTCCTATGCAATGCCGCTAAGCATCGCTTCGCCAGGCAGGATGTAAGACTACACGGGCCGCTATGCACCGAATCGCTAGGCGGATGGACGAGTAGGCAAGCGTAAGAACCAGAATTTGAGGGTCGTAAGCACCTCTTCGCTACACACGCTACTAGCGATTGCTAGTACGACAAGAACAGATGGATGGTGGATGGACAAATAGGCGTTCCTCAAGCAAATAACGAATACATACAATCACATAGACATGATTAAATATAAACGTTTTACAAACTACAAACACTTCATCAAATATATGTGTTCAACTAAACTATCAACAACAAGAGAAGAAAAGTGTGCGAAATTGATCGAATCTGAAGTCTTGTCAAGGGTTCATGGTTGGAATCGTCAGGATGTCAATCTGTGTCCAAGCTCGGTCCTCAGCTGCTTTCGGGGTAGAGGAGGCTGTCACCACTCCAAATGGACCCGTCTTCTTCGTGTCACGAGCCGGTGGAGGATGGCACAACTTCTAATAGCTTGATGGAGAAAGCTAGGTAAAACCCCTTCTTGAAGCTCTAGGATGAAGGAGGAGGCCGAGAGGAAACTCTGGCTTGGATTTGGCGTTGAATGCTTGAACCGATCTCCTCTCCTTGGTGGAACGACGAAGTTTCGCCCTAAAATCGCGGGAGAGATGGCTGGAAACGAAGGTCCTTTAATGGTAGAAATCTGCGCTTTAAATAGAAAAACATCTGAAAAATGGTCACGCACGGTCTGGCGCACGACAATGCGTGAACCGTACGATATTCGCGCGCAAAATAGCCTGAGAAGATGAAGCGTTGACTCGTGCATTTTACTCGCGCTCGAGAAATTCCGCCCGTGCGTGAAGTAAATCGCACGGGTAACCCCAGAGCGTAGAAATGAAGGAAAAAATAGTGGAACCGTGCGTTTTACTCGTGCACGGGCGGAAGCTCCCGTGCGTGAATGAAATAGCACGGGTAACGACAGAACGCTGGAAAATTAGGAAAGAGGTGCAGGCCGTGCGTTTCCTTCTCACACGGTTTGGCTGAAACCATGCTGGAACAAATCGCACGGGTAAAAACAGATGCCCAAGAAAACTTTGGGAAACACACGGTTGCACTGAAACCGTGCGAGAAGAAATTCGCACGACTGTGCGTTTTACACAGAAACATGAAATGGACTTCGGGACATACCGACTGCCAGCACAACAATCAAACCAGGCTGGAGCACAAGCTCCGAAAACCAAAAATTTAATCAAAGCAAAGCAGAAAGAAAACAAGGAGCACCATGTGCATACCCCCGATAGCAGAATGCGCAAAGGCACACCCTCTAGCCATGCCTCATGATAGTGTACTTAGCGTGAAAAGTAGCATAAATGAGATATCAACGAGAACACACTAAAAGTTGATTGCAAGAGCATTAAAACTAGCACAGATGAGTCCGAAAAATACTATAAATATCGAACTCATCACACCACCAGACTTTAACATTTGCTCGTCCGAGAAAATCATTTCTTTGTGAACCCGAAAATAGCTAGCTGGCTTAAAAATTTCAAACTAAAGTAAAGCGAGAAATCAAATACTCATGGGCGTAGAAAATATAATAGATAAAATTATTCTTACTTATGTTACTAAGCTTATAAATTTTGACAGGCGTAAATACATATTGCAACTACTCAAAAATAGAATGATGGAGAATCGATCAGTCATAAGTAGGAAGAAAGTAGGCAGGCCACTCAGTTGAGCATTGCCAAAGACCGGGGCTCAAGATCACCTCGAAAGGATTCCACCAATGTAGGGAGCCATACGCTTGCCCATCCACACCTTCTCCACGACGCTAGTCAAACTCAAACGCGAATCAGTAGGACGTGAAGGGTAGAAGGGGGCTTAGGTGAAGGCGGGGTATACAAAGGGTAAACAAGACGGACACGTACATCCAAATTGAAACCGCCTGAAAACAATCACAGCTAGAAACACCGGCAAACACGTGCAACACACCACCAGACTTGAATTTTTTTACGGTGCGTGCACGCCCACCACGATCACAAAAACCAAAAACAATTCACAACTTAACAACCACATATATATTCTTTTTATTCCAACTGAGCAATTTTGTTTCATTACTTTTTCTTTTTTTTTCTTTTCTTCTCTTCTCTCTTTTAAAAAAAATAATATCAAATAGCCGCAACTAAATACAAAAACACGGCAACACCACAAGCTGCCTAACACCACATGACTGCCACACAGAACAGATACAAGTTACAATAAAACAAACTAACCGAGCGACCACATCCGGATGTGCGAGAAGGTGAGGCTATAAGGCTTTTGTAGAGAGGCGTAGGGTTGACAAAGGAAGGGATAGACTCAACGGGGGTAGCAACGGATAGACGGAGGGAATGGTACAAGGCTCAAACTAAACAAATGACTGCCTACATCACACACACACTTGACTAACCATGCGCCAATGATTCGAGAGTAGCTTAGGGCAAGTTCTTAGTCACTGAGAAAGATGATCCTTTCTCCCGACTCGAGCAATACGAGGCTAGTGACGGCTACACACATTCCTATGCTACCGTTCGATCACTCCCGATTCCGCAATTTTGAGTAGTGCAAACAAAAATTACGGATGCAGAAAGTATAAACTTTGAGCATAAAGTAAAATTGAATCTATACTATTTCTACACCCCATGAGTACTTGATTAGGAGCACCTCACGAGTTTCGAACTACTCCATCCTAAAATCCTATGCTAGCACCCTATCTTAGAGTTAGCATCAAAGAAATAAATTAAACTTTGGTCGAGCATGTGCTTAAGTGCGCGCCCGTGCGGTGTAGGTGTACATTGCAGTCATGATAAAAATAGAAAAAGACAATATACTAGTGGTATGCAAGTGAATGTAGTGCAAGTGCACAGGTAACACACGACTCTCCCCCACCAGACTTAAACTAAACAAACTAACACAAGATTTACAATAAAAGCAATGAAGTTAAAGTCGGGGAAGAGGTTACCCGATGCTCAGCAAATGAGCATACCAGAAGATTGGCGTTAAAGCGCAAATCCATTCCTGCAAAAGGTTTTAGCTCACTCCGCCGCACCAAGGAAAGGCTAGCTGCAAAAAAAACTCAAGCAAAAAGAAACCAAGACAAAATAAATATAAACTAAGCATCACCTGCGAGTCAGTAACAAGCACAATATCACATCACATCTATCAAATGAAACTAAACACAATAACACAGAAAAGACAAAAAATGTAAACAAAACAAATATAGCCACCCGGGGACGAAGCCCCAGCAGAATAAAGTAATGTACATGACAGTTAAATAAATATCAAATACAACAAAACAAAAACCCCATCTGGGGAGAAAAAACATAGTCACTTAGGAGGATAAGAAAAAGGAGGCGGAGGCAGAGTTCGGGCACGCGAGGAAAAAGTCCGAGCAGGAACAGTAGGAGGCACCCCAAGAAAATCAACAATCTGCTCGTTCATGATGTACTGTTGGCGGATCAGCTCTTCCATCTACAAATGTCGCGCATAGTAGTCGGGATAGTCCTCCGCAAAGCTGCTACGAGGCGGGGCATGAGCAAAAGAAGAAGCACGGGCCAAAGGTACAGAATGGCCGGGAGCAGAATCGTCGGGCCCACGGGATTCCGAAGAATAACCCGCCGCAGAAGAAGGAGCCTCAGCAAGCAGCGCTCGATCAACAGTACGAACAACCTAATGCCACGTACCGCCAAAAGAGACACGACGCACCATCCTGAAGGCGGTCATCATGGCCGCAGAAATGAAATCACCACGGGAAACGGGGGTCATAGCCGGCAAGCTATCGAACACGCCCATTCCCTTGGCAATTCAAGTAATGAAATGCGAACCACCGATGGATTTCAAGGGTATGTACGTGGCCTGATGGAGGAAGTAGTCAGCCAGAACACGACCGAGGTGGAGAGGAACGATGTGCTGCATGCTGTAGAGGTAAAGCAGATTTGACCATCCCGCTACATTCTGGCTCATTGCGCGGGCATTGATATTATGTCTGATCAAGTGCTGAATGTAGCGTAGGGCAGGCGAGATGAGCTAGGATGATTTGGCCGCACGCTCTTCATACTGTTGTGTCAAGCCGGTGATCTCCTGCAAGAATGCATGAGGAGATACACCAGTGGGGAATTCATGGGGTCGATACAAAACGTCAGATTCCATGAGCTCCTCAGTGGTGTATATCCCGGCATGAACGACAAGCATACCCACTCCAAAGGTGTAGGGACGGGAGTTCATCCGAAATGACACAGAAGTGGACTCACTAGTAACTGTGTTGCGTCGCTCTAAAATACAGAAGGTGGAAAGAAACACAAGAGTGTGTTAACAGAATCCCGTCTCAACAATGGAGAAAAGATGTCGCAATGAACCCACATCGAGTAGACGATCCACTTCCATCTTTTGGCCAATGGCCGCGAGTTCTTCATCCGAAACAAAGCGAAAATACAAAAATGGTTTTGGACAAGGCGATCAAACCTTGTTATCATCTCCGGCCGCCCGAAACAGAGCATCCTTTCTAGCTCTTCAGAATCAACCTAAGCATCCAGAGAATCTTCCTGCTCATCTGGAACCACATTCCGGGTAGAGGAGGAGGAAGCACCACCCTTGCCACCCAATAAGCTAACCACCTTCTTGAAGGGACTCATGGTGATGAGGAGAAAAGAAAGTGAAAGAGAAAGAGAGGAAAAATGGGGGGAAAGATTTGGGAGAGGAGGAAAGAATTTCCCCGGTGAAGAAGGGGCGAAGCAGCGCTCGAGTAGACGTACGGAATTAGGGCCAGCGTGCGTCAAAAATGCCCGATCTGCGTTTTTAAGAAAAGAAAAATGCACGGTCTTCTGTTTTTGCCGCGCACGATTTCCCTAACCGTGCATTTTGCAAAAACAGACCAATTCACAGCATTTTTCTCCTAGAAACCTCATCCTGCGACAATAGCGAGAAAAATAAAAATAAAAGGAACAAAGAATATCCTGAGCGACTAAGCTATAATCCGAATTAGGCATACGCAGAAAAAACTCTTGCAAGCAAGCTTTGAAACAGAAAAAATTTCAAAACAAACACCCGCAAGGCTAATTTTAAAACAGTAAATACTAACTAGCTAATTCTACTCCTCGATAAATACAAGTGTTATCATCATCCCTACATGACTTATTCGAAAGCAAAAAATTCCTAACTAATTGGCCTATGAAATATGAAATGCACAGGTAACTTGACTAATATCCATTACAGTAATGGGTACCGATACGGCGATAGAACAGTTACACCTCTGCCCAAATAATCATACCTGCTCCTCACAGGCAGAGGAAATAGGAAGTAAGATGAGGAGGAGCACTGGTCCTCGCTCACCTCAACACAAAACAAATCCTTGCCTGGCCAGGTGTCATCTGCCTCATGTTTGTAGGAATCAATTGCGATGGCATGAACATCACGCTCATCATCATCCAAGTGCACACCGAGGAGACTCTGCCTGCATAGGCTCAGATAGAGAAGGGGGACCCAGTAATAAAAGAGAAGAAAAACAAAAATAATCAGAAAAAGGGGGAGTGGTCCCGGTCTCACTCCCAGCGAGATCTAAGCATCGCTCATCGTCGGTATCATATGAGTCGTATCGGGGAGAATCCTTCAACTCGAGGTCCACAGTGGTAAGAGGAATGGCCTCGTCCAATGAAGAGGTGCAGACCTCCGCATCAGAAAGGGAATATTCCTCATCCCATCGGGGTACGTAAAAGTGTTCCGAAGATCCACCTTCTCCATCGAAGATAGAGGAATCATCATCCCACTTTGACACAACCTCGTGCACTGAATCATCCAAAAATACGGCATCATCAATCGAATCACACAAAAACGGAGTAGCAAACTCCGTCAAAAACTGCGTAGGGGCAAGGCTGCTCTCAAAATCAGGCATAAAATGAGCAGTCCCCATCGCAATATCATTCGCAGACGCCACTGCGTCGATGACTGGAACAATCTCATCATCCTATTCAGGTGCATCCACGAGTTCCAGATCCAATTCTCGCAAGCTAACCCCAGAGTGATTGTCATCACTCAAGGGAATCTCGTAAAAAGGAATCGAGGGACCCATGAAAGATATGTATGCGGCGAGAGATTCCTCGGTAATCATAACGGGCAAAGAACGAGCAAGGTGCGCCATATACTGGGTCAGGCAATACCCTGGTAGGTCTGTCTATAGCTGTCTTCCGCGAACGGGAGGTTGCTGCAGGCACACCCACAGAGGGAGAAGGCTCGCACAAGCGAGGGCAGTCCTTCACCATGTGTCCTACACCTTGACATAACAAACACCAAATCCAGTGCTTGACATTCATAGCAGCTATGACATCAATGCGTCTGCGCAAAGTGTCAAGAAGATGACACTAAGCAACAGAATACATCGCGAATAAAAATAATCGCAGGAAAAATTCTACACAACACTAATAAAAATTAGCACGGATCTGCTATCTAAATAAAAAATTAGAGAAGGGAAAAAAGAAATAAGCAAAAAAAAAAATTCTAACACTAAAGCAAATAAGAAAATGCTATGCACAAATGGAAAAGGGCGTCAATCTACTATCTCCCTCTCTAAAAACTCACACGACTGTGTTCCCCGGCAACGGTGCCAAAAACTTGATGCGAATGTGACGGTAATTGTACCGGTCGCACAAGTTATATAAAATGGGTGAATTTCCCCAAGTATCGATCTCTCAAGTAACACAGTAAGGTGGAGTTAATTTCGAGGAGGACTTAAGATTGAAGTCCTTAAGTCAGCTTTAACTAAGGGGGGGTTTTGGTAATTGCGGAAAAGGAAATTAAAATACTAACAACTACTCCTATGCAATGCCGCTATGCATCGCTTCGCCAGGAAGGACAGAAGACTACACGGGCCGCTATGGACCGAATCGCTAGGCGGATGAATGGGTTGGCAAGCGTAAGAACCAAAATTTGAGGTTTGTTAGCACCTCTTCGCTACGCATGCCACTAGCGATTTCTAGTGCCACAAGAATAGATGGACGGTGGATGGACAAATAGGCGCACCTCAAGCAAATAACGAATACATACAATCACATAGACATGATTAAATATAAATGTTTTACAAACTACAAACACTTCATCAAATACAAGCATTTTACTAAACAATCAACAACAAGAGAAGAAAAGTGTGTGAAATCGACCGGATCCGAAGTCTTGCCAAGGGTTCACGGTTGGAATCATCGAGAAGTAAATCCACATCCAAGCTCGGTCCTCAGCTGCGTCCAGGGTAGAGGAGGCTGTTACTTACTCCCAATGGACCCGTCTTCTTCGTGTCACAAGCCAGTGGAGGATGGCACAACTTCTCCTAGCTTGATGGAGAAAGATAGGTAAAACCCCTTCTTGAAGCTCTAGGATGAAGGAGGAGGCTGAGAGGAAACTCCGGCTTGGATTTGGCGTTGAATGCTTGCCTGCATCTCCTCTCCTTGGTGGAACGACGAAGTTTCGATCGAAAATCGGTGGAGAGATGGCTGGAAACGAAGGTCCTTTAAAGGTAGAAATTTGCGCTTTAAATAGAAAAAGATAATAAAAATGGTCACGCACGGTCTGGCGCACGACCGTGCGTGAACTGTATGATATTCACGTGCAAAATAGCCTGATAAGATGAAGCATTGACCCGTGCATTTACTGGCGCACGAGCAATTCCGCCTGTGCGTGAATGAAATCACAAGGGTAACGATAGAGCATAGAAATGCAGGAAAAAATAGTGGAATCGTGCGTTTTACTCGTGCACGGACGGAATCTCCCATGCGTGAAGGAAATCGCACGGGTAACTACAGAATGCTAAAAAGCTAGGCAAGAGGTGCAGGCCGTGCGTTTCCTTCTCGCACAGTTTGGCCGAAACCGTGCGGGAACAAATCGCACGGGTAAAAACAGATGCCCCAGGAAAGCTGTGTGAAACGCACGATTGCACTGAAACTGTGCGAGATGAAATTCGCACGACCGTGCGTTTTACACAGAAAATGGAAATGGACTTCGGGACATCCCGACTACCAGCACAACAATCAAACCTGGCTGGAGCACAAGCTCCCAGCACCAAAAATGCAATCAAAGCAAAGAAGAAAGAAAACGAGGATCACCATGTGCATACCCCCGACAGCAGAATGCACAATTGCACACCCTCGGGCCAAGATAGTGTACTAAGCGTGAAAAGCAGCATAAATGAGTTATCAGTGAGAACACACTAAAAGTGGATTGCAAGAGCGTTAAAACTAGCCCAGATGAGTCCGAAAAACACTATAAATATCGGACTCATCAGTAATGAGATTCCTTAGAGTTCACCTGATATCTAGCGCACACACATGTTGAAAACATTATATCTGGTATACTGGAAGTGAGGTAGAGCAATGATACAATTATGCTTCTATACTTGGTGTCATCAAAGGTTTCCCTTTCTCATCCTTGTCCAGAGACACAGTTGAACGCGTTGGAGTCCTCATAGAGGTTGTGTTCTCCATTCCAAATTTCTTAAGAATCTCTTTGGTGAACTTCATTTGAGAGATGAAAATTCTATCTTCAGATTGCTTCACCTGAAGTCCTAAGAAATACTTTAGCTTGCTCATACTGCTCCTTTCAAACTTCCCTTGCATAAGTTTAAAAAACTTTTTGCAAAAGTTGTCTTCCATAGAGCCAAATATGATGTCGTCAACATAGATTTGCACTCGCAAAATCTTTCCTTTAACTTCCCTAAGAAATAATTTCTTGTCTATATTTCCCATTTTGAACTTGTTCTCAATAAGAAAGCTATAGAACATCTCATACCAAGCTTGGGGAGTTTGTTTCAGGCCATATAAGGCTTTATTCAAAAAGTAAACGTAATTAGGGAATAGGGAATTTACAAAACCTAGGGGTTGCACTATGTATACTTCCTCTTTCAGATTCCCGTTAAGGAATGCTGACTTCACGTCCATTTGGTATATAATGAAGCCTTTGAGGGTAGCATACACAATAAACAACCTGATCAACTCGAGCCGAGCCATTGGAGCAAAAGTCTTGTCGAAGTCGATCCCCTCTTCTTATCGATATCCTTGTGCTACAAGTCTAGCCTTATTCTTGATGATCACTCCGTGTTCGTCCAGCTTGTTTCTGAATATCCACTTGGTGTTGATCATGTTCAATCCCTTTGGCCTGAGTACCATCTTTAAGACTTTGCATCATTCAAACTGATTGAGCTCCTCTTGCACTGCCAGTATCCAAGAAGCATCTTTATTTGTTTCGTCGAACTTCTTTGGCTCAACCTGAGACAGAAAATTGTGATGCATAATCTCATTAGTTGTACCTCTTCTGGTTCTGACGCCGTCGCCTGGCTCTCCTATTATTTGATCAGGTGGATGATCTCTTAGGTGTTTGAACCCTAGATTCCTTGCTCTCCCTCCAGCATGCTCTACAACATCTTGTGCATATTCTATAAGTTATGGCAATTCTTCCTCTAACGGTTCTTCATCCACCAAGCTTCGATTGATGAGCTTGACTGAGCTTGGAGCTTCTTCCTTAATAGCTTCATCCAAGCTTAGCTCCTTGAACCTAGTACCTGTATCTGCAATCATAACACTAGACGAGCTGCTATGGAGCATGCTAGTCTCATCAAATACAACATTTAATAACTCTTATACCACCAAAGTTTTCTTATTAAAAATCCTATATGTCTTACTATGGCTACTATAACCTACAAAAATACCTTCAAAACATTTTTCACTAAACTTTGTGCGGTAATACTTCCCATTATTAAGTATGAAGCATTTGCTTCCAAAGATTCTAAAATAGGAAATGGTTGGTTTTCTGCCCTACAATATCTCATAGGGGGTGTTATCATAGATTTTGTTGATAAGTGATTTGTTTTGCACGTGACATGCTATGTTGACTGCTTCATCCCAGAAATAATCTGGAAGTGAAGCGTTGTTCAACATAGTTGTACATGCTTCAATTAGGGTTCTATTCCTTCTCTCTGTAACTCCATTTTGTTGTAGAGTGTGCAGGGAGGAAAACTCATGAAAGATACCTTGACTTTCACAGAATTCTATCATGGAATCAGACTAAAACTATGTTCCGTGGTTACTTCTGATTTTAAACACCAGTAGTTCAATTCATTCTGAATTTGTCATACAAAATTATTAAAATACTCGAAGTTGTCTAACTTGTGTTTCAGAAAGAACACCCAAGTAAAATGTGAGTAGTCATCAACAATTACTAATGTGTAGACCTTAACTCCTAAGCTGTGAATTGGCATAGGACTGAATAAGTCCATATAAAGTAAGTATAAGCTTCTTGAAGAATCTTTATCAGCTATGCCCTTGAAGGTAGCCCGTGTCTGCTTACCCATTTGAAAGGAGTGACATGGACACTCTTTAAGACACTTAATACTGGGGGCACCGCGCAGTAAGTTGTGAGAAAATAGCATATTTATAGTTTTGAAATTAATATGTGCTAATCTCTTGTTCCATTGATCACAGAGAGACGCATTACTTTTAGCCATAAAACACACTGGGGTAGAATTTTCTAAACAAAGGAAATTCAAACAGAAAATATTTCTTCTCCGAGTGTCTATTAAGACCGTATCAAAATTTGCAGACAATTTTATCAAACACTTGTCCTTACAGAAGTCAACGATGTAGCCTTTATCACATAGTTGACTTATGCTTATAAGATTATGGTGTAATCCTTCAACATAAGTGATGCAGGCCCATGGTCTCGATGGTTTAAACTGCATGTTCTTAGGTTTGACACATAAAATAAAATTTCTAGCACGTGGGTTCTCTCATTAGCACTATCGAATACTCAAGAAATTAATGACACAATTTTCCACAACAATCAACGCAAAGGGTCGCTACACCTTATAGAGATTGAACAAGTACTATATGCCAACGTTCGCTCAAGCAAAAAGGACCTACCCGATCCGGACAATTAGCAATTCAATTTAAAATTATACAAAAACATTCACAAATTCCAAAATGAGAAAATCGAGACTAAAATAGTGATTTAAAATTAAGTCCAAATTAATCCCAAAATTAATTAATATGAGGATTGTCAAATCACTTGAACACCAAAGAAATCAAGGCTAAGGAAACCGATTTCTACAAGCGTTCATGAAATTTACCCGCTCAAATTTATACAAAAATATTCGGAATAACAAAACTTAAAAATCAGATTTAATTACACACAACATTCAATATAAACCAGGACTAATTACTAGCCTTCTAATTCCACCAAAATATCACAAATAATTTTAGAAGAAATCACACAAGAGGTGTTGAAGAATCGTTACCCAATCCCAAGAATTCCGTCCACAATATTGAGTGGAGGAAAGCGCTCACAATAGTGGATGATTTTCTATTTTTCCACGCAAACCACTGAACCGCACCGGACGATGAAGACGCAAGCCGTTCTTCCTTTACAATAACCTTTGGATTGAGAGAAATCCTTGGATGACAATATATATGGAAAATGGAGAAAGAAAAGGTGGTGGGGGAAAATAAAATTAAGGGTGGTCGGAATTAGTTTTGGTGATGATGAGGGTGGTCGGTTTTGGGTATTAGATTGGAAGTGTAACACCCCAAAAAGGCCCCAAAAAGACTCAACATGAAATTTGAGTAGCAGGCTGTTTGACACGGCCTGGGACACAGGCGTGTCCCAGGGCGTGTCGGGTGTACACGGCCTGGGACACGGGCGTGTCCCAGGGCGTGTCCAGGCTAGTCGACGATTGATAGTCGACGAGCGTCGAGCCTGGGACACGGCCTTCGACACGGGCGTGTCCCAGGGCGTGTTCGAATTATTTTTCGAATTTGGCCTATTCAAGTCAGAGCCGGACACGGCCTTGAACACGGCCTTGAACACGGGCGTGTCAGGCTGGACACGGGCGTGTCAGCTGCCGTGTTCCGACCCGTGTACTGGTTGCAGCTCGATGAAGCAGGAGACACGGGCGTGTCTCAAGTTCGACACGGGCGTGTCAGGTTCGACACGGGCATGTCGATGACCCGTGTTGTTCAGTCGGTTCAAACTGTGTGTGCCGCTTAAAGGGTACACGGCCTGTGACACGGGCGTGTCACAGGCCGTGTCGGCCAAAAAAATGGGTTTTTGGGAAAATCTTGGCCGTTCAGTTTTCTCTCTTTTGATCCAAGGGCCCAGGTGGTTTCCTGGCTGGGTTATTACGTGATGGAAGAATGAAGAGGTCATTCTTCATTTGTGCTTAAGAAAGAGAGAAAGAGGAGAGAAGAAGAAGGAGGAGGAGAGCAAGCCACCGGCGGAGCTCCCGTGGTCCGATTCGTGATCCGAAGCCGGCGTTGTGAAGGCAAGGCTGCTGCGGTTCTTTCTAACCGGCTAGTTTTCAATGGCACTGAAGAGATCGACAAGGGTAACGATCTCCCTCCTTGGACATGTGAAGTCCTTCTTTTCTGCATTGCATAGGGAAAACCCTTCCCCGCGAGTGTGCGGTGGGTTGTGGTGTCCCTTGGGGTAGATATGTGAAGTCCCCCTTGTTAGAGGCCGGAATTGGAGTACGGCTCTAGGCATGCTGTGTGAAGCCCATCTGGATGTAATCTGGATTGGTGATGCTTGTTTGCATATCGGAGAAGGCTCCGTGATAATGGCTTGTGATGCCTATGGCTTGTGATGCCTTGTTCCTACCTGTTGCTTGGTGCGGCAGGAAGTACTGGACGATGTCCAGGAAATGAAGAGGGTTGGATGCAACTCTTGTGGCCGTGTGTTGCCACTTTGTGAGTAGTTGAGCCGTTGGGCTGCAACTCGATGAAAAGGCAGATTGCCGAACAGGAAAGGTGAAACCGACCCGCGCCTATAAAAAGCCATGGATACTTCCGTATTCGAGGTGGCTCGGCGACTTGAGCAACAGGGGGTGGCTGTTCCGTACATGCGTTAGGTCCGTCCGACTTGGAAGCCTGGTATAGGTTTTGTTTGGAGCGCCTAATGAGAGTCTTAGGCCCGCGCGCCGGAAAGACTAAAATGCTCAAATACCGTGTAGACGGTGGTGTTGACCCTGGTATTCCGGTACACCGAAAATGTGCCCTGAGTGCACGGACTGTCGGGCCGGGTGGCCGATGGTTGTGATGGCTTGAATGTGCCTGCGTGCACATAGTTGCTATTTGATGATGCCATGCTTGCAGAGAAAGAATGCTCATGCCCCGAGAAAGGGGTAGGATTGTTATAATTGGGTCAGCTGAATGCTGACCGTTGCTTTGTTTGCCACCGGTTGGGTGGATTGTTCCCGTGCAGGTGCTGGAGAGCCAAGTGGTAAATGATGGGCTGAAGCCCTACTGCTGTTGCTGCTGCTGCTGCGGCTAGCCCTTGAAGGCTAAGCGAATGGCTTTGTTTTGTTTTCTTTTATACTCATGTATGGCCGGCCTACGCGCCGAGGTTTGTAAAATATGTTGTATGTAAAGAGGAACTGTAAGGCCTTAAGGCCAAACTCTTGTATTTGTGTACATTCCATAGCATATATATAACGGTGGTTTTATATATTGGACATTCCGGTTGAGAGTTCAAAGTACTACTTAAAGCTTCCGCTAGAATGCTCTGAGTTAGGATTCGTGTTTGATTTGGTATTATCCTGTGACCTCACCGTCTGTTTGTGGCATATAGTGTGGGGCCCCGGCCGGACCTTCTACTATACGTCATCTAACGGATGGGGTCGTTATATTTTGGTATCAGCTTTTCTCGGTCTTCCTCTTTCAAATTCGTGGTCGAATTCTTTTGTGGGGTGGCGAGCACGTGTTTGTGCGACCTGCTGTAACGCTAATGAACTCTGGAATGTCCATTAAGGAATGTACAAAATCTTGTTTGAGGAATCTGCGCGTTCCTTTTTGTGTTGTATTGCTTGCCTACGTTCGCTAATGTGTGTCTTGTCCACCTATAGGTGACACGTAGTGGTGCTGGGCAGTCTGAGCCCCAGCGTTCTGATGAGAGTGCGGCACCAGCTGAGGTGCCCACACCTCCTCCATCTGCGGAAACTGTTCGCTTAGTGGCTGAGGCGCTATTTACCATGATTCAGCCGACCGGGCAAGCGCAGCCGGCAGTAGTGCCAGTTCGTGTTGATGTAAGACCCGAGCCGGTTGAGGCTGTAGATCCACGAGCAGCTGAACGACAGTTGAAGCAATTCATGAGCTTCAGTCCTCCTACGTTTGCGGGAATGGGATCCCCAACGCAGGCGGAAGATTGGTTATCGCGTGTCAAGAGGATAATGACAGCGATCCGGGCGGAGGAAACTCTCAAGGTCACCTTAGCCACCTTCATGCTTGAAGGGGAGGCGCGGTTGTGGTGGGACGAAGTTGATCTACACCATTTGGCGGGCAGGCAATTAACACAAGTGTCGATTGAGGAGTTCTCTCGAATATTTCTGGCGAAACATGTCCCAGCGGCGCAACGCATTGCTATGGAAAATGAGTTCCAACGGTTAAAGCAAGGGGAAGATAGTGTGGATATCTACTTGCATGAGTTTACCAGGTTGGGACGCTATGCGGGAACAATCTTCGCGGATGACCAAAGGAAAACGAATCGGTTCTATGAAGGATTGCGGGATGAGTTGCGATTCCTGCTTTCTAGTTCTGTGAGCCCAGGGTTTCAGGCGTTGGTTGATACTGTGTGCGCGTTGGAGAAGGACATGAGGCGAGTGCAAGGGAACAAGGGCTTAGTTGCGTCAAAGCCAGAGTTTCAAGCACCTCGCCCGAGCACGTCGTTTTACCAGAAGAAAGGGGGCAAGAGGTCCAAGCCATCTGGGCAAGTGACTACGACCGTTGTGTCGGGAGCGACATCAAGGCCGGATGCTCATACATGCTATAACTGTGGCCGGGTGGGGCATATTGCTCGTGACTGTCGGGTTGTCCAGCCCAAAGGGGACAAGAAGACGGGTGCGTCGTATGCTGAGAAGGGCAAAGCGGTGGTGGATTCCTCTGCTTCCCAGGCGCAGCCCCGAATCTATCAACTTGGCCAACAGGAAGCGATTAAGCAAAGTGACGTCGTCACAGGTACGAGTTGATTTAGTTTACTTGCTATGCTAT
Source organism: Platanthera zijinensis (assembly GCA_039513925.1). Lineage (NCBI taxonomy): Eukaryota > Viridiplantae > Streptophyta > Magnoliopsida > Asparagales > Orchidaceae > Platanthera > Platanthera zijinensis. The sequence continues at coordinate 154,891,276 of CM077086.1, forward strand.
TGGTTTTGGTTTTGTTTAGCTTGTGCATGATGTGTGTGTGCTGCAGGCTTTGTCCTGATTCGGAATAATTTAGCGAGAGCCCTGTTTGATACGGGTGCTTCGCATTCTTTTCTGTCTGAGGATTTTGTATCTCGAATTGGGGTACCAAGTCATGTGACGGAGGATAGTACAAGGGTGCTATTGCCGAATGGCTGTATGATGCTTGCGGATAGGGCTTGCGATGTGGATGTGCAAATAGGAAGTCGGGATTTCGGTTTGAGTGCAGCTGTGCTACCGTTGTCGGAGTTTGATGTGATCTTTGGTATGGACTGGCTCTCGGAGCAGCGTGCCTTTATTGATTGCAACTCCAAGGAGATTACACTGGGCCAGAATACCGGGCTTGTGACGAAGTTCGCTGGTATGCGAGGAGTTGGCGGAACGTTGTTGTCTGCACTCCAAGTCATCAATGCTGTTCGGAAGGGCGCGGAGTTATTCTTCACGCTAATTCAGGCTGTTGAGCCAAAGGCCAGTGTCGGTGAAGTGCCAGTTGTGTCAGAGTTTGCCGATGTGTTTCCTAAAGATCTTCCTGTGTTACCACCCCAGCGGGAGATTGACTTCTCTATTGAGTTGGTGCCAGGTGCGAAACCTGTGGCCCGCTTCCATATCGCGTCGCGCCAAAAGAGATGGCTGAGTTGAAAGTCCAATTGCAAGAGTTGTTGGAACAGGGATATATACGCCCAAGTATGTCACCTTGGAGCGCGCCTGTTCTATTTGTGAAGAAGAAAGACGGTAGCTTACGGTTGTGTATTGACTACCGCGAGTTGAATAAGCTGACGGAGAAAAACAAATATCCGATTCCGAGGATTGATGACCTCTTTGATCAGCTGGCAGGATCAACGGTCTATTCCAAGTTGGATTTGAAATCGGGATATTATCAGCTAAGGATTAGGGAAGGTGACATTCCCAAGACGGCGTTTGGAACACGCTACGGTCATTATGAGTTCACGGTAATGCCGTTTGGCCTATGTAATGCGCCTTCGGTATTTATGGACCTAATGCATCGAACGTTCCGAGAGTACTTGGATTTGTTTGTTATTGTGTTTATCGATGACATCTTAGTATACTCTCAGTCGGAAGAGGCTCACGCAAACCATTTGCGGTTGGTCTTGCATACCCTGCGGAGGAATAAGCTTTTTGCCAAGTTCTCAAAGTGTGAGTTCTGGCTCTCTTCAGTAGCCTTTTTAGGCCATGTGGTAAGCGGAGAGGGTATTGCGGTGGATCCGTTGAAGATAAGTGCCATCCGAGATTGGCCAGTGATGTCTTCAGTGGCCGAGGTCAGGAGCTTCCTTGGACTTGCGGGCTACTATAGACGGTTTGTGGAAAACTTCTCACGGATTGCTTTACCTCTCACCACACTGACGAGAAAAGATCAAAAGTTAATTTGGACGCCGGAGTGCGCGCGAGCTTTTGAAGACTTGAAGAGTCGTTTGACCACGACGCCTGTGTTGACATCGCCATGTGGTACCGATGGGTATGAGATCTATAGTGATGCATCAGGGAGCGGCTTAGGCTGCGTTCTTTTGCAGTTTGGTAAAGTGATTGCTTATGGCTCGCGTCAGTTGAAAGTGCATGAGCGGAATTACCCCGTCCATGATTTGGAGTTGGAGGCGGTAATCTTTGCGCTCAAGTTATGGCGGCACTATCTATATGGCGTAAAAGTGGATATCTATACGGATCACAAGAGCATAAAGTATTTGTTGGATCAGAAGGATCTGAATATGCGACAACGAAGATGGATGGAGTTCCTCGGGGACTACACCTTCGAGATTCACTATACTCCTGGGAAGGGAAATGTGGTCGCTGATGCTTTGAGTCGGAAGACTCCGGTACGGGCAAGCTGGTTGCAGAGGCATGATCAGCGTTTGATCCAGGAATTGGAAGCATTGGAGATATCTTGCGTTGACAAGGGTTCGTCAACCGATGCATGTTTGAACTGGACGGAGGTGCAATATGACCTTACGGACAGAGTTCGGCGAGCAACGGAGCTTGATGAAAGTCTCCAGCGCTATGCTAAAGATGGGCCGGATGACCAATTCTCTTGGGATAACGGTTTGTTACGGAGAAATGGTCGAGTGTGCGTCCCAAGTGTGGGTAAATTGAGGGAAGAGTTGATGTACGAAGCGCACTTTGCAAAGTACTCAGTTCACCCAGGGAGCACAAAGATGTACAGGGATATGAAAAAGCTGTTCTGGTGGCCCGGACTAAAGAAAGATGTCGCACGTTATGTGGCTGAATGCACTACCTGTGCGTTGGTGAAAGCAGAATGCCAGAAGCCTGGCGGTTTCCTGAAGTCGTTACCTATTCCGGAGTGGAAGTTCGATGATATTTCGATGGATTTCGTGCACGGGTTGCCGAGATCTCAACGCGGTCATGATTCAATCTGGGTGATTGTGGACCGGTTGACGAAAGTGGTGCACTTCCTTCCAAACAGAAGAGACGATTCAGTGGAAACCTTGGCCAAGCTTTATGTGGAGCAGGTTGTTCGACTGCACGGTGTTCCTCGGAGCATCGTTAGTGACCGTGATGGGCGGTTCACATCGAATGATTGGCGGCTCGTTCATCAAATGTTGGGTACAAAGTTAGCGTTTAGTACGGCCTTTCATCCCCAAACGGATGGCCAGACTGAACGAACCAACAGGACGATGGAGGACATGCTCCGCATGTGCGCCCTAGACTTTGGTAAGAGATGGGAAGATTATATATTTCTCGTCGAATTTGCCTATAATAATAGCTACCAAGCGAGTATTGGTATGGAACCATTTGAGGTGTTGTATGGTCGGAAATGCCGTACACCGTTAGCTTGGGCAGAAGCAGGCGAATCTAAGCTGAGTGGGAAAAAGGAAGTCGAAGAAGCTACTTCGCTCATACGCTCTATTCGGGAGAGGCTATTGATAGCCCAAGATCGTCAAGCAAAGTACTACAATGCCAAACATCGGAACTTGGAGTTCGCGGTGGGTGATTGGGTATATTTGAAGATCAAACCCTTCAAAGGTTTGTCCAGGATTCGGCGTTTGAAAAAGCTAAGTCCGAGGTATCTTGGTCCGTTTGAGGTGGTGGAGCGAGTTGGGGAAGCTGCTTATCGACTAGCACTTTCAGCGGACTTGGGTGGATTACATGATGTATTTCACATCTCAGTCCTTCGTAAGGCGGTAAAGGATCCAGCTCAAGTAGTGGAGAATGATCGGGTACCGGTCGAGTATGGACTAACGACGAGGGTTAGACCCATTCGGATCGAGGATCGAGCCGAGAAACAGTTGCGGAACAAAGTGATCGGGATGGTCAAGGTCCGATGGGACAATTGTGGCCGTGAAGAGCTAACATGGGAGCGAGAGCAGACCATACGAGCTGAGTTTCCCGAGTTATTTGTATAAACTGTAGACCGTGTACTTTTTGTTATAACAGAGTTATAGCATTGCTGGGTTTTGTTTCCTTACCGTGCAAATTTCGGGACGAAATTTTGTTAAGGGGGGGAGGGTTGTAACACCCCAAAAAGGCCCCAAAAAGACTCAACATGAAATTTGAGTAGCAGGCTGTTTGACACGGCCTGGGACACGGGCGTGTCCCAGGGCGTGTCGGGTGTACACGGCCTGGGACACGGGCGTGTCCCAGGGCGTGTCCAGGCTAGTCGACGATTGATAGTCGACGAGCGTCGAGCCTGGGACACGGCCTTCGACACGGGCGTGTCCCAGGGCGTGTTCGAATTATTTTTCGAATTTGGCCTATTCAAGTCAGAGCCGGACACGGCCTTGAACACGGCCTTGAACACGGGCGTGTCAGGCTGGACACGGGCGTGTCAGCTGCCGTGTTCCGACCCGTGTACTGGTTGCAGCTCGATGAAGCAGGAGATACGGGCGTGTCTCAAGTTCGACACGGGCGTGTCAGGTTCGACACGGGCGTGTCGATGACCCGTGTTGTTCAGTCGGTTCAAACTGTGTGTGCCGCTTAAAGGGTACACGGCCTGTGACACGGGCGTGTCACAGGCCGTGTCGGCCAAAAAAATAGGTTTTTGGGAAAATCTTGGCCGTTCAGTTTTCTCTCTTTTGATCCAAGGGCCCAGGTGGTTTCCTGGCTGGGTTATTACGTGATGGAAGAATGAAGAGGTCATTCTTCATTTGTGCTTAAGAAAGAGAGAAAGAGGAGAGAAGAAGAAGGAGGAGGAGAGCAAGCCACCGGCGGAGCTCCCGTGGTCCGATTCATGATCCGAAGCCGGCGTTGTGAAGGCAAGGCTGCTGCAGTTCTTTCTCACCGGCTAGTTTTCGATGGCACCGAAGAGATCGACAAGGGTAACGATCTCCCTCCTTGGACATGTGAAGTCCTTCTTTTCTGCATTGCATAGGGAAAACCCTTCCCCGCGAGTGTGCGGTGGGTTGTGGTGTCCCTTGGGGTAGATATGTGAAGTCCCCCTTGTTAGAGGCCGGAATTGGAGTACGGCTCTAGGCATGCTGTGTGAAGCCCATCTGGATGTAATCTGGATTGGTGATGCTTGTTTGCATATCGGAGAAGGCTCCGTGATAATGGCTTGTGATGCCTATGGCTTGTGATGCCTTGTTCCTACCTGTTGCTTGGTGCGGCAGGAAGTACTGGACGATGTCCAGGAAATGAAGAGGGTTGGATGCAACTCTTGTGGCCGTGTGTTGCCACTTTGTGAGTAGTTGAGCCGTTGGGCTGCAACTCGATGAAAAGGCAGATTGCCGAACAGGAAAGGTGAAACCGACCCGCGCCTATAAAAAGCCATGGATACTTCCGTATTCGAGGTGGCTCGGCGACTTGAGCAACGGGGGGTGGCTGTTCCGTACCTGCGTTAGGTCTGTCCGACTTGGAAGCCTGGTATAGGTTTTGTTGGAGCGCCTAATGAGAGTCTTAGGCCCGCGCGCCGAAAAGACTAAAATGCTCAAATACCGTGTAGACGGTGGTGTTGACCCTGGTATTCCGGTACACCGAAAATGTGCCCTGAGTGCACGGACTGTCGGGCCGGGTGGCCGATGGTTGTGATGGCTTGAATGTGCCTGCGCGCACATAGTTGCTATTTGATGATGCCATGCTTGCAGGGAAAGAATGCTCATGCCCCGAGAAAGGGGTAGGATTGTTATAATTGGGTCAGCTGAATGCTGACCGTTGCATTGTTTGCCACCGGTTGGGTGGATTGTTCCCGTGCAGGTGCTGGAGAGCCAAGTGGTAAATGATGGGCTGAAGCCCTACTGCTGTTGCTGCTGCTGCTGCGGCTAGCCCTTGAAGGCTAAGCGAATGGCTTTGTTTTGTTTTCTTTTATACTCATGTATGGCCGGCCTGCGCGCCGAGGTTTGTAAAACATGTTGTATGTAAAGAGGAACTGTAAGGCCTTAAGGCCAAACTCTTGTATTTGTGTACATTCCATAGCATATATATAACGGTGGTTTTATATATTGGACATTCCGGTTGAGAGTTCAAAGTACTACTTAAAGCTTCCGCTAGAATGCTCTGAGTTAGGATTCGTGTTTGATTTGGTATTATCCTGTGACCTCACCGTCTGTTTGTGGCATATAGTGTGGGGCCCCGGCCGGACCTTCTACTATACGTCATCTAACGGATGGGGTCGTTACAGGAAGAGAGGGCTCGGGTTGGTGATGGAGGTGGTGGTCGAGTGGTGTAAAGAGAGGAAAGAGGGTGGAGGCTAGGGAGGTGGCCAACTAGGTTTTTGGGATGGAAGAAGGCTCGATTTTTGGGAGGGGATAAGAAGAGAGGCTATTAGAGGAGAACAAGAGAAGGAGGAGGAGATGAGGCCGAGATAGAGATAGAGGGGGAGTAGGGGTGGCCGGTGGCCAAGGAGGAGGGAAACAAGAGGTGGCCAAAATTTTCCAGAGGAGGAAAAAGAGAGAATAGGGGGGAAACAAAATTTACATTTTCTAATTTTTTTTCATTCTTTTTTCAACAATATGACAAATATCACGGCCTATATATAAGCTTACACCCCTCCATCTCCACCCTTTATGAAAATAAAATAGCATGATGGTTATAGGCACCCATCTTACATATCACATGAAATACTTAAAAACAACACATGAACTTAAACAATTCAATAACTAAATAAAGTGCATGAAATAAAATACTTTTAAAATAGAATTTCTTTAAAATAAAATATCTAGAAATTATATAATTATAATTATTAATTTATAATTATATATTTTAATATAATAGCGGTGGCAGACGCCGTGCAACACATGTAGTGGCGATGGAGACAAACGTCGTGGTAGACTCCCATCCTCGAGCTTGCGGCATTGATCGTCCCAATCCACAAACTCTATAAGACGGGGATCAACGGCCGTATCAGCAACATCGCCATCAATCCTCCCCCACTCAAAACTACTCATCACCAATGAGTGGCCCATGTGGGGGGGGGGGGGACAGTCTAAAGCAGCAGCAATATGGGGCAAATATGGCCCTGCAATCTGTGTCGTAGTAGTATGAACATCCATCAGTACTGAGAACCTGTCTGGCAAAGAAACAACAAGACTTCCGAGGAAACTTGAAAGGGTGTCAAGCAAAATAAATAAAACCAGAATCTTACCATCCGGTTCAAGAACCAAGAAGTCAATATGGAAAATAGACACGACAGTACTAACACTTCCCAACCCAAGAGAATATTTATTGGTAGGAAGAAACGACAGAGAAATGCACTCAGGTGGAACAAAGACGTATAGTAAAAAGTCCGGAAACTTGAAATAAAGTGAAACACCCTGTTCTATATTAAAATCTGAAATAAAAGCATGAAATCTAATGTTCTTCATAATCATGTATGCGTCGGTGTTCCTACGTATTAATTTATTAACGGAGCTAGAAGGCATCCGCTCGGGGACTGTCCATACAAAACCCAAATCACTAAATCTAGCATCGGACGGTCTTGGAAAGGAGTGGAAGTGCGTGCGACAAAACCTAAAATGAATCTCTAATGTCCTAGACACATGAGGAGAGAATTCTTGTGCTACATGACTTGACCCAAACGCGGAGAATAAAGGGGTAAAGTCAGGTGTCGCGGGAGCCTTGTAATCAGAGATAATTTTTATGGGCTCCGACACCACAGTCTTAATTTCAATTTTAATATTTTCACGCTTGGCATGAAGATATGCCAAGGTGAATTGCTCATCATAAACAATTGAATTGGATGCTCCCGAATGTGAAAAGATGTGCGAGCGAAACAACTCAAGGGACCCAACTATAGTCACTAATGTGGGGAAATGAGGGTCATCAAATGGCGGTGGATAAATGCGTGCGATTGGGTGTGGTATATAAGTGTATCTAGGGGACACCACATCCAGAGGCACAATTGCCAAAGAATCAAAGTCAGTCGTAGTAGGGGACAGAACCGTAGACGAACACATAGAAAAATGAGCTGTCAAAAGTGACGTGTAGTCATATCTATGAGGTGCGGTGAATTGTCCATATACTAGTTCGCTCAACATAGTAATATTTACATGCTGACTAAACGTCAATGTAGGAACTAATAAAGTTGGCGTGACACAACAACTTAGACTAGGAATACGGGTTCCACGTCCTAAAAAGTCAATGAATGTGGGAAAATAAATAGGGAGAAAGGTCGGTAAAATAAAACCCAGGATAAAATCTGAATCACTTAAAATTTCACCCAACGGTGATGACATCAAAGAAATCCCATCCGGGTTACAACCAATGAATCGTCCAAAAATACCCTTCCCTCAGATAGTAACTCATACACAATAATAATAGGGACATCCTCACTTTCAGACTCCTCAGATAACTCGGATACAATCTCAGTTGGTATAATCGTAGGCTCTAACACGATGGGGATCGTATCCTGGAGAGGGCACTCAATACTAGGATGATCAAACACAACGCTAGTAGGGAAGTAATAGGCAGTGGAATAATCTCACAGATCGGAACGAAATCATAACATACATCATGTTCTATATCACTAGGGATTCTCTCACTTTCAGAATCATCAGGCACTATCGTACGTGAAGGAATATTCTCACCTAGCTGGTCAACTTCTGAATCCAGAGATACTATTTCCACATCAGAATCCTTAGAGGTATCAGTCACTATCTCAAGGGGCTTAGACATCGAGGCTAAAGGAGACAAAGCTCTAGTAGTAACATCTTTCAAGTCCAAGACATATGATCTATTACGAATGGTTTCCCTAAAGGTGGTAGTAGGTACACTATGGGCAGGCCGACCTTTGGGGGAAAATGATCTAGCGTTAGGTATATAATCATTCCTATAGGAAGGTATGGGATAAGTGCCATAACGATACTCACTCACAGGATTGGTGTTAGTAGTGCGGAGATAGGCGGGATCAAATTTATCCGAGAGTAGGCTACACATTGCCGGCCAAGCATGTTTATAACTACAAACACGAAGCTCTTCGTTTAGCAAAAACACCCGGGCTTGACCTACTAATCGATCTCGGGCTATGTTAACCTTTTGGTGGTCGTCCCATAAGTGACAATTAAAAAAATTTCTAATCCCTTAAGCCAGTATCTAAAAATTTGGGAACACCCTTAACCGTCATAGATAGGTGCCTCAATTCTAGTGGGAGGATAAGCATGGGAACGGTTGGTATTCCTATGGTATGAAGGCAAGGCTTGGGTTTGTTTAGCCATAGGATTAACATACCAATAATCTAAATGGGAAGCATAAATGTCATAGGCCATAATAATGAGAATCGGAGAGAAAACTCACCCGGAACTGGTGCACATGCAATGAATAATTAACCTGACCCTATATAAAATGCAACAAATTGATTTGTTCTCGCTTAATAACTAAGGCAATAAAATATTTATTTTGGATTTTCATGCTGGAAAAACTATGAGGATTATTTAAAAAATTTGTTTTTATTTTTGCTGAAAACAAAATATAGTCCGTTATTTGCTTACCAAAATTAAAATTTTATAATGATTTAATAAAAATAATGACTTAAGAAAATAAAATATTTTTTTGATTTCTTACTAATAAAATGATGGAGAATTTCCAGAATTTTATTTTTTTTTATTTTGAGAAAAAAATTAGAACTTTAGGTTGCTATTGGCAGACCAAACTAGAAATTTTGTTTTGTTATTTTGATATAGAAACATGTAAGTGCATGACAACAAAATAATAAAAGGGAGAGGGTGACAATTTGGAAATTGACGTGAACATCCCTCTGATACCAAATTGATGCTGGAAGGTAGATCCATGATTCGAAGTAAGAGGGGGGCCCAGAAAAATTATGAATCAAAATATAATAAGCAAAATATTTTCTAATTTGAAATTTTTACATTAACAATAAAAGAAAAATTACAATATGGATGTTACCTTATTTTAGTTGTGCATGCCTTTTTTTCAACTCATAGAATTCATGAATGATCACATCTTTCTCGATCTTCTCTATTATTTCTCGTTCTATGTAGAGAGTCATACAATTTGCCAGAAATTCATCTTCCATTTTGTTGTGCAGTCTTGTTTTAATAAGCTTCATAATAGAAAATGACCATTCTATAGTCGCTGTTGAGACCGGAAGTGTCAAAATTAGTCAAATTAGCTTGTCAATAATATAATAGGTATTTGATTTCTTCGTTTCGGCCAATTTCTCACAAAGTTTAGAAATTATTGGCATGTTCTTTAAATCTAAATGAGAAAGAATGTCTAACTAATAATGCTGCAGCTTAGTATTCAACACATCAATATCTTGCTCACTGAAATCTTCGGGGTAAAAAATTCTTGCAAGAGCGCATATATCTTCAATATTAAAATGTTTATATTCAACACTTGGATCTAAAGCCATACTTAGACGAAGCAATTCCATAGAATTTTCATTGAATCTAGAGTTCAGCTCCTACAACACACAATCTATTGTGGCGTTAAATATGTCAACTCTAAAATGATGTTCCACTGTAATGATATCATGAGGAGTTCGAAACTGACGATCACTGTATCTAGCATTCATTTCCGGAATTTCGACTTCATTTTTTTCACAAAATACTTTCACAACCTATAAGTCCTTTTTCGAGCCTGATGCGTGTAATTTTTGAATGAGAGTCTTCGTTGTTGAAACTTAACTTATAACATTTAATATATCTTGATTTTGATATTGCAGTGTTTTGTATAGAACGTCACTGATTCCCAATATTTCTTTCATCAAATGAGAGATAAATATAAATTCAAATGCACTCATCTTTTTAAAAGCCGCTTCAGCATCCCGTCGTTGTGCAAATGTCCCTCCATTATCACTAATATAAAGCAATACAGAGCAAGTTGCACTATACATATTAATAACGCTACAGATAGAATTTAGATGAGATGACTATCTTGTGTCGTCATGTCTTTATAGCGAACCTATCTGATTGGCTCCCGTACTAGTTTCAATTTCACCAAGTGCAATCATGTAATCAAAATATTCCTTTTAAGTAGCGCATAATTGATCATTGCGTTTGGTGGAAGCACCAACCCTGTTTATAACATACAACAATTCATTGAAAAAAATATGCACTTATTTCACTTCCCTTGATGTTGCAACCAGATCTAGCGGTGGTTTATGTGCAAAACAATGAACATAATAAGCTTGTAAACATTCGTTAAGGAATAGAGTTTTTAGCCCTTTCCATTCACCACGCATATTACTTGCACCATCATAACTTTGATCTCGCATAACTTGAATACTAAAATTATGATGAGATAGAACTCCAGAAATTTCATTTTTAAGAGTTAACGCACTTGTATCTTGACATGAATAAGATCTAAAAATCTTTCCGGCACAAAACTACGATCATCTACAAATCGAATAACTATAGACATTTGTTCTCTTTTAGACTCATCTCGAGCTTCATCAACTATAATGCTGTAAGTCCCCTTTTTTTCTTTTTGTACACCGGGGTCTTAGGCCCAGAACCGCCGCTTTTCGGTTACACCTTCACGCCCTAAAGGGTCATCACCGCGAAATGCCGATTCTGCCGGCTGATTAGATCACAAAAAAGCAACAAAAGTTGTGTAAATACAAAATGTAGTAAAACTCTAGCCATAAAATCCACAATAAAAATTACATCAGAGTAATAATATCTCCACGAAGGGAGAGTCCACAGAAATAATATAAAAGGTACTGAAAGAAAGAGCTTATGCCCGATACATCAAAATCCTCACTACAGGACGCTCAAGCAAAAGCAAACTATAACATCTACTATAAGTCGGGACTCACAGTCCCAGCTGGCTGAACTCCTGAGCTAGACTACCCTATCTCCAAACGGGTCGACCTCCGGGGCTGCTCCTCCATGCTGGGCTCCACGATCCCCTAAATGATGTGGTCCGAAAACCGTTAGTCTATAAGACTAAGTCCTATCATACCCCGCCCCTTCCCCCATGGCCCCTAGGCACATAGCGGAGAGGAAGAGAGGGGAGGACTTTAAGGTGGAGAGAAATCAAAAACAGGTAGCAGCAGACCTATACTAGCAATTTTATAATACATGTGGCAGTAAAGTAAAGTATGGAAAAATAACCTTAACTTATGTGCGGAAATGCATAAGCCAAGGGATCTTCTGTAGGGCTCCCATTATATAAAGAGTCTCATACCAATTTATATGTTGGGGTGTTGGTTATTACCAACAATATATATATAAAGAATTTGACCTTAATTTATAAACTTGTCCACACAAGCTTATAGACCAAGGGGTCGTTTTGCAAGTCCTAATGTATAAGCGTCCCATTCTACTTATACCTTAGGTGTCAGGGGTTAAATGAATCGATTATGCTATGACATGCTAGTGGGTATGATGGAACATGCAAGTGCAACACACACACCCAACTCTGTGCACACAGACCTTTAGTTCCCCCTTTTTAGAGTCGTAACCTCCCAGGATACCTCCGTAGTGGCAGACGGAAGCGGTGGGTTTGGCCTCGTCCACCTCTAAACCAGTAAAGCACTACCGGTCAGACCAATCGTATGCCTGAACGCTTGGTGCATGAAGCGGACTCCTGCGTACTCTTGCCGTCTGGCGCACCAGACTGCTGTTGGCGAAGTGCTAACCACACTTGCCGAGTCAGCGTATTGGCGTCGGTGCATCGACCTTCTAATACCGAAGACCAACCACCTTTATTTTCTTTCCTTTTATGCACATGCAAATTTAACGTATCAAACCAATCGAGTCGAAGCTCCCCGGACCATTCCGTTCGTCTCTTAACTAATCGAGTCGAAGCTCCCCGAACCAAACTGTCCGTCTCAAAACTAACCGAGCCGAGGCTCCCCGGACCAAACTGTCCGTCTCAAAACTAACCGAGTTGAAGCTCCCAACAATCTTCCTGTGCTAAAAGTGTTTGTGAAATGTTAGATCCTAATTACTAGGTTACTCTTTTCAGTTTGTTAATACTGTTTTCGTTAACCCAGGACTGCCTCCGGTATTCCCTGTGAAGGGCTCTCAAGGGGCACTAGGAACTATGATGGGATTACGCCCATCATTCCCTTTCACAAGGTACTTATTTTTATTGGGTGATTCCCTTACCCATTACTTCCTCGTGTTACGATAGACTAACCTACTGTGATTTTTAACCTTCCTCTCTTCGGGAAAGACGATCTTTCGTCGAACTCGAGAACCTCTACACTATAGCCAAACCACTTCTCACTACCTCTCCCATCCTTCTATGGTGAAATCATCCATATCTATCCGACCCAGCAAAATGAATAACTCCAACAACTATCCCAAATCATATCCTATTGCAACTTTAATGATTTGCAAAGTACAGACCAACCTAGACTATACATCGAACCAGATAGGAGATATTCTAAATAATAATTTGAATGCCCTAAATTATTTATTGGAGACTTATTATGACACAAATAGACTAAATCTAGAAGATTATAATTTTCCTAATTATTCTGATATTTAATTAATTTTCTAAAGGGTTCCAAGAGCTACCAATTGAACATAAAGTGCACTTTTTAGATGTGAATAAAGCTTCATAAAATCATGATAAATTCTAAACAACAATTTATTAGTAAATCCAAGATATAACAATTTTTCTAGTAATTTAAGGACTCTAATTTAATTTTGAGAATAAATCTTTTTTCCTTTCATTAATGAAGTAAGTGCAGTAAATAATCATTCAAAAATTCTTTATTAATCTTCTAGAGTAGATACTGTTCTAAAAACATCGGTGGCCAAATTTCATAATTCTTCAACGGGAATTGAGCTCTAGAATAAATAAATACCAAAATCTCAAAAAGCTATGTTTGTAAAGCAAGTATTGTAAATGTTCTCCTAAAAATCATGAATAAAATCCTACAACTAAATAATGATCTGAAAACATTAGTGGGCAGGTTTCATAATTTTACAGTAGGTAATTTGCTCTAAATGATTTATTGACCATAATTGCCCTTTTGAAACTTGTGAAGGAAGTACTAAATATAATCAACTAAAAATTGGTAACAAAATTCAGGGATATTCATTTAGACCTAAATCATTTGCTGGCCAAGTTTCATTAGATTCAAATGAACAGAGTAATCAAAATAATTAAAACACCAGTTTGGGCAAATTGATACCTAACAAATAAAGTACTAAAAATATAACCCATAAAATTCTAGTAAAAATTTGTAAGGGTTCTACCTAGACAAAAACTTACTCTACCCAAGTTTCATAACTTTTAACTAAAAGTTGGTAACTGTGTTACCATATTTGAGCTTCTACCCTAAAACTAGGGTTAGGGTTTTGAGGTGTCTACCTACCTCCAAATCCTCTAAGATTCCTACCAGAGGACTTAGCTTTTACTACCTTCAACTCTATTTACAAGATCACACAAGGGCATTTTCCCCTATGCCCTTCACAACACTCAAGGGCTCTTCCTTAGGGTTTGAGTTTGAACCCTAGGGTAAACCAACCCTAAATTACACAATTCTCCTTAAGAGGGTGACATTGGCCATACCAAGTCAGTGACAAAAACCCCAGCCTCTATTGAGGTGAGATGACCACTCAAAATCGCAAGTGCACCATTATTCAAAAGCACCTCTTTAAGGCCTAACTAGGGTTTAATGATTCCCTAACCAAAACTCATCCAAACAAGTTGAAATTTTGTGCAGAGCTAGGTACTATTGCCAGGGACCACTCACCAAAATTTGGGAGGGTTTGAAGATCATTTGACTACTTAATTTATTTGAACCTCAGGTTAGCCCTAGGTATAGGCCCCACCAAAATGGGTGCCCCTGCCAAACCAGAAGTCCAAATTGGTCCAAATAAATTTTGGATTAAAGTAAACCAATAGGGCTACAACTTTTATGTTGAAAGTTTTCCCACCAGTGGGCCCTAAATATTTTTAAAAATTAAAACTATCTACTGTAAATATTGTGACAGAAAAATGAAATAAATAATCATTAATTAATTTCAATGAATCTTGCAGCACGAATCTTGGCGCAAATCCACGGGCAGCCGAGTCATCTACTTCCTTGAGCCGACGGCCACGATCTTCCCGTCCTGGGTTGCATTGCGGGCTATTTTCCCGCCCGCCAATCAACTTCCCCGGCCGGCCACCGCCACCACCACCTTCGGGGAGGTGTGGGCTACCCCCAGCCGACGGCACGACCGCCGGAGACCCCTATTCCGGCGATTCTACCAAGCCGATTTTCGGCCGATAACCATGAAAACGAGGACTTGGATCGGGCTCAATTGAGCCCGAACCTCGAAACTAAACATTCCTAGGATCTATCCATTAAACAAGGAGAAGGGGAGGACCTTTCCGGCAGCCTGAAGGCGAGAGGAGCGGCGGGACACCATGGTTGATGGCAGCGGCACTCGGCTTCTGCAATAGTATAGTGGGAGGGCTCGAATTCTTCAGTAAAGGGCCGGGAAATCTTCCGCTTGGGCCACTGGCTGTGTTTAAAAGACCAATTGGGAAGGGGAGTGGCTGGACCCTTCATTGCCCATCAAAGCCATTAATGGCATGGCTCGGGTTGAGAGAATTGGGCTGAATATGCCCCTTGGTGGCCGGGAAACGGCTGGAAACTTCTCCCCTTCCCTAAGGGAGTTGAATCCAGCCATTAAAGGTGGCCTTTGGCCTCCTTTTGGCCGCCCCCTATATTCAACCTCTTCCTTCCCATTTCTCTCTCCTCCATTAAAATGAGGTGGAGCTCATTTTCTCTCTCTCCCAGTCACCAAGTTGACTTGGTCAATCTTGTGGTCTAAAGGCAGCCCACTCATACAAATTATATTCTTATTAAGCCATATGAGGGGGCTTGAGCTTGGGCTAGCCCATTTGGGCTAGGTTGACCCAAAATGGGCTTGGGTTGACTTTGGTCCACCTAGATTCTAGGGCTGACACCAATGGATCCTTATTGACCCATTGGCCCCTCTTAGGGTCTAGGTAGGTCTGGGTAGGGTTGACTTTGCACTTTGGAGGTCACATGACCCTTGGTAAGGGCACTTTGACCACTTTAGATCAAGGGTTTACTTGGGTCAACTCAGGATCTAGAGTTGACCCCAATGGATCTTTAGTGACCCATTAACACCACTTTAGGTCTAGGAAGACCTGGGCAAGATTGGATGGGCACATTAGAGGCCAACTGCCCTTTGTTAGGGCACCTTGCCTAATTTAGGCCTAGGGTGGTCCTAGGTCAAATTGGTCACCTTAGGTTGACTCTAATGGACCCTTAAGGATCTAGTGGGTCCTCTAATAGGTTAGTGGTGTTGTGGTGGGGTCATGGAGTTATGGTGAAGCCTTAAGGTCAAACCCTAGGTTTGGTGATGAGTTTGTGTCATAGGCAGACCAAGGTGATTATCACCTTGGCCTTTCATCACCTAGCCCTTTTTTTAGCTCCTTAGTGAGAAAACTAAGTTGTCTACCTATATCACCTAGAGGGGGGTGAATAGGTGAATTGCCTGTCAAATGCGGAATAAAAATTAACACAGCAAAGATCAAGCAATCACACAGACGACAAGAGATTTACAGTGGTTCCCCAATCTTGGGTACGTCCACTTTCCTCACCGATCTAGCAAACCAATAGACTCGGCTACTCCACTATCTCGGATTGAAAATAATCCTACACCTCGGAACCACATTACTACAAAACTCGATCCAAATCGGATCTACACTCGGAAGATAAAGCCTTCCTACAAAACTCGGAGAAAAACTCCTACAAAGAAATTTGTTTGAAAAGAAAATACAAACAATATATTGCACAGATCTGGATCTTTGATAGTCTTCTTCCTTAAAAACTTTGGCTTGATCAGAATATGTTGAAGATGACTTGAGAGAGAGATCCACAGATCTGAAAAACGAAATCACCTCGATCGAGAAAATAGATCAGAAATCTTTGAGGCTCGACGAGATCGAGTGATTATCTTTCGTCTGGATCACTGGAGAAATAAAGTTGAAAGCAGCGATCGGAGATCGTCGATCCAGACCTTCTTCCGTGAACGGTAATGGCGGCGGCGTGAGAATTTAGGGTTCACGGGAACTTTTCTCTTTCTTAAAATAATAATCTCTGTAAAACTTGTTATTAGTCAAATCTGAAAGGACCTTTTTATAGGTGGACTCCAACGGTCAGAAATTTAATTAGGGATGACATGTGGACCAATCAGAAATGATTAATTCGGAATACACAGCAAAAATGTACTTGGAGATTTTCAGGAATAATTGAACAAATATACTCGAGACAGAGAAAAGACATACTCGAGTACAAGATGTTATATACTCGAGTGGATAGGAGGAGCATACTCGAGTATAAGAAGAGAAGCTACTCGAGTGATTCAGAGATCAACACTCGAGTGATTTTAGAACTACTCGAGTATGAGAGTATATACTCGAGTAAAAACACTTAGATAAAATTTCTCAGATAAATAGGAAGAACTACTCGAGTAGAAGAGTTGGAGATACTCGAGTGAGGGGAAAGTGAACAACTCGAGTATCTGGGGAAGATTACTCGGGTAATCACTAAGCTTCTCGAGTATGAAAAACTACTACTCGAGTACAGAGTCACTTACTCGAGTATATAGGGAACTACTCGAGTAGGTAGACTTAGGAACTTTCTGAGATGAAAAGTGCAGATCTACTCGAGTATCAACAGAACACTTACTCGAGTAACTAACCAACTACTCGAGTACACGTTATCACCTACTCGAGTACAATACAGTCTACTCGAGTATGTAATCCAACTTACTCGAGTACAGACTCACTTACTCGAGTGTACAAATGAGGTACTCGAGTATGTGGACTTGGAGAAAATTTCTGATCTAAGGACAGAAGGATCTACTCGAGTATAAAATATGATCTACTCGAGTGACTAACTATCTTACTCGAGTAAGCTTACCTACACGAGTATACAGAGTCTTCTCGAGTATGTCTAAGGATTTACTCGAGTACTAAGTCACTTACTCGAGTATATGAAGGAAGCTACTCGAGTATGTGGACTTAGAAAAATTCTTCTGAAAAAAGAATAAACTTCAATACATCAGTCCACCAATCCAAGTGCATGTAGGAAGTGTATCCCAATAGAGAGGCTATACATGGGCCAACACTTTGGATCACATAATGAGGGATTACATTGTATGGTCCTGTGTTTGGTGACCCATTATAGACTGACATTGGTCTACACTTGGCAATAAAAACCTGCACACATACAACTTAAACACAATATCAAATACACCTTAATTCATCTTAGTTCAAGGTCTGACTTCCAACAAATCTGAGGTATTGTGGAGACAAATCCCAACAATCTCCCCCTATTTGTAGATGTCAGCACCCTCTACACTAAGGTGAATTACTTAGAGTAAAAAGAACAACACATATATACTTCAAAAAAAAAATATACTGAAGCAGGATAAATAATAATATAGCCATAATCAGAATCAAAAATATATATATATAGAAATGTTTTTAACATATTAAAAAGTCCATTTCCACATTCTCATTGACTCAAGAAGGGGCTCCTTTGTGCATTCTTTCTCTCTTCAGCTCTTGCCTCTCTAGGTAACTGAATGGTTTAGGAAAATATGTTTTGGGCCTAGGAGGAGCAGCTGGGTTGTTGTATCCCCAATTTCTGTCATGAAGTTTGATCTTGATCTGGGATGCTTCATAAGCTTTCCATTCTAAATAACTGTAATACTGATCTCTGTGCTCACCAAGATCTGTTACTAGCTTCAGGGTATCAAGGATCAGAGATTTGGAGGTTGGACTCCAAACTTCAGTATGAATAATTTCTGATCTACCTTCAGAAGCTGGGGCAGGCTCTTTTCTAGGTGCAGAACGGCTGGCAGAAGAGCCATCACCATATTTCCTTTTCTTCTTTGGGACACCTTGAGAACTAGGAGGAAGTTCATCTTGCCAAATATCAGTATAAAAGAGAGGAGGCTCAGTCACATCACCAGCAGGTCTGGGTGAAAAGACTGGCACATCTCCTGGAATGTTTGCCTGAGCTGGAGCATCTGCTGGAGGATGTTCTTCAAGAGGGTCCAAGAACTTGGGAATGATGGTAGGGTTGAGTTGAAAATTTGGGAAGTTTTGATTATTTACCCATACAGCTGTATCATAAATGTAGAACTTGATAGATTGGAGTTGAGATAGAATATCTGCTTTCATATTCTTGACTAGATCATTCACAGTTGTTTGAGCTTGTTCAGACAGTTTTTCAACTACTTTTTCAACTTGTTCTTTGACAACTTTCTCCCCCTTGCTGATATCTACAGCTAGCTTGGCAATTGCTTCTTCTCTGAAAGTGCCAACTTCTTCACATACTTTCATCACATTTGCTTCAGCATTCTTGTCCAATATTACTTGATTATGTGCAACAGTTTCAGCTTGATTCCTTAGTTCACCTATACTTGTAATAGTGTGATCTAAAGCTTTTCCACCCAATTGAAACAATCTCTTGAGCTCATCAGTATTGGCTTGAATTTCAGCAAAGCCTCTTCTCATCTCCTTTTCAAGAGTAGAGACTTTGTTATTTACTGAGGCTAGAGAGTCATCAAAGTACTTTCTTTGTTCACTGAGTAGCTGTTCAATCTTGCTTACCAGATCTGAAGAAGTAGAAGGAGTTGAAGTTGGGACAGGGACTGAAGGAGCAGGAGTAACCCATGGAGGTATTTCAGTAATTTCCACTAAGCTTTCAGCTCTCTTGAAAGATTCTATCTGAGCAGATTCTTCAGTATCAATGAAGGAGGGAATAGAGAAGTCCAAAGTCCTCAGAGGAGCCTCCACTGGTTCTGGAGATACTTCCTCACCATCAGACAAAAGAATGTTTTCAGGCTGACTTTCCTCTGCAACAGAGGACTGAGCAGGAGACTGGACAGGAGACTGTGCTGGAGTCTGAGCAGGAGACTAAGCAGGAATCTGAGCCTCTGGAGTCAGTACAACTGATTCTTTTTGAAATAGGGGAGCATCTGAGCTGAGCTCATCAATCAATTTATTGATATCTTCTGCAGTAGATAGTAGGATTGCTGGATCTGGAATCTCTGAGTGGGGATCTGCTGGAGGAGGAGAAACTAGAGGTAGAGAGTCCCTAACTTCTGCTTGCTTTGAGGGTTCTGATGAAGCTGGGTGCTGAGAATGAGATGAGGCAGGCTCCCCCTCAACTGTTGCACCAGAGGTAGCAGCAGTTTGATGTGGAGAAGGAGATGGAATCCTGTCATCAGGTACACTGGTTTCTTGGGAATCTACTGAAGGGACAGCAGCTTTGGATGCTTGGGCTGAGTTCAGAATTTTAATTTCATATCGCTGGATGGAGGATATGGAAACTTTTTTCATGTGATGTAGTGGAGTCCCTTTGGATAAGTTAAAGACTGGAGGATTGATTTCATGAAGAAGGAGGGAAATAATTCTTGCAAAACTAGGATGCTTAATGCTTTCTCTGATTTTATCTAGGATCAACAGTCCAAACTGGAATCGTTTGCGGCAGATAATAGCTTGCATTATATCAAACATTTCCATAGAAATGTCTCGAATGGAGTAAGTTTTGCATAGCAGTACCTTAGCAATGACATCTATTAGGAACATTCCTTCTAAGTTGAAATCAGCTCTGCTAAAGGAATGGGCTTGAGGGTTAGCTCCACAGAATAAACTAGTTCTTACTGAATCTTCAGCAGTCATTTCGTCATCGTCATCTACTACTAGCAGTTTTAACAGAACAGCTAATGCGCCTTTGTCTGTCGGATTTTTATCCCTCTGACCTTGGATTTCAGAAGCTTTCCATTGCGTTTTACCTTCAGATTCTGATAGAACTCTTCAACAGCTGGGAAAATAACTTGGCACGGCGTCTGGAGAACGAACGACAGTCCGGCGGTCTCGAACAAAATCAGAAGATTTCGGAAATCATCTGAAAGATCGGCTATGCCCGCGGGGGCAAGTTCTGAGCCTATGCCGATTTTAGAAGAGGGGGCCATCTGCGATTCTGGAGGACGGGAGAGGCGAAGACGACGATGCTCTGTGGTTTTTCGGAAGATGAAGAGACGGCGGCTACTCGAGTGAATAAGAAGTGGAAAGGGGTTTCCTGATTTTTTCTATATATATATGATTCTAATTAGGTTAAAAAGAAATAAATTCATACCTGAATGAAGCGACAAATAGCTTGGTGCGAATAGAAAAAAAATGAGAAATCCAAAATGTGAAGTCCGTATACTCGAGTAGATTTGTCATACACGAGTATGAGACGGAGCATACTCGAGTAGGTCAAGTTCATACACGCGTATAAGACGGAGCATACTCGAGTAGGTCAAGTTCATACACGAGCATGTGCTCAGCTACTCGTGTATGTCAAACTTTTTACTCGAGTATTTTCCGTTTACTCGTGTATCTGTCTTGATATACTCGGGTATCTTACTTTGAAGGACAATTTTCCTTGGGAGATATATGTTGCTACTGAAGTCTTTAACTCGGAGCAGCCAACATCACTGATATCTTCTTGATTTGTGAGTCCATCACTAATCTTCTTTGTTGAGCAGCCCGAGTTCTGTTTTGAAAAACGAGAACTTGGACTCGTCCAGCGGCTTGGTGAATATATCTGCAACTTGCCTGTCTGTGGAGACATATTGTAGATCTATGTCTCCATTTTCCACATGCTCCCGGATGAAGTGATAACGAATCTATACGTGCTTGGTCCGGCTGTGGGAGACTGGGTTGTTGGCGATTGCTATAGCGCTGGATGAGTCGCAAAATAAAGGAATGTTCTGGAGCTTAATGTTGTAGTCTTCAAACTGATTTTTGATCCAGAGAAGCTGTGCACAACAGCTGCCGGCAGAGATGTACTCTGATTCAGCTGTTGAGATGGCAACACAGTTCTGTTTCTTACTACTCCAGGAAATAAGTCTCCTTCCGAGGAATTGGCAAGTCCCGGAAGTACTTTTCCTATCGTCTTTGCTTCCTGCAAAATCTGCATCTGAAAATCCAATTAGTTCACTATCATTACTTCTTGGGTACCATAAGCCATGATTTGGTGTACCTTTGAGGTATCTCAAGATTCGCTTTGCAGCAATGTAATGAGATTCCTTAGAGTTCACCTGAAATCTAGCACATATACATGTTGAGAACATTATGTCTGGTCTACTTGCGGTAAGGTAGAGCAAGGACCCAATTATTCTTCTGTACTTGGTTTCATCAAAAGGTTTCCCTTTCTCATCCTTGTCTAGAGACATAGCTGAGGCCATTGGAGTCCTCATAAAGGTTGCATTCTCCATTCCGAATTTCTTGAGTAGCTCTTTGGTGAACTTGGTCTGTGAGATGAAAATTCCATCCTCAGATTGTTTCACCTGAAGCCCTAAGAAATACTTCAGCTCTCCCATACTGCTCATTTCAAACTTCCCTTGCATAAGTTTAGAAAACTTCTTGCAGAGATTGTTATCTGTAGAGCCAAAAATAATGTCATCGACATAGATTTGCACTAGCAAAATCTTGCCTTTTATTTCCCTAAGAAATAATGTCTTGTCTATCTTTCCTCTTGTGAACTTGTTCTCAAGGAGAAAGGTGGACAGCGTGTCATACCAAGCTCGAGAAGCTTGTTTAAGACCATATAAAGCTTTTTGTAATAAGTAAACATAATTAGGATAAGTTGAATCAACGAAACCTGGTGGTTGCTCTACATACACTTCTTCCTTTATGTCACCATTTAGGAAGGCGGACTTAACGTCCATCTGATAGACGGTAAAGCCCTTAAGTGCAGCGTAGGCAAGAAATAACCTGATCGCTTCCAGTCTTGCCACTGGAGCATAAGTCTGGTCGAAGTCAATTCCTTCTTCTTGACGATATCCCTTTGCGACAAGTCTGGCTTTATTCTTTATGATGGTTCCATCTTCGTCCATCTTGTTCCGGTAGACCCATTTTGTACCAATGACGTTCTTACCCTTGGGTCTAGGAACAAGTGTCCAGACTTTGCATCGTTTGAACTGATTCAGTTCTTCTTCCATGGCTAGGATCCAGGATGCGTCAGAGTTGGCTTCCTCAAACTTCTTTGGTTCAACCTGTGAAAGAAAACTTAAGTGTAAATTCTCGTTAGTTGTACCTTGACGAGTTCTGACGCCATCCCGAGGGTCTCCTATGATTTGATCAATGGGATGATCCTTCAAGTGTCTGAACTCTAAAGTCCTTGCATCTGGGATCTCTTCAGCCACTGGAGTTGCATCTTCAGCTGGGATGTGTTCTTCATCTTGATCATCTATCTCTCCAATAAGGGTTGTAGAGGTGATCTTGATGAACGTCTCGTCTTTATCTTTAGTAGTTTCATCCAAGCTGAGTTCCTTCATCTTTGTACCTGTATCTACAATAGGCACACTAGACGAGTTGCTGTGCAGCAGACTCGTCTCATCAAATACAAGATGTATCGACTCTTCTACTACCAGAGTTTTTCTATTGAATACTCTATAGGCCTTACTATGGCTACTATAACCTACAAAAATACCTTCAAAGCTTTTCTCGCTAAACTTGGTAGTGTGATACTTACCGTTGTTAAGTACGAAGCACTTGCAGCCAAAGATTCTAAAATACGAAATGGTTGGTTTCCTGCCTTTTAAAAGTTCGTAAGGAGTCTTATCATGGTTCTTGTTGATGAGAGCTCGATTTTGCACGTGACAAGCGGTGTTGATGGCTTCAGCCCAGAAGTACTCTAGAAGTGAGGCATCACTCAACATGGTCTGGCAAGCCTCTATGAGTGTTCTGTTCCTTCTCTCAGCTACTCCATTTTGTTGTGGAGTGCGAGGAGAGGAAAACTCATGAAAGATACCTTGACTTTCGCAGAATTCTGTCATGGCACCAGATTTGAAATTCGTTCAATTGTCACTCCTGATTTTGACTACGGAACAGTTGTATTCATTCTGGATTTGCCTAACAAAATTTGTGAAAATACTGAAGGTATCTGACTTGTGTTTCAGAAAGAACACCCACGCAAAGTACGAGTAATCATCCACAATAACCAACGTATATTCCTTACCTCCCAAACTTCTAACTTGCAGTGGACCAAACAAGTCCATATGGAGAAGCTGTAAGCTTCTATTAGAGTCCTTGCCTATTATGCTTTTAAATGAACTCCTTGTTTGCTTGCCTTTGATACAGGCATGACAAGGGCTGTCCGTAATGCACTTGACATTGGGGGCATCACGTACTAAGTTTTGGGAGAATAATATATTAATAGTTTTGAAATTAATATGTGCTAGTCTCTTGTGCCATTGGTCAGCAAGAGATGCACTACTTTTTGCTAAAAGACATATTGGTGTAGAAGTGTCAATACAAATGAAATTTAAACAGAAAATATTTCTGCTTCGAGTCCCTGATAAAATAGTTTCCAGGTTATTAACCGATTTTATCAAACACTTGTCAGCATGAAATTCAACTACATATCCTTTATCGCATAGTTGGCTTATGCTGATGAGATTGTGTTCCAATCCTTCAACATAGGCTACATCCGAAAAGGAAACGCTACCGTTAGAAATCATACCATAGCCTTTAGTTATCCCTCGATCTGAACCTCCAAAGATGACCTTTGGTCCGTTGCAGACTGAGGTGAAATTCTGGAGTAGGCTTCTTGTCCCGGTCATATGCCGAGAACATCCGCTGTCCAAATACCAGATTGGCATTTTGGTGGCCTTTGGACATACCTGCAATTACAATCACTTAGCCTTAGGAACCCAAACACGTTTGGGTCCTTGGTCTCGAGTTAGAAAACTCCCCCTATGAGTATTAGCCTCATGAGTGGTCATTCTCACGTTGCTAAATTGAGGGGTTGCAGCATTACTAGGATTGAACCAACAATCGATGGCAAAGTGACCAATTCTGCCACAACACCAACAGTCGAACCTGTTGTATCTTTGCCTAGTGTATTCCTGCTTGATTTTCTGAAGTGATGGTCTAGCAGGAACCTTGTTTTTGGAGGAGGAGGCTTCATGATGAAGACAGCTACATGAAGTCTTCTCCTTCATAGGATTTTCCACAATAGGTTTTACCTTTGGTGTCTTCTTGATGTTATGACCATGAGCATAAGGTCCATAGCTTTGAAATTGAATCTCTTCATAGGGTGCTTTGAAGACACTCTCGCCAAAGTTACGAGGACGAGTCCAACCTTGGTATCTTGACTTAGGCTTCTCAGGGATCGGCCTAAAAAAGTGTCCATAGGTAGACTCGTAGTCGAGTTCGTTCGTAGGAAAGATAACTTTCTTGAACAGAACAGGTTCTGTAACGCCCCCGATTTTCCTGCATTTATTTATATTCTCATTGGCGTTACGATGACGCGTTTCCGTGGCTTGTGCCATGTGTGGAGTATGGTTTAGCTCCTTTAAACTGAGTGCCCTATTTGGTAGCATGTTGGCAAGATCTCCCTAGCAAGCCGAGTCGTTTTGGGTGACCCGGTGTGGCCTCTCGGGGGGATGTTTGTGTTTGGCTTTGTTTGGGTATAACTCGAGTTCTGTTTGTCGAAAGTTAATTTCGACTTCGCCGTTGTGTTCGTAGCGTGGGTATTTAGCTACGGTGCGAATTTCGTCGAATTCCGAGGTGATTCAGTTTTCGTGTCGTTTGGCGTGTTATTAGTTTTTGTAATCAATTAATTAAATTGATTTGGCTTGTTTTGTAGCCCTTCGGTTTTGACCGATTAATAAATTTTGTGGGAGGATTTATTTGGGCAGTTATTGCCTTGCCTTGGTGGCAGCCATATTTTGGCTATTCCTTTATGGAATTTTCTTAATTTTAATTTAGTAATTAGGCGTTTTAGGGTTCGGTTATGGATGAACCGGTGTTTAGCTTTTCGTATAAAAGCTCTGTTTAAGAAGTGACGGCTCACTTCTTCTTCTTCTTTTCCTGAGAGAGAAGCCGTCGCTGCCTTTTCGCGGAAATCAGAGGAGAAACCGCCCGTCCTGTACCTCCTTTAGTCGGCGATTCCAGGCTTGTTCGTGGACGGAATTCGATTCTGAAAACGGCGTTGTCTTGCTCTCTCCGAGATCTTCGTTTCGATGGTAAGATATTCGATTTTCGTGGAGTTTTGATGAGATTTGGGTTTCGGTTTTGGAGTTTTCAGCTATTAATGGCCGTGAGATTTATTCTAGGTGCTGCGGCTATTTGTTCCGTGTGAAGAGGAGGAGAGCCATCCAGGCTTCGCTGAAAGTTGAGGCAAGTGATATTCTTGCCCTTGCCAAGTTTCTTTTTGATTATTTTTGCTGAAATTGAAATCCCTGTTAGCCCAGGTTAGAGGCCTTGTTGTTCTCATTATTTATTGCTATCTATAGGAATTAGTTCTTCCTATTGACCCCCCTACTTGTGCTGTTAGAACCCAACTTTGCCGGCGTAATGCCATTTATCTTTGTTTAGATTTGCTCTGGTTTGGGTGTAGCCGAGAGGGAGTGTTAGGAGGGGAGGGGGGTGTTTTTCCCAAATTTGTTGAGTGTATTACTCGAGTAGTAGCTTTGAGATACTCGAGTAGATAGTAGATTACTCGGGTATTAATTCTGGAGTACTCGAGTAGTGGTTTCGAGTACTCGAGTAGTAGCTTTGAGATACTCGAGTAGGTAGTAGATTACTCGAGTATTAGCCGTGGAGTTACTCGAGTAGTAAGTAACTACTCGAGTAGGGGTCTTGGGTTACTCGAGTAGTGGGCTCGAGTACTCGAGTAGTAGCTTTTAGATACTCGAGTAGAAGGCATTAACTCGAGTATTTGCCTTGGAGTTACTCGAGTAGTAGGTAACTACTCGAGTGGGGGTTCTGAGTTACTCGAGTAGTAGATAAGTACTCGAGTAGGTGGGTTGGTTTACTCGAGTAGTAGGCATCTACTCGAGTGTAGTTGTTTGCAGATACTCGAGTAGTTGCTTGTAGATATTCGAGTAGGTGCTTGTAGATACTCGAGTAGCTGCTTGTAGATACTCGAGTAGCTGTTTGTAGATACTCGAGTAGTTGTTTGCAGATACTCGAGTAGCTGTTTGTATACTCTAGTAGTTGTTTGCAGATACTCGAGTAGCTGGTTGGAGTACTCGAGTAGTTGGTAACTACTCGAGTGCTGGCTATGTTTTTAAACTCGAGTAGTAGGCAACTACTCGAGTAGAGGGTTGAGGTACTCGAGTAGTAGGCGACTACTTGAGTAGAGGGATGAGGTACACGAGTAGTTGGTAACTACTCGAGTATTGGAAATTCCCTGCCCTTTTCTTCTGTCTCAGAATCGTTCGACTATCGTCGATCTCGGTTTCTGCTTTAGGCCGTTCGACTATCGTCGACCTCCGGTCGACAATCGTCGAGCTCCGTTTTACCTTATGTGGGATTGTGGTTAGAGTTTGGTTCTGGCTTTAAGTGAGGTTAGCTCACTCAGCGCCAAGGTTTAGGTAGGCACTGAGTAGGTCTCACTCAGCACCTTGTCGTGTTGATTCTTTTCAACACTCTTCCTTTACCTTGCTTTTCGTTCCCGAGTGGTTTTCTTGTTATATTTCAGGTATTTCCTTGTCGGCCGTTTTCTTTATCTCCTTAAAAAGGCCGAATCGTGGGTCGTGGTTAGTAGTGGTGGTTTGTAGCTCTTCAAGAGGGTGGAGTTGTGTGATATAGCCAAGGCCACTCTTGTTTTTCTTGCTCCAGGTACGGGCTGGGCATGTGTGGGTGGAAGGTCCCTTGTGCTTTCACGTGTAGACCCTTGAGCTTGCTGACTTGGACATGGTGGATTGGGGGACTGCGTTTGCCTTCGATCCGGTTCCTCGTTGTTTGTTTTTGCTACTACCACCTCCCACAGTTTAGGGTGTTAGAAGTTTCTTCCTTGGTAGTTTGCAGCACTTTTGGCTCTTGGTAGCCTAGTAGGCCCGGCAGGATGTTGCTCCTGAGTGGGGTTATTATTGTTTCCTTTGCTCGTTGAGCTTTTCTTGTTGTCCTGTTTTGGACAGTTGTGGCTCTTTCTACTGCATGTTTTCAGTTACTTCTTCCTTTAGGTTGACTCTTACATGCAGTTGTTTTTACCTTGTTGCTTGCTGAGGTATTCTGTTTTCTTTTGGAATACCCCAGGTTCTGAGCCGTAGCCAGTCGGGTGGCTAGTTTGTAGTGGTGGTGTTGGTGGTCTCTCGGACTTTGGAGTTCCGTTTACCTTGTTAGCGAGGTAGTTTTTCAGTACTCTCTTACAGACAGACATATGTGCCAGTGGGTTCGTGTCAGGTTGTTGGCGCCCACTGGTAGTTTCTCTTACCCTTGTACTAGATATATTACTTATGCTGCTACCATTTTCTGGAGATAGTCTACTTGCTCTGAGAAGGTTTTATGCTAGGTTGCTAGTTACCTTTAAACTATAAATATTATTATAAATAAAGCTCATGATCGGCATGTTTTATAAGACTTAGTCACTATTTTTCAAATCACGTATGAAAATCGTTTTCTTATATATTATCTAAATTAAATGTAGTGTCTTGCATAGCATGAGTGGTTCTCTTGGGACCCTTATGCGCTCTTTAGGGTGTAAAACCTAATTAAAGTATCTTTCTTTCCGCAGCGTATAAATATAGTTTTCTTTTGTGGACTAGGTGATCCACTGAGCCGAGGGATACGGTCTCTAAAATATAACTGATTTTCTATTCATAAAACACAGGATTTTCTTTCATAAAGTTTGTAGTTGGTTTTGCCTGAGCGTCAGCGGTTATCCCCTGCTTGACGTGGCATCATGACGCGTGTTTTCTCATACTCTGATAATTCCTATAATTGGAGAAAATGCGGGTTGTGACAGTTGGTATCAGAGGGAGGTTGATTGACAAGTTAGTTGAGCAACCTTCCTTTGTTTGCTTTAGTAGTTCAGCATCATGTCGTTCACACATCGATATGTCATCGACACGTCTTGGCAAAAGCACGAACACTACACTCATGACATAACATGAAGTATACGAGGCATATTATGTAGTATGGGATGCATAATATGTGTTCGTATATGGATCCACCATAGGGGCTACATGTGAGGGTTATGTAGTATGGGATGCATAACCTCACCACATGACTGCGACTAGCATGTTTCTTTTTCGTTGCATGGGAATGTTATGTAGTATGGGATGCATAACATTTTCATGTGTACGCCGCTCATAACACGCATTAGGGCCTTTTTAGAATGCATAGCACAAACATGCATAGCATATCATTACATAAGCACAACGTGCCAAGCTAAAGATTTGCAGGATGACATATGTACACACATAAGTTTTCAAATTAATTTAAAGTCATGCATTCTCGATCTAGGCACAGGAGTTAGTAAGGTGATGGTTAACCATCCTAGGTTAGGGCATGTCATCAAATTTTTTTGTTAAAAAGATAAACTCCCAGAGCAAGTTTAGCAGCTTTAAGCCTATATCTATATATGTATGGTCTGTACTTGTGTTTGGGTTCTAGTTATTGTTAGGGGATCTGATTTGGGGGTGGTGATGCTTATAGGATGGCTAGGCGACCTGCGATGCGTTCGACTCCCCTGTTTGAAGGTGAGTCGTCTGGGGCTCAGCGTGATGCGGTAATTGAGGGTCTGCGTCAGAGTAGTGAAGCTATGGGCAGGCAGTTGGGGGAGGTGCAAGCTCAGATTCAGTCTTTGGTGGCAGTTGTGGCAGGACAGGCTCATGGTGCGCAAGTTCCTGCTGGGGGGTTAGCTGTTCCTCCTCCCCCTGCACTCGTGAGACCTCCGGTAGTGGTGCCAGCGGAGATGGCCTTCATCTTGCAGTTTCAGAGGCTGAGCCCTCCCACATATGACGGGAAGACAGATTTCATGGTTATTGATGATTGGCTGATCTCCATGGAGGAGATGTTTTCGTATTCAGGGATTGCTGGTGACCAGAGGGTGATGCTAGCCACCTATCAACTTAAAGGATTGGCTAAGAGTTGGTGGCTGAGAGAGAAGGAGAGCTTAGTAGCTGGATGCTCTTGGGAAATGTTTTAGGAGATGTTGTTAAGGAAGTTCTTGCCTTCAGTCGAGCGTGACCGCCTCATGAATGACTTTCTCTATCTGAAGCAAAGGCAACTCACGGTGGGTGAGTATGAAATAGAATTTAGTAAGTTGAGCCGTTTTGCCCCTGCTCTTGTCAGCGTTGAGGCTGATCGAGTTAAGAGATTTCTTGGTGGTTTGAGGAGCGAAGTGCAGCAGTTGACCAGCGCTTATGGGACTGTGACTTATGCTGGAGTCGTAGAGGCTGCTCTTAAGGTTGAGGCTATTGAAACGGCAAAGAGCAGAGGCCAGCAGATGAGAAAGGACAAGAGAAAGTCTGTGGAGGGGAAGAAGCCCCTGGTACCTGATGCTGTTCCGGGAAAGAGGAGCCGAGTGGTGTGCAGTTTCTGTGGCCGGTCAGGCCATCCTGTCGAGAAATGTTTTAATAGGTCAGCAGCTCAGAAGAAGGAGCAGGTTCATGCGATCCAGGGTGCTCCTAGGAGAGATGTCTCCTGTTCAGTTTGCAAGCGGTCCGGGCATGATGCGGCCCAGTGTTGGACCAAGGATAGAGTCTGCTTTCAGTGTGGGCAGAAGGGTCATATCAAGTCGAGGTGTCCTCAGGTTCAGACAGCTCTTCCTGCAGTTCCGTTGCAGGCTTTAGCTCCACCTCCGCATGTGGACAAGGGAAAAGGGAAGCTGAATGTGATTTCTTCCGAGGAGGCTCAGACTTCGACCCAGGTTATTTCAGGGAAGTTTAAGGTGAAGAACAGCTGGGCGCGGGTTCTGTTTGACTCCGGCGCTACCCACTCGTTCCTGGCTAGAGCCTTTGTAGAGCGTCATCGATTGACTCTAGATCGTGTTCGGGATTCCTTCTGTGTCAAGTTTCCTTCTGGTGAATCTGTGTTGTCAGATTTGGGCATTTTGGATTGCCCGGTTTTGTTGGGGGACTTTCTTGCGAAGGCGGACCTGAAAATGATTAATATGGAGGACTTCGATGTTATTTTGGGCATGGACTGGCTCTCTCGGTATGATGCGGTCATTCAGTGCAAAGGAAAGCGCTTGGACTTCATCATGGATGACGGTCAGCCCGGCAGCGTGTATGCTGCTCTGTGTCAGGACTTTCCTGTCATCTCTGCGGTATGTGCTCAGAGATTGTTTCTTTCTAAATGTTGTGTTTGTTTAGTCTCGGCGGTTGGAGCCGCTGTCAGCGTGCCACGCTTGGAAGAGATTCCTATTGTTCATGGTTTCGCCGATGTTTTTCCTGATGATCTTCCTGGTCTTCCTCCTGATCGGGATGTTGAGTTTGTGATCGATTTAGAGCTGGGTACGTGTCCTATTGCTAAGGCGCCGTACCGGATGGCCCCTCGTGAGTTAGAGGAGTTGCGAGTTCAGTTGGATGAGCTGTTAGCTATGGGGTTTATTAGGCAGAGTTCGTCGCCTTGGGGTGCTCCTGTTTTGTTCGTAAAGAAGAAAGATGGGTCGATGCGGCTCTGCATCGACTATAGAGAATTGAACAAGGTCACTATCAAGAACAGGTACCCTCTGCCGAGGATCGATGATTTATTTGACCAGTTGCATGGTAGCACGGTGTTCTCCAAGATCGATCTTCGTTCTGGTTATCACCAGCTTAGGATCCGTGAGGCGGATATTCCACGGACTGCATTTAGGTCGAGACATGGACACTTTGAGTTTCTGGTAATGTCGTTTGGTCTGACCAACGCACCTTCAGCCTTCATGGATATGATGAACCGGGTGTTCAAGGATTTTCTCGATAAGTTCGTTGTGGTCTTCATTGATGACGTGTTAGTTTACTCTCGCAGTGCTGAGGAGCATGAGCAGCATTTGCGTTTGGTCCTATCGGAGTTGAGGAGCCACAAGTTATTCGCCAAATTGAGCAAGTGCGAGTTTTGGTTGCCTCAAGTTTCTTTTCTAGGCCACGTGGTGAACAAGGAGGGGATCTCGGTCGATCCAGAAAA
Source organism: Platanthera zijinensis (assembly GCA_039513925.1). Classification (NCBI taxonomy): domain Eukaryota; kingdom Viridiplantae; phylum Streptophyta; class Magnoliopsida; order Asparagales; family Orchidaceae; genus Platanthera; species Platanthera zijinensis. Next base: position 154,922,569 of record CM077086.1, read on the forward strand.
GATTGCAGCAGTGATGGATTGGAGTAGACCGAGTTCGCCTAAGGAAATCAGGAGTTTCTTAGGGTTGGCTGGCTATTACAGAAGATTTGTGGAGGGTTTCTCTTCCCTAGCCGCACCTTTGACCAAGCTGACTCAGAAGAATGTGGCTTTTGTTTGGAGTGAGAAGTGCGAAGAAGCTTTTCTAGAGCTGAAGGAGAGATTGTGCACTGCTCCCGTCCTGACCCTGCCTACCGAGGGAGTAGATTATGATGTTTATGTGGATGCTTCGCTTATAGGTCTGGGATGCGTATTAATGCAAGAGGGAAAGGTAATTGCCTATGGGTCAAGGCAACTGAAGACTCATGAGAAGAATTATCCCACACATGACCTCGAGTTTGCAGCGGTTATTTATGCTTTGAAGCTGTGGAGGCACCTACTTTATGGGGCTCAATGCAAGATCTTCACTAACCATAAGAGCCTGAAGTACGTGTTCACGCAGAGGGAGTTGAATCTGCGTCAGCGGCGGTGGTTGGAATATGTGGCTGATTATGATGTGGAGATCCAGTATCATCCGGGCAAGGCCAACGTGGTGGCCGACACCCTGAGCCGAAAGACGGGAAAGATCTTTAACCTCTCCGCCGATCGTTTAGTAGACGAGTTCCTCCTTATGGATATTTCCGTGGGATGCTGTAGTTTGCAGAGTGCCTTGTCAGTGGCGGAGCCGTCCTGGATTTCTTTGACTAGGCTGCACCAAAAGGACGATCCCGATCTTATGCACCTTTTCACCAGGACTGAGAATGGAGAGTTGCCCGATTTTGCTATCGATGATGCGGGTACTTTAAAGTACCGCGGCAGGTTTTGCGTTCCCGCGATTGGGGATATTAGGAGGATGATTTGAAGTGAGGCTCATGGTTCCAGCATTTCCTACCATTCAGGATCTACGAAGATGTACCGTGACTTAAGACAAATTGCCTGGTGGTATGGCATGAAAGGAGATATAGCCCGATTTATTGCTGAGTGTCACACTTGCAAGCGTGTGAAGGCCGATCATGGAAGGCCTGGTGGTAAGTTGACTCCGCTAGAGATCCCTACTTGGAAGTGGGAAAGTATATCTATGGATTTCATTACGGGATTACCAAAATCCCCGAGAGGATTTGATTCTGTTTGGGTTATAGTAGATAGATTGACGAAGTGCGCTCACTTTGTGACTTATAAGATTGATTACCCGATGAAGAAGATAGCGGAGTTATACATGAATGAAGTCATCCGACTCCACGGTGTGCCGGTTAGCATTATTTCCGATCGAGACTCCTGGCTTACTTCTCATTTTTGGCAGAGTCTGCAGGAGGGTTTGGGTACGGATCTGAGGTATTCTACTGCCTACCACCCGCAGACCAATGGGCAGACGGAGAGGGTGAACCAAATTGTTGAGGATATGATCCGGTGCTATATTTTAGACCACGGTGGGGCGTGGGATGAGCGGCTGCGACTCATGGAATTTGCCTACAACAATAGTTATCAGGAAAGTTTGCAGATGGCTCCGTTCGAAGCCTTGTATGGGAGGTGCTGTAGGACTCCGTTGTTTTGGGCTGAGGCTGGTGAGAGGCCTTTGTTGGGTCCCGATGCGCTTGAGGAAATGGAAGTCGCAGTGAAGCTTATTCGGGAGAAGCTTCGCATAGCCCAGGAGAGATATGAAAAGAACGCCAACCGGCGTAGATCTGCTTTGGAGTTTTCCGTCGGGGACCTTGTATTCCTCAAAGTTTCCCCGATGGTAGGTGTTAAGAGATTTGGTAAGAATCGGAAGTTGGACCCAAGGTATGTGGGCCCGTTTGAGATTTTGGAACGGATTGGCGTGTCAGCATATAGATTGGATTTACCAGCGAACTTCCCAGGTGTGCATAATGTTTTTCATGTTAGCCAATTGCGGAAGTGTGTGCGCAGCAGTGGGCAGCTCTTGGATGTTGTGCCCCAGTTAGAGCCCAACCTCTCTTTTGTTGAGGTGCCGGTTCGTATTTTGGATACTCAGGAGCGAGTGCTGCAAAAGAAGTCCATACCGATGGTTAAGGTTCTATAAAAGAATCAGGATTTGGAAAGCGCGACTTGGGAGTTAGAGTCGGCTATGAGGAGGGCTTACCCTCACCTGTTTCGTTGATTTAATCGGTATGTTTTACTCCTTGTAACTCCTATTAGTTGTTCTCCTTCTTTAGTAGGAGTGTTGTGCGTAAAGTTTCGGGACGAAACTTTCTTTTAGGGGGAGTGACTGTAACGCCCCCGATTTTCCTGCGTTTATTTGTATTCTCGTTGGCGTTACGATGACGCGTTTCCGTGGCTTGTGCCATGTGTGGAGTATGGTTTAGCTCCTTTGAACTGAGTGCCCTGTTTGGTAGCCTGTTGGCAAGATCTCCCTAGCAAGCCGAGTCGTTTTGGGTGACCCGGTGTGGCCTCTCGGGGGGATGTTTGTGTTTGGCTTTGTTTGGGTATAACTCGAGTTCTGTTTGTCGAAAGTTAATTTCGACTTCGCCGTTGTGTTCGTAGCGTGGGTATTTAGCTACGGTGCGAATTTCGTCGAATTCCGAGGTGATTCGGTTTTCGTGTCGTTTGGCGTGTTATTAGTATTTGTAATCAATTATTTAAATTGATTTGGCTTGTTTTGTAGCCCTTCGGTTTTGACCGATTAATAAATTCTGCGGGAGGATTTATTTGGGCAGTTATTGCCTTGCCTTTGTGGCAGCCATATTTTGGCTATTCCTTTATGGAATTTTCTTAATTTTAATTTAGTAATTAGGCGTTTTAGGGTTCGGTTATGGATGAACCGGTGTTTGGCTTTTCGTATAAAAGCTCTATTTAAGAAGTGACGGCTCACTTCTTCTTCTTCTTTTCCTGAGAGAGAAGTCGTCGCTGCCTTTTCGCGGAAATCAGAGGAGAAACCGCCCGTCCTGTACCTCCTTTAGTCGGCGATTCCAGGCTTGTTCGTGGACGGAATTCGATTCCGAAAACGGCGTTGTCTTGCTCTCTCCGAGATCTTCGTTTCGACGGTAAGATATTCGATTTTCGTGGAGTTTTGATGAGATTTGGGTTTCAGTTTTGGAGTTTTCAGCCATTAATGGCCGTGAGATTTATTCTAGGTGCTGCGGCTGTTTGTTCCGTGTGAAGAGGAGGAGAGCCATCCAGGCTTCGCTGAAAGTTGAGGCAAGTGGTATTCTTGCCCTTGCCAAGTTTCTTTTTGATTATTTTTGCTGAAATTGAAATCCCTGTTAGCCTAGGTTAGAGGCCTTGTTGTTCTCATTATTTATTGCTATCTATAGGAATTAGTTCTTCCTATTGACCCCCCCTACTTGTGCTGTTGGAACCCAACTTTGCCGGCGTAATGCCGTTTATCTTTGTTTAGATTTGCTCTAGTTTGGGTGTAGCCGAGAGGGAGTGTTAGGAGGGGAGGGGGGTGTTTTTCCCAAATTTGTTGAGTGTATTACTCGAGTAGTAGCTTTGAGATACTCGAGTAGGTAGTAGATTACTCGGGTATTAATTCTGGAGTACTCGAGTAGTGGTTTCGAGTACTCGAGTAGTAGCTTTGAGATACTCGAGTAGGTAGTAGATTACTCGAGTATTAGCCGTGGAGTTACTCGAGTAGTAAGTAACTACTCGAGTAGGGGTCTTGGGTTACTCGAGTAGTGGGCTCGAGTACTCGAGTAGTAGCTTTTAGATACTCGAGTAGAAGGCATTAACTCGAGTATTTGCCTTGGAGTTACTCGAGTAGTAGGTAACTACTCGAGTGGGGGTTCTGAGTTACTCGAGTAGTAGATAAGTACTCGAGTAGGTGGGTTGGTTTACTCGAGTAGTAGGCATCTACTCGAGTGTAGTTGTTTGCAGATACTCGAGTAGTTGCTTGTAGATACTCGAGTAGTTGCTTGTAGATACTCGAGTAGCTGCTTGTAGATACTCGAGTAGCTGTTTGTAGATACTCGAGTAGTTGTTTGCAGATACTCGAGTAGCTGTTTTTATACTCTAGTAGTTGTTTGCAGATACTCGAGTAGCTGGTTGGAGTACTCGAGTAGTTGGTAACTACTCGAGTGCTGGCTATGTTTGTATACTCGAGTAGTAGGCGACTACTCGAGTAGAGGGTTGAGGTACTCGAGTAGTAGGCGACTACTCGAGTAGAGGGATGAGGTACACGAGTAGTTGGTAACTACTCGAGTACTGGAAATTCCCTGCCCTTTTCTTCTGTCTCAGAATCGTTCGACTATCGTCGATCTCGGTTTCTGCTTTAGGCCGTTCGACTATCGTCGACCTCCGGTCGACAATCGTCGAGCTCCGTTTTACCTTAGTGGGATTGTGGTTAGAGTTTGGTTCTGGCTTTAAGTGAGGTTAGCTCACTCAGCGCCAAGGTTTAGGTAGGCACTGAGTAGGTCTCACTTAGTGCCTTGTCGTGTTGATTCTTTTCAACACTCTTCCTTTACCTTGCTTTTCGTTCCCGAGTGGTTTTCTTGTTATATTTCCAGTATTTCCTTGTCGGCCGTTTTCTTTATATCCTTAAAAAGGCCGAATCGTGGGTCGTGGTTAGTAGTGGTGGTTTGTAGCTCTTCAAGAGGGTGGAGTTGTGTGATATAGCCAAGGCCACTCTTGTTTTTCTTGCTCCAGGTACGGGTTGGGCATGTGTGGGTGGAAGGTTCCTTGTGCTTTCACGTGTAGACCCTTGAGCTTGCTGACTTGGACATGGTGGATTGGGGGACTGCGTTTGCCTTCGATCCGGTTCCTCGTTGTTTGTTTTTGCTACTACCACCTCCCACAGTTTAGGGTGTTAGAAGTTTCTTCCTTGGTAGTTTGCAGCACTTTTGGCTCTTGGTAGCCTAGTAGGCCCGGCAGGATGTTGCTCCTGAGTGGGGTTGTTGCTGTTTCCTTTGCTCGTTGAGCTTTTCTTGTTGTCCTGTTTTGGACAGTTGTGGCTCTTTCTACTGCATGTTTTCAGTTACTTCTTCCTTTTGGTTGACTCTTACATGCAGTTGTTTTTACCTTGTTGCTTGCTGAGGTATTCTGTTTTCTTTTGGAATACCCCAGGTTCTGAGTCGTAGCCAGTCGGGTGGCTAGTTTGCAGTGGTGGTGTTGGTGGTCTCTCGGACTTTGGAGTTCCGTTTACCTTGTTAGCGAGGTAGTTTTTCAGTACTTTCTTACAGACAGACATATGTGCCAGTGGGTTCGTGTCAGGTTGTTGGCGCCCACTGGTAGTTTCTCTTACCCTTGTACTAGATATATTACTTATGCTGCTACCATTTTCTGGAGATAGTCTACTTGCTCTGAGAAGGTTTTATGCTAGGTTGCTAGTTACCTTTAAACTATAAATATTATTATAAATAAAGCTCATGATCGGCATGTTTTATAAGACTTAGTCACTATTTTTCAAATTACGTATGAAAATCGTTTTCTTATATATTATTTAAATTAAATATAGTGTCTTGCATAGCATGAGTGGTTCTCTTGGGACCCTTATGCGCTCTTTAGGGTGTAAAACCTAATTAAAGTATCTTTCTTTCCGCAGCGTATAAATATAGTTTTCTTTTGTGGACTAGGTGATCCACTGAGCCGAGGAATACGGTCTCTAAAATATAACTGATTTTCTATTCATAAAACACAGGATTTTCTTGCATAAAGTTTGTAGTTGGTTTTGCCTGAGCGTCAGCGGTTATCCCCTGCTTGACGTGGCATCATGACGCGTGTTTTCTCATACTCTGATAATTCCTATAATTGGAGAAAATGCGAGTTGTGACAGGTTCCAAGGGAGCTTTCCCTTTTTCTTCAGCTAGAGCCTTCTGGGCAGCCTTATTCTTTCTCTTGGCCTTGTTTCTCCTAGAGGATTTACTAGAAGAACCAATGTGGCCTAAACCAGCACCCTTGGCCTTAGCTGAGAATTCAACAACGAGTGGAAGAACTGTCTTAGGCTTTGAGAAACTCTCAACAAGTTTCTTCTCAGCCTCAAGTCGTTGTTCCAACTCTTTGATGATTTCCTCTTTAAGGTCGAGGTGCTTGAGAGCTTGATTGTATTCATCCATAGCACTGTTAAAGTTCTCTTGAAGAGAGTTAGTCTTAGCGACTTCTTCTCTCAAGTTGCTCTCACTAGCCTGTAGAGATTTTATCTCTTTGGCTTGAGTTTTCACTACTCTACGACATTTTTCGTAGGTCATGAGCAACTCTTTGAACTGGGCCATGAGTTCAGATTCATCTTCAGAGGAATAGCCCTTTTGCTCATTATCATCATCAGAATCAGAGAGAGGAGTGTGAGATTTTACCTCCCCAGTGAACTGGGGAACTTATTCATCATCTGAGTGAGCCATGAGCCCAAAGTAAGCTTTATCTTCTTCACTTGACTCAGATGAGTCAGAGTCGCTGAGAGTTTTGCTCTTCTTGGCTACTAGACTCTTCTCTGTCCTCTTCTTGTGGTATGAGGATTTCTTTTCCTCTCGTCTGCCGCCCTCTTTCTTCTTGTGAGGGCAGTCCGCGATGACGTGACCTGGCTTATAGCAACAATAACAAACGATGTCAGTCGAAATCTGTTTGTTCTGTTTAGGGTTATACCTGTCATGGCTACTTGAGCCTTTCATTCGCTGATCACCGTCACGTCGTGATCTTCTGAATGAGGCATCTTTGCCTCTCCATTGCTACTTCTTATTTAAGAATTTCTTGAATTGCCGGGAGAGCAATGAGAACTCTCCTTCAGATAGTTCTGAGCCAGATGAGCTTGGATCAGATGATTCTTCTTCATCAGCTTCAGGAACTAGGGCAGGAGAGCTAGCCTTTGTCTTCCTTGAGCTATCTGCCTTTAGAGCGACAGACTTCTTCTTGGATGCGGACCTGCTTATCTCTTCTTCAGCTTTTCTTGAGTTGATTTGCAGCTCGTAAGACATAAGCTTTCCGAACAGATTCTGCGGGTCTGTCTCAGCTAACCTTCCAAACTCCCGAATGGCACATACCTTATTTTCCCATTCCTTGGTTAGGGATCTTAAGAATTTGTCATTGAGTTCCCCATTGGTGAAGACACGTCCATAAACTCTGAGGTCATTTACTATCTTGAAGAAGTTCTCAAAAGTGTCAGCTATGGCTTCCTTATGACCCTGCCTGAAGGCTTCATATTTCTGGTTCAGTAGGGACCTTCAATCATCCCTCACTTCTTCTGTACCTTCCATTAGAGTCACTAGGGATTGCCACATCTCCCTGGCAAATTGGCAATGAATCAGATTCTGCAGCATTGAGTCATCGACTGCACTTGCGATAATATTTTTTGCTTTCTTGTCCAAAGAGAAGTGCAATCTCGTCCTTATCCAGATCCATCAATTTCTTTGGAACTTGCTTAGATGAATCTATGGTGGAGGTGGTCATAGGAATGTGGGGACCTTCTTCAACAATCATGAAGATCTGGGGATCTACTGCTTCCATAAAGAATTTAACTCTTTCCTTCCACATGGGAAAATTGTTCTTGGTGCAGATAAGGAGCTTAGCAAAATCCTTGGTCTTACTCATGCTTGAAATTTCTCTTGAGACAACTTGGTAAGGATTAGATCAAGGTGTTAACCTTTTAACGATCAACCTCCCTCTGATACCAATTGAGAAAACTAAGTTGTCTACCTATATAACCTAGAGGGGGGTGAATAGGTGAATTGCGTGTCAAATGCAGAATAAAAATTAACACAGCAAAGATCAAGCAATCACACAGACGACAAGAGATTTACAGTGGTTCCCCAATCTTGGGTACGTCCACTTTCCTCACCGATCTAGCAAACCACTAGACTCGGCTACTCCACTATCTCGGATTGAAAACAATCCTACACCTCGGAACCACGTTCCTACAAAACTCGATCCAAATCGGATCTACACTCGGAAGATAAAGCCTTCCTACAAAACTCGGAGAAAAACTCCTACAAAGAAATTTGTTTGAAAAGAAAATACAAACAATATATTGCACAGATCTGGATCTTTGATAGTCTTCTTCCTTAAGAACTTTGGCTTGATCAGAATATGTTGAAGATGACTTGAGAGAGAGATCCACAGACATGAAAAATGAAATCACCTCGATCGAGAAAATAGATCAGAAATCTTTGAGGCTCGGTGAGATCGAGTGATTATCTTTCATCTGGATCGCTGGAGAAACAAAGTTGAAAGCAGCGATCGGAGATCATCGATCCAGACCTTCTTCCGTGAACGGTAATGGCGGCGGCGTGAGAATTTAGGGTTCACGGGAACTTTTCTCTTTCTTAAAATAATAATCTCTGTAAAACTTGTTATTAGTCAAATCTGAAAGGACCTATTTATAGGTGGACTCCAACGGTCAAAAATTTAATTAGGGATGACACGTGGACCAATCAGAAATGATTAATTCGGAATACACAGCGAAATTGTACTTGGAGAATTTCAGGAATAATTGAACAGATATACTCGAGACAGAGAAAAGACATACTCGAGTACAAGATGTTATATACTCGAGTGGATAGGAGGAACATACTCGAGTATAAGAAGAGAAGCTACTCGAGTGATTCAGAGATCAACACTCGAGTGATTTTAGAACTACTCGAGTATGAGAGTATATACTCGAGTAAAAACACTTAGAGAAAATTTCTCAGATAAATAGGAAGAACTACTCGAGTAGAAGAGTTGGAGATACTCGAGTGAGGGGAAAGTGAACTACTCGAGTATCTGGGGAAGATTACTCGGGTAATCACTAAGCTACTCGAGTATGAAAAACTACTACTCGAGTACAGAGTCACTTACTCGAGTATATAGGGAACTACTCGAGTAGGTAGACTTAAGAACTTTCTGAGATGAAAAGTGCAGATCTACTCGAGTATCAACAGAACACTTACTTGAGTAACTAACCAACTACTTTAGTACACGTTATCACCTACTCGAGTACAATACAGTCTACTCGAGTATGTAATCCAACTTACTCGAGTACAGACTCACTTACTCGAGTGTACAAACGAGGTACTCGAGTATGTGGACTTGGAGAAAATTTCTGATCTAAGGACAGAAGGATCTACTCGAGTATAAAATATGATCTACTCGAGTGACTAACTATCTTACTCGAGTAAGCTTACCTAAACGAGTATACAGAGTCTTCTCGAGTATGTCTAAGGATTTACTCGAGTACTAAGTCACTTACTCGAGTATATGAAGGAAGCTACTCGAGTATGTGGACTTAGAAAAATTCTTCTGAAAAAAGAATAAACTTCAATACTTCAGTCCACCAATCCAAGTGCATGTAGGAAGTGTATCCCAATAGAGAGGCTATTCATGGGCCAACACTTTGGATCACACAATGAGGGATTACATTGTATGGTCCTGTGTTTGGTGACCCATTATAGACTGACATTGGTCTACACTTAGCAATAAAAACCTGCACACATACAACTTAAACACAATATCAAATACACCTTAATTCATCTTAGTTCAAGGTCTGACTTCCTACAAATCTGAGGTATTGTGGAGACAAATCCCAACACTTAGGGCTTTGTCATGACCTGGTCATGATCAAAACCACTCTTAGGGGTCTAGTTGGAAATGGGATGTTACAAATCCCATTAAACAAAACAAAGATTTCATCCCCGAGATCAAGGTTAAGCCTACGGGGACTCCTATCGGAGAGAAAGAAACATGTAACATCCCATGAGAAGTGAAAGATTACATCACGACGCCATGTTTGCTAAGTGAGGTTTAAAGGGAAAACTCACATCTATGACTAATTCGCCCAATTGGCAACGTCTGGACCCCAATAAACAAAAGATTAGCCCCTACTCTTGAAATTCAAGTCCTAATAGTTTAAAATAGGAAAGTTAATTGAACATCCTGAGAGATTGTGAGGTATACCTGACTGAACAGCTCTGGATACTTTTGTCACATCAGGTCCTGCGGTTGCCAGGTATGCTCCTCCTAGTCGTGGTTCCTCAACAGAACTTTGACTAATGGAACCTTCTTGCGACCCAAGATCCGTACTCCTCTGTCATCGATCCAAACCGGCTCCAAGTGAACTAACCGGTCTGAAGCTACCGACCCATCTGTGGTTGAAATCTACTGCTTCGGGCGTAGTAGAGCCCTCCTAAGTGAAGAAATATGGAACATGTCGTGTAACCCTGCCAGTTTCAGTGGCAACTCCAGCCTGTAAGCTAGGGGCCCGATCCGCTCCAGGATCATATAAGGGCCCATATACCTAGGGCTGAGCTTCTTTTTCCGACCACGCACCCGTGAAACTCCGTGCATGGGCCAGATCTTCAAGAAAACCCGGTCTCCCACCTATAACTCTACCTGACGGTACCGGGCGTCATAGTACTTAGCCTGTCTGCTCTGCGCTTCCAGCATCCTGTCTCGTATCAATCTCACCTAAGCCTCGGTGTCTTCGACAAACTCTGATCCCAACACCTTTGGATCCTCATCCTGAATCCATGAAAGTGGAGTCCTACACCTCCTCCCGTACAGGGCTTCATAGGGAGCCATCCTAATGCTGGACTGATAGCGGTTGTTATAGGAGAACTCAACTAGTGGTAAAAGTACTCCCAAGGTTCATTTCAATCCAAGATGCATAGCCTTAGGAGGTCCTCCAATGTCTGGTTGGTGCGTTCTGCCTGCCCTTCCGTCGGGGGATGAAAAGTTATGCTGAAGGTCGGTCGCATGCCTAAGTAAGTTTGCACGGATCTCCACTCTCTGGATGTGAACTGACCATCCCGATCCGACACGATCGTCCTGGGCACCCCGTGGTAACGAATGAACTACTCTACAAATCGCCGCACCAGTACCCCAACCGATTCATCTTTCCTGATCGGAATTAATCTGGCCACCTTTGTCAGCCGATCGATGATGACCCAAATCGAATCGTTTCCCGTCCGTGATCGGGGAAGGCCATGAATGAAATCCATCGTGATGTCCTCAAATTTCCACTCCGGCACCGAAATTGGCTTGAGTAATCCTGCGGGGTTTCTGCACTCCGCTTTCATCAACTAGTATGCCTCACAATGAGTCACGAAGTATGTAATGTCCTTCTTCAGCCCCAGCAAGAACATCGTCTTCTTCAAGCCTGCCATCATCTTGGTGATCCCTGGGTGTATAGAATATCTGCTACAATATGCTTCTGCCATGATGTCCACCCGAATCTGGCCTCCTACGGGTATATAGACCCTGCCTCTGAAATATAGTAATCAATCTCTCAGTGAATAATCTCCCGTCGAACCCTCCTCCAAGGCTTGGAATATCGGTTCTGCCCATGCATCTGTCCTATGTTCGTCCCGGATGCGGTCCCGAATATCATCTATGGCCACCATCGATGCTAGATACTCCCTATACAACTCTGGATCATTCTCGGATACTAGGGATATCTGCATATCTCTAAATTACCAGACTAGCACCATGGACATCAGATGTGGTCCCTTCCCTGAGGTATCTCCTCTCCGACTCAAAGCATATTCAACCACGTTCGCCTTCCCGGGATGGTTGTGCATGGTGTACTGGTAATCCGACAAGAACTCCACCCAACGTCTCTGTCTGATATTCAGTTCCTTCTGTGTATCCACGTATTTCAAATTTTTGTGATCTGAGAAGATGTCACAGTGAACCCCGTAGAGGTAGTGTCGCCAAATCTTCAGAGCAAAGATCACTGCACCCATCTCCAGATCATGCACCAGATAGTTCTTCTCATGTATCTTCAGCTGCCGAGAGGCATAGGCTATTACGCGCCCGTTCTGCATGGAAACAACACCCATCCCCTGGTAGGAGGCGTCCGTGTACACCTGGAATCTCTCTTCCTGACGGAAGAGCGAGAATGGGAGCCGAGGTAAGCCAACATTTCAACTCCACAAAGGCTGCCTCGTACTATGGCGTCCAAACAAAAGGGGATTCCTTCTTCGTCAGGGAAGTAAGAGGGAGCGCAATTAGGGAGAATCATTTAACGAACTTCCGGTAATATCCGGCAAGCCCCAGGAAACTTCGTACATCCGTGGTTGTCTTCAACGGTGGCCAATCCTGAACTGCCCGAATCTTGGCCGGGTCTACTGCCAACCCAGCACCGCTAATAATATGACCTAAGAAGGCCACCTCCTTTATCCAAAACTGGCATTTGCTGAACTTCGCATACAGCTGGTGTTCTCGTAGCCTCTCTAGAGTCAAATCCAGGTGTCGTGTATGCTCCTCCTCCGTCCTTGAGTAGATGAGGATGTCGTCAATAAATACGATGACGAATACATCCAAATACTCCACGAATACCCTATTCATGAGGCTTGTAAATGCTGACGGTGCATTTGTGAGCCCGAAGGGCATCATTGTAAACTCAAACAGTCTGTACCTACTACTGAAGGCGGTCTTCGTAATGTCCTCCTCTCGAATCCGTAACTGGTAATAACCTGACCTCAAGTCAAGCTTCGAGAAGAAATGCGCTCCTTCCAGTTGATCGAACAACTCGTCAATCCGATGCAGCGGGTATGTATTCCAGATCGTCAGTCTATTCAGTGCTCGATAATCAATACACAAGCGGAGACTTCCGTCCTTCTTCTTAATGAATAACAACGGGGCTCCCCAAGGTGAAGAGCTTGGCCGGACAAACCCTGCCTCTACTAATTCCTGCAACTGACTTCGGAACTCTGTCAACTCTTTCGAGGAAATCTGGTAGGGGGCCCTAGATGCCGGCTTGGCTCCCGACACAAGCTGTATCTTGAAGTCCTGCTCCCAGTGCGGAGGTAGACCTGGCAGCTTCTCTGGAAAAATGTCGGCAAAATCTCGTACTACTAGAATGTCCGTCACAGATTCCTTGACCTTCGTCGTCTCAAATAGAACCTGATAAACCTCCTCCCCCTTAGATGGGCCTTAATGACCTGAACTGATGATAAGAGAATACGGGAGGCAAGTCTTATACCTTCGATAACAATAAAAGAGTCCCCGTGCCTCACGGTGATCCTCTTTGCTTGGCAATCAATCTGGGCATGGTTCCAGTGCAGCCATGTCATGCCCAGGATCAAGTCATAGTCCATCAGCTTCAAAAGCGTCGCTGGAGCCTCGAACGCCTTTCCAACCATTTCTGCCTCCATATTGCAGTGGTCCGAGGTAAGGATTTCAGATCCATCGGGTAGTCGCACCCTCATCTCCGAGCCGGTGAATCGCTCCACGCCTTCCAGTCCTTCTACGAACGTTTCCGACACAAAGGAGTGAGTAGCTCCGGTATCGAAAAGCGTGTGGGCAGGCTTGCTGCTGATGAAGACTATAGGGGCGATTATATATCTTAGGATTCTATAACGAGTTTTATTTCCTATTTATTCTATCTCGTGCAGTTATACAAATTTAACAACTGAGAAAAGGAATTCTATTTAAACCATTAAACATCGTGGCGTACCTGCTATGACCTGCTCTGGGTTCCGAGGCTGCACTAGGTCCAAAGCATACACCTGCTCCCTTTCTTGTATACGATCCCTACCCTGGTATCCTCATCCTCGGCCACGTCCTTGGCCTCCAAAATACTGTGCTAGTTGGGTAGCCGGTGGTGTTGGTGGGGGTGCCCCCCTCATGGGGTAATTTCTGCGGATGTGCCCAACCTAATGAAAGTGGAAGCACTCTGGCGGGGGATATGCCATTCCCCCGAGTCTCTGTCCCTCCCGTGCCTGAAGAGGTGGTGGAGCAACCACCGCTGGCTCCCTTGTCTCTTGTCTTGTCACCCGACGAGGCTGGTCCTCGACCCTCCTCCCATCCGAGATACGGGCTCGTCTCTGATCGTTCTTTTCTCCAAGACACTGATCCTCCGCTGGCCGTTTCCGGCCCAGAGTAGCTTGCCAATCAGCCTCTATCCTTTTAGCCATCTCCAATATCCGGGAAATGGGCCCATCGGATATAAATAGTAGTGCATCCCTCAGCTCCTCTTGGAGGCCCTTGTAGAATCTCTTGGTATATCCAGCCTCGTCTAACTGATACGTGTCTGCAAACCGGTCTAGGTGGTTGAACTCTCGGTGGTACTCCACCACCGACTTGTTCCCCTATCTCAACTGTAAAAATCTATCCTCCAGTTCGTCCCTGGCCGACTGTGGAACAAAGTGCTCCAATAGCATGCCCCTAAAATCCTCCCAAGAAATCTCTGTTATTTCCCTGTCCGCAAATATCGTGTCCAGCGAGGTCTTCCACCATCTCTTTGCATGCGACTCCAGGCAGGAGACCACCAAGGGCACCCTCTCTTCCCAAGGGAACCGAATTCCAGTCAGCATCTCATACATGATGTCAAGCCATTCCTCTGTCTGAATGGCTGACTCTGTTCCCAAGTAGGACGGGGTAGACAAAGCTCTGAAGATACTCAACCAGTTGGCCCCCGGGTTTGGCTGCGGAGCCGGGGCCTGTTGGGCCCTGAACACCTCCAGTATTGCTTTCAAGGTCTGCCCCATTTCCGACATCTAGAACAGAGAGGGGGCCGGAGGAGTTGGTGTAACACTGGGAATATGCTGGACCCCACCCGGTGGTGTGGGTTATGCTGAAGACTGCACAACAAAACATAATAAGCAACGACCCTAAGTTTATAAAAGGAGTGGACAATTCTTTGTGATTCCAAACATGGGCACACTACGCTTCCGCTGCTTAGTTTGTCCTCAAACTAAACCTGCGCGGGGGTGACCCAGGTATTTTGTGGACTGCTTCCTTTTCCGATCGATGTTTCCTTTAATACCACTTGTAAGACCCCTTTTTTTCTTTTTGAACACTGGGGTCTTAGGCCCAGAACCGCCACTTTGCGGTGACACCTTCATGCCCTGAAGGGTCATCACCGTAAAATGTTGATTCTGCCGGCCGATTTGATCACAGAAAAGCAGCAATAGTAGAGTAAACATAAAATGTAGTAAAACTCTAGCCATAAAATCCACAATAAAAATCAAATCAGAGTAATAATATCTCCACGAATCGAGAGTCCATAGAAATAATATAAAAGGTACTGAAAGAAAGGGCTTATGCCCGATACATCAAAATCTTCACTACAGGACGCTCAAGCGGAAGCAAACTATAACATCTACTATAAGTCAGGAATCACAGTCCCAGCTGGCTGAACTCCTGAGCTAGACTTCCCTATCTCCAAATGGGTCGACCTCCGGGGAAGCTCCTCCATGCTGGGCTCCACGATCCCCTAAATGATATGGTCCGAAAACCGTTAGTCTATAAGACTAAGTCCTATCATACCCCACCCCTTCCCCCATGGCCCCTAGGCACCGAGCAGAGAGGAAGAGAGCGGAGGACTTGAAGGTGGAGAGTAATCAAAAACAGGTGGCAGCGGACCTATACTAGCAATTTTATAATACATGTGGCAGTAAAGTAAAGTATGGAAAAATAACCTTAACTTATGTGCAGAAACGCATAAGCCAATGGATCTTCTGCAGGGCTCCCATCATATAAAGAGTTCCATACTGTTGGTACCCTAGGTTTTGATTTGAGTTCAGTCCTCTCTTTCTGTCTCTTGACCCAAGATTTATCTATGGTCAAAGGTTAGTTGATAGGTTAGATTCTCTAGTTGTGTAGAATTGCTTTTCCAGATGAATATTTGGTTAAGTAGTTTTTTCGTTCGACTATAGTCGAATGTCGCTCGACTATCGTCTATCGGCTGATCGACGATCGTCTATCAGTTGGTCGACGTTCTGTCTGCGTTGATAGCTCGACTATCTGTTGATAGGTCGACTATCTTCTTGCTTTGGTAGTTCGACTATCTGTCCTGATAGTTCAACTATCTGATAGCTCGACTTTCTGTTGATAGGTCGACTATCTGTTTGTTTTGATAGTTCGTCTATCTGTTGATAGATCGACTATCTGTGTTGCTTTGATAGTTCGACTATCTGCTTGGATAGTTCAACTATCTGATAGTTCGACTATCTGTTGATAGGTCGACTATCTGTTTTGTTTTGATAGGTCGACTATCTGTTGATAGGTCGACTATCTATTTTCTGTGATAGGTCGACTATCTGCTTGGTAGGTCGAATATCTGTTTCGTTTGGTAGTTCGACTATCTGTCCGGATAGATCGACTATCTTATAGCTCGACTATCTGTTCTGATAGGTCGACTATCTGCCGAGGTAGTTCGACTATCTTCTTTGATAGTTCGACTATCTGGATCGTTCGACTATCTGTCTGATAGGTCGACGATCTCCGTGCGCCGTTCGACGATCTCCGAGGATCGTTCGACGTTTTGCTGTATGCTCTTATTTAGTTTTGTCGTCTTCTATGATGTGACTTATTTAATATCTATTTTGGCATATTTTATAAAAGATTATCTGAATAATTTGTGACATTATTTCCATGCAATATCAGTTCTATTCTATATGTATGAGCTAATATTTTCTGACAAAGTTGTTTGTCTTATAGCTGAGATATGCAATCTGCTTTATCTGCCAGGCTGTCCTTTATAGCCGTTAGACTCAAAAAGTCTTCCTTGGCCGTAAAGAGTTCTTTCTGATGTGACTTTCTCTTATATTATTTCATCAGAAGTATTTGCAGCTTCTTAGAAAGCTTTATCCTTTTATAGGATATCTGCCTGTTGTAGTTTGTTTTTGCTTTATGCTTTTTGCAGCCCAGCTTGCAGAGTTCAGAAAAAGACAAGATTCAAACTCAATTAGAGCCGTTGCTGCTGCTGATATATAAAGACTTCTTTGAAGAAGAAATCAACTAGTTTTACAGATATAAGAAATTCATTCAGCAAGCTTACAACAAGAACAAGTTTAACTGCTCTCAGCAATCTTCACTCAACTGAGAAGTGTTAGATCTTCTGCTCTTCTTCAACCTGAGTTCTCCTGTTCCAGGAAGTTCTGACTCAGAGATCTTTTGAAGAAGAAGAAGAAGAAGATAGCTGCTAGAAGATTTTCATTTCTTATTTTATATCTTCTTGTAGTTCTTCCTTCAGTATTTACTGAAGTGTTTCTGCACTGAAGCAAGACTTCACCTGAACGTTCTTTGAGCCAGGGGGAGCCTTGATTCTTTTAGAGCTTTCTAGCTCAGTGCAAGTTATTGTGCTTCTCTAATCAATTGTAAAATAGAGAAGACAACTTAACCCCTTTTCCCCCTCCTGTACAGGGTTATTACTCCCTTCAAAAGTATCCCTTGGTGGCAGGGCACCTGATCAAAAACCTGTGTTCGGTTTTTAGACACCTGATCAAAAGTCTAAAGGGTCTCTTGATCTACCTGAAGCAGATCTTGTTGGTGGCAGGGCACCTGATCAAAAACCTGAGTGGATTCCTACCTTGTTGGTAGAAGAGTGGATGTACCCATGTTGTTTGGGGAACCACTATAAATTCCTCGTGTCGTCTGGATTGCCTTGTTTAATTACTTGCATTGTGGCTGTGATTAGATCTTAACTAGGTTTGCTAGTTGCTGGATAGGATCCAAAGCTAAACTGTAATTACAGTTAGCTTTAGTTTGTGCACAACACTTGTGTTAGGCTCTAAGGTATAATCTTAAATATCTATAACTTTCATTCCGCATTTAACTCCAAGGGAGTTGAGTAGAAAGTCAACTTTGTTATTGCAATTTTTGATTACTCTATTCACCCCCCCCCTCTAGAGTAGTATCTATCCCTTCTCTTTCAATTGGTATCAGAGGGAGGTTGACTGACTGAATAGGCTAACACCTAAGTCACAAGATCCTGATAGATACCAAAGTTTATAGATATTCACTTTCACTATCATGGCCCAGTCCAAGGATTATTCTAGCACCAGACCTCCAGCATGCAACTTGGCTAAGTTTGGCATCTGGAAGGCAAGGATCAAATTATATATGAATTCTATTGATGAAAGTATTTTTGCTTCTATTTTGTCAGGACTACCAAGAGCACCTGCTGCTGCTACTGCCTCATCATCTGATATGAGTGCAGTGCCTCCTCCAGACTATAATGATGAGTACAAAAAGGCAAAGATAGCAGATGCTAAGGCAATGAACATTCTGGCTCAGACAATGTCTGATGAAGTATTCCAGAAGGTTGCTGACTGCTGCTCAGCAAAAGCTATGTGGGATACACTGAACCAGATTGTAGCTGGTTCAGCTGATGAAAGGAAGGGCAGGAGGTCCAACCTTATCTCACAATATGAGAATTTCAAGAAAACTGATGCTGAATCAGTTGAAACCATGTACACAAGGCTCAGCTCAATCATCAATGAGCTGAGGACCCTTGACAAGGATATTTCATTGACAGAGGTCAATGATAAGATTCTTATGTGTTTCCCTAGCACATGGGATCTAAGGATCTGGCCTATAAGGATCTGGCCTATCAAGGAGGCCAGAAGCACAAATGAAATTTCAACAGAAGCCCTTCTCGGCAAGCTCAAGTCTTTTGAGCAAGTGCTGAAGTCCAGGGAAGCTGAAGCTGAAGCAAAGACCCCAACTCCTACAAGAAAAGAGCAAACTCTTGCTCTTAAAGCTACTGACACTTCTGAAGGAAGCCAGTCAAATGAGGAACTGATGGCATTATTTGCCAAAAGATTTCTCAAGATGGGAAGGAAGGAATTCAGAAAGAAGTATTCAAAGTATGAAGAAAAGCCAAGGTATGATCGCACCCCTTCTAAAGAAATTATCTGCTATGGTTGCAGGAAGCCTGGACATATCCTTCCAGATTGTCCAGAGGAAAAGAATAAAGAAAAGAGGAAAGATAAGGATCAGCACAGGAAGCACTCCAAGCCATCCTCCTACAAGAATAAAAAGAAGGAGAGAGGCTTTGTCGCTGAAACCTGGAGTGATTCTGATGAGGAATCCTCTTCCTCAACCTCCAGTGAGGATGAAGAAGAAAAGAAGGCAAAGGAAGTTTGCCTGATGGCAATTTATGCCTGCAGCAATCACTCAGCTGCAGAGATTTCATATTCAGATGAAGAAATGCCAACAGAAGATGAGATACTATCTTCTTATGATTTCACTTCTGCAGAATTTAAATTAGAATATAAATCTTTATGTTTAGATTTAATTAGTTCTGAAAAGGAGATTAAAGAACTTAGACATAGGCTAGCTGAATCAGAAATCATATCTATTGAAAACATTAAGTTAAAGGAAGATCTCACTAATTTTAGTGAAGAAATTAAATTTCTTAAGAATGAGTTAGCTAAATCCAAAAGGTTAGAAGAGTCTATAAATGGTAGAAGCCTTAAGCTGCTTGAAATAACCAGCATGTCTAACACTAGGATAGGCAATAACAAATTAGGCTTAGGAGCATCTTCTAGTGAGCCCCCAATCATTCTTAAAAACCAACTTTCAACTCCAGTGAACTTTATCTCAGCTGATGGGATAAAGAACACTGAGCAAGTCAATCAAGTAAATAGAGCTTTAAATAAAGCTAAAAGAGAGAAAAGAAAACAAAATTTAAAGAATTACAAAAAGCGTCGAACGCTGCTCGACGATCTCAGGCTCAGTGGTCGAACGAAGCTCGACGATCTGAGCATCTATCGTCGAATGTCGGTCGACGATCGCAAGCTCAGTGGTCGAACGGAGATCGACGATCTGAGCTGCCATCGTCGAACGCTGGTCGACGTTTCCAATATGAATTTCAAAATTACACCCAGAACCTTAGAAACCCGAATATGAATAGAAACCCTAGGTTCATTGACCCATCATCTGCATGGACAATCCCACCTAGGAGATCTTACCCATTAGGTTATCACCCTCAGCCTGCTTATTCTTTTATTTCCAGTTTTTCTTATGTGAAAAACAAGGGAGCCAAGGTTACCTGGGTCCACAATGTTTAAATTGTTTTATTTGTAGGTGAAGACCTATCCTATCACTCAAAATAAGTGGTATTTGGATAGTGGTTGCTCCAAGCATATGACAGGAAATAAAGAACATCTGTCAAAGTTCAAGGAAAAGCTTGGCCCAAAGGTAATCTTTGGAGATTCAAGCTGTGGTCAAACTGAAGGCTATGGCAGGATGACAATTGGAGCTGTTACATTCAAGAGAGTTGCTTATGTGACTGGACTGAAGCACAATCTAATTTCAGTAAGTAAATTATGTGATGCTGGATACCAGGTATCATTCTCTAACTCCTTTTGTAATATTACTTTAAATAATAGTGTTGTATTGGTAGGCATTAGACAAGGTAACATTTATTTAGTAGATTTTAACTCAACTGATTCTGAAATCTGCCTGTTTAATGAAGTAACTAATAATAATACCTTGTGGCATAAAAGGCTTAGCCATGTTAACCTCAAGAACATATCTAGGTTATCTAAACACAACCTTGTTAGAGGTTTACCTTCTTGCCCCTACAAGAAGGAGAGCCTATGCAAGGCTTGTCAGCTAGGCAAGCAAACCAAGAATTCTTTTAAATCAGTAAATAAGAGTGATTCTCCTAGAATCCTGTACTTATTACATTTGGACCTATTTGGCCCAATAAATGTACAGAGTTTAGGAGGGAAGTATTACACCCTAGTCATTGTAGATGACTTCTCTAGATTCACTTGGGTGTTCTTTTTGAGAACTAAGGCTGATAACTTCAAAGCCCTTACAGACTTTCTATTTTGTGTGCAGACTGAGTACTCTACTCATGTGGCCTTGATCAGAAGTGATCATGGTACTGAGTTTGACTCTCTTCTCATGCAAGAATTCTGTGAGAGAGAAGGTATCAAACATAGCTTCTCAGCTCCTAGAACTCCCCAACAAAATGGGGTGGTTGAAAGGAAGAACAGAACACTAATTGAAGCTGCTGGCACACTGTTGGCAGATGTTAATATGCCTCTTTCCTATTGGGCAGAAGCTGTTAGTACAGCCAACTATGTCTTGAATAGAAGTCTTATACACAAGCTTAAGTGTAAAACTCCTTATGAGTTACTTAAAGGAAAGAAACCTAAAATAAATTATTTTAGAGTTTTTGGCTGTGTAGTTTATATTCATAATAACAATAAAGAATATCTTAGAAAGTTTGAAGCAAAGGCTTCAATGGGAATTTTTCTAGGATATTCCCAAGTAAGCAAAGCTTATAGGGTATTTAATAAATCATCTTCTAAAATTGAAGAGTCTGTTCATGTGTCCTTTGATGAATCCCAAATGTTTTACAAGGAGAAGGAAAATTCTCCTTCCTCAATTTCATTACAGGTACAAGATTCTTCCAAAGATGTCACTCAAGATATCCTTCATCTTTCAACTCTTCATATCACTGAATCAGACAGTGATGAAGACATTGCTGAAGCAGTTGTTGTTCCACCAACAGTAGATCAAATTCCTCCTGAGGAATTAATCCCAACTATTGCTGAAGATCACATCCCACCTGCTGATGTTGTCACACTTAGAGATCACCCCACATCTCAAGTGATAGGAGACATATCAACTGGTATTCAAACAAGACATCAGTTAAGACAGGATGTGATGCATGCTTGTTTCCTCTCACAGATTGAGCCCCTCATCATTAAAGATGCAGAGCTAGATCCCCACTGGATCATTGCTATGCAAGAGGAACTCAATCAGTTTGAGAGATGTAAAGTTTGGACTTTGGTTCCAAGACCTAAAGGCCAACTGATCATGGGCACCAAGTGGGTGTATAGAAACAAGTTGGATGCAAATGGCATCATTGTAAGGAATAAAGCTAGGCTTGTAGCTCAGGGCTACAGACAGGAGAAAGGTATAGATTATGACCAAACCTTTGCTCCTGTTGCAAGGCTAGAAGCAATAAGGATCTTCTTGGCCTATGCAGCCTACATGAAGTTTAAGGTTTTTCAAATGGATGTCAAAAGTGCTTTTCTTAATGGTGAGCTAAAGGAAGAGGTGTTTGTTGAACAGCCACCCGGTTTTGTTTCTTCAACTCAGCCCTCTCATGTTTTCAAGTTGCAGAAAGCTTTTTATGGACTAAAGCAAGCTCCCAGAGCCTGGTATGAGACTTTAGCTAGTTTCCTGTTAGAGCACAACTTTACTAGGAGAGTAGTTGATAGAACCCTCTTCGTCAATCCTGTTAGTTCAGGTGTATGTGGATGACATTATTTTTGGTTCCACTGATCCCAAACTGTGCAAAAAGTTTTCCAACTTGATGCATTCCAAGTTTGAGATGAGTAGTATGGGTGAGCTGTCTTACTTTCTTGGTCTCCAAGTAAAGCAAGATGCTGATGGCATCTTCATCTCCCAATCCAAATATGCCAAGGAATTGGTAAAGAAGTTTGGGATGGCAGATGCTTCAACAATGCATACACCTATGGCTACTAATGTAGTTATTGATTCTGATGATCAGGGAAAGCCTGTAGATCAAAAGAATTATAGGGCCATTGTTGGTTCCCTATTGTAGTTAACTGCAAGTAGGTCAGACATAATGTTTGCTACATGCCTTTGTGCTAGATTCCAGGTTAACCCCAAGGAATCTCATCTGATTCTTCTCAAGAGAATTTTGAGATACCTGAAGGGATGTCCAAATCTAAGACTCTGGTACCCAGCAGAGTCAGAATTTGAATTAATTGGATATTCTGATTCTGATTATGCTGGTTGTCTAGTTGACAGGAAAAGTACCTCAGGAACTTGTCAGTTCCTGGGAGAGAGATTGGTCTCTTGGTTCTGTAAGAAGCAGGCCTCTGTATCAACTTCAACTGCAGAAGCTGAATATATATCAGCTGCCAGTTGTTGTTCACAGATCCTGTGGATACAAAATTAGCTTTTGGATTATGGGTACTCACACAAGAACACTAAAATCATGTGTGGCAGTACAAGTGCTATCTCCATTGCACAAAATCCAGTGTACCACTCTAGAACGAAGCACATTGAAATTAGACACCATTTCCTGAGAGATTGTGTGGAAAAGAACAAGATCAGCCTTGAGTTCATATCCACAGACCTTCAAAGAGGTGATATATTCACCAAGCCCTTAGATGAACAGAAGTATCTGTTCTTTTTAGTTCAACTAGGCATGATTAATGGACGAGACTAAGTGTGACCGTCTGCCTTGTTGAAACTTGTTCGAAGATAGTCGAACGAAGTTCGACGATAGTCGAGCGGATCAAGCCTATCGTCGACCTATGGTTGAAGATAGCTTATCTGCTTGAAGATCGTCGACTGGCGTTCGAAGATCGTCGAACAGGTCGAGCTTATCGTCGATCTATGGTTGACGACAGCTTGTTGTGTGTGAAGTCAGAAATAGTCGAACGATTGATCGACTACTCTGCTTCAGGACCAATCGTCGAACGACCGTTCGACTATCGTCTCCAGTATCTTTTAAATAGATCGACGATCGCTGTTTTAATATAAAGCCGATAGTCGACCTAGGTTAAAAGATAGTTGCTTTTATCGTCGACGGAGAGCGTCTTTTCGCATTCCGTCTTCCCTCTTGCTCTTTGTCTTGCGTGTTCTGCCGCTCCGTCCTCGCCTTCTCTCCCTCATCTTCTACAACATTTTCAATGGCGATTGCTCCAGCACTTCTTGCAGTGGTAAAGTTTGATGCCGGATTCATCGTTGATTTTGATGCCTTCAGCAGTTGCGAACAAGGGATAGTAGAAATCCTAAATCTGTGCAGAGAACAAGGATTAGAAAGACTCATGTCTTACAGAGTAAAGATAAACACTCAGGAAATCAAAGAGTGAGCCTTCACTTCATCGTCGATTGATGATTCGATGACCGGGACAATCAGCGGAGAAGAGGTAATTTTGACTCCCGCTATTCTAACTGAAATTTTTGGATTAATTAATGGTGAAGAAGATTATGAGCAAGACGCTCCTGAATTCGGAAGAATGTTAACTGAGCTAGGACATGACGAAGGCATTCCCTCCAAGCTGCTCAAGGTAAATTTTCCCTTTAAGATCAAGTTTCTTGCAGAAATAGTTGGAAAAGTGCTACTTGGAAAGCACTCAGCCCACGACAATATCACCAGACAACAATTTGCACTAATGTGTGCAATTGTTAACAAGAAGCAGATAAACTGGGCTGGCATCATGTTTGATTTAATAAGAAAGAAGAATGGAAAGAAAGAGGTTACCCTAGGAAGGGTTGTTGGTATTTTTCTGAAGGAGAAATACCCCCATTTGCTTGTGTCTGCCGCCACCTCCATCAACGCGAGTAAGAAGATGGATCCTTCGCTGTTCTCAAAGTGGAAAAGGACTTTCCTGAAGCCCGCTCACGCAGGAGTTGCTCCAGTTATATCTTAGAGCACCAGGACTGTCGCAGTCACTCCCCACCTTCTAGTAGCTGGCTCAGCTGATATCTCTCTTCCATCCTCTTCTTCTGCTATGCCGTCTACTGCAGTTGAAGTTCCTTCAACTTCAACTGAAGTACGACATTCTGCTTCTCCTCCTGCATCTTCTCTCCCGACTGATCTTGCTGGGATTTCTCAACCCAGCTTTGATTTATTGGCATCTGAAATATCTTCTCCAATTCATTCTCCAATTCCAACTCCTCCTCACTCTCCAATTCTATCTTCAGAGCATTTTGATCACCCTGCATCCACCTATGCATCTCCACATCATTCTCCAGCTCCATCTCCAGCTCATTCTCCAGCTCATATTGCACATACCACCCCTGCTGTTCTTCCACCCTCAGAAATTCCATCATCATCATCTTCTTCTTTTGTTATAACTCCAGCATTTATTGCTAGCATTGTGGAGTTAATTACCCCCTCAATCAAAACTATGATTGATGAGGCAATTGCTCCCCTTGTTTCTTCTATATCTTCTTTGACTGCTGCTATTAAGGCACTTTCAAAGTCTGCTGAGACCTCTTCTTCTAGGGGCCTGGTTTCAGTTTCTACTGAAATCAGGCAGGGGGAGATGCTTGATGAAGATATCTCAGAGCAGCCTTTGGCCTCCCCTCCAGCAGCTCATCTTGCAGTAACAGAGAAAGTAGCAGAAGATTCAGCTCCTCCTCCTCCTCCATCTGAAAAGGAAATATCTGATGCAATCATGATGACAGAGTTTGTAGTAAAAGTTTGCTTAGAAGAATCCTCAACTCCCTTGGTTGCCCAATACCTAGAAGGAATAATCACCTCCTTTCTAGATGATTTATGGAAGTTAGGAAACCCTGAAGAATATCCTGAAGGTATGTCTCTTTCTCAATTTGTAGATTACTTAATTGATATGCTAGTATGGGAATATCTGGAAGGGATGACTAGATGTCATTTAGCAAGATTTTATTCCTAATCCTACAGATAAAATGGAAGAAGTAGTTGTTGTCCAAGAGCCAGAACCAGAACCTAAACCTGAACCTGCTCTAGAGATTTTAGATGCTATAGAGCCTGAGCCTATGTCTGCCCCTGAAGATCAAGTGGTTGTAGAGCCAGTAAGTGAACCTGCTTCTAAAGTTCAACCTGAACCCGAAGTAGCTGTTCTAGCTTCTGAGGCTTCTGAGCAAGCAGTGCAAATTGAACTGGTCTCCACGACAGTTCCTGCGCTTCAAGAAATGGATTCTGAAAGTCAAATTGAAAAATCTACGATATGGGATGATTCCCCAGGCTTGGACTTAGATACTCTCCTGACACAGGATGCCATGGAAGAAGAAATGGAAAAAGCTGCTTTAAAGGAAAAAGAAAGAGCTTTGAAAGAGGCTATTGATCCCTATGATATGCCTATCTCTTCAAATTCTGAAGAAGAAATTGATTCTGAGGAATCTGCTGATTCTAAGAGAAAAAGGATTGCGAAAAAGAAAAGAAAGGCTGTAGTTCCTCCTCCTGCAAATCCAGAAAATGATACACCATATTACATACTGAAAGGGATTGATCCAAAGTCTAAAGAATTCCAGCATTGGATGTGGTTTTCTAAAAATCAACAAAAGCAAAGGAAAAAGGCTAAGAGGTATGACCCTCCTGCTCCTAGATGGAATCCTAGAGGTCCTCCTCGTCCACCTCCCGGTGCAGGAGCCTCAGGAAATCTATCTTCTAAATCTGCCTCTCAATCTGAAAGATCAAATCCATCCCAGCCTGCTCAAAGGAGAAGTTCTCAAAGTTTCCAAGGTAAAAGCCATTCTGGCTATCAAAGAACTGATACAGTGAAAGAACAAGTTAAGGAGGTAGTCTATCAAAGATCAACCTTTTCCCCTCCTCCTTCTCCAAAGAAAAAAGTTTCATCTCCAAAGCCAGTGCATACTGAGAAAGTTGTTCCAAAAGGTAAGCAATTTATTTTGTCTGAAAATTCTAGCAAGAACTTTGCTAAGTCTGCTCTCTCTTGTTATTTAGTTAATCAAGATAAAGAACCAGTTGATTCTCCTTCTGAGATTGTTTATGAAAGCCCTGAGCTTGATCCTAACTTTAGGATGGCTCGTTTTCTTGAACTGGTTAGAGCTGCGCAGATAAGGAAAGCTAAAGAAGAAGGAAAGGACACTGCCGGATTAACTACTATGTCT
This sequence comes from Platanthera zijinensis, assembly GCA_039513925.1. Classification (NCBI taxonomy): domain Eukaryota; kingdom Viridiplantae; phylum Streptophyta; class Magnoliopsida; order Asparagales; family Orchidaceae; genus Platanthera; species Platanthera zijinensis. The sequence goes on from CM077086.1 coordinate 154,948,786, forward strand.
AAATTCAGAAAGAAGGAGCTCGAAAAGTTCCAGGTCAGACTTGAGATGTTTGATGCTTCAAAATATATGGAAAAGCATCCAGAGGCAGTGGTCCCAAGAATAACTGAATTGAAAATTATTGGACAACAAGATTTGAAGCTTTCGAAGAAAGAAGCTCTAGATCCTACAAGGAAAATTACGTTTGTTTCTAGTTCGTCTAATCCTGAATCTAACTCTAAAGCACCTTAATTGTTCATTGATTGACAGTTATTTTTTATCTGATTGATTGATGATATCTGCTTAGTTATTTCCCTTTATGCATTTTATATACTTTCTGTAATTAGTGTTGTTTATTTTATTTATTGAGAGACTTAACTCAAATAGGGGGAGATTGTTGGTACCCTAGGTTTTGATTTGAGTTCAGTCCTCTCTTTCTGTCTCTTGACCCAAGAGTTATCTATGGTCAAAGGTTAGCTGATAGGTTAGATTCTCTAGTTGTGTAGAATTGCTTTTCCAGATGAATATTTGGTTAAGTAGTTTTTTCGTTCGACTATAGTCGAACGTCGCTCGACTATCGTCTATTGGCTGATCGACGACCGTCTATCAGTTGGTCGACATTCTGTCTGCGTTGATAGCTCGACTATCTGTTGATAGGTCGAATATCTGCTTGCTTTGGTAGTTCGACTATCTGTCCTGATAGTTCAACTATCTGATAGCTTGACTATCTGTTGATAGGTCGACTATCTGTTTGTTTTGATAGTTCGACTATCTGTTGATAGATCGACTATCTGTGTTGCTTTGATAGTTCGACTATCTGCTTGGATAGTTCAACTATCTGATAGTTCGACTATCTGTTGATAGGTCGACTATCTGTTTTGTTTTGATAGGTCGACTATCTGTTGATAGGTCGACTATCTGTTTTCTATGATAGGTCGACTATCTGCTTGATAGGTCGACTATCTGTTTCGTTAGGTAGTTCGACTATCTGTCCGGATAGATCAACTATCTTATAGCTCGACTATCTGTTCTGATAGGTCGACTATCTGCCGAGGTAGTTTGACTATCTTCTTTGATAGTTCGACTATCTGGATCGTTCGACTATCTGTCTGATAGGTCGACGATCTCCGTGCGCCGTTCGACGATCTCCGAGGGTCGTTCGACGTTTTGCTGTATGCTCTTATTTAGTTTTGTCGTCTTCTATGATGTGACTTATTTAATATCTATTTTGGCATATTTTATAAAAGATTATCTGAATAATTTGTGACATTATTTCCATGCAATATCAGTTCTATTCTATATGCATGAGCTAATCTTTTCTAACAAAGTTGTTTGTCTTATAGCTGAGATATGCAATCTGCTTTATCTGCCAGGCTGTCCTTTATAGCCGTTAGACTCAAAAAGTCTTCCTTGGCCGTAAAGAGTTCTTTCTGATGTGACTTTCTCTTATATTATTTCATCAGAAGTATTTGCAGCTTCTTAGAAAGCTTTATCCTTTTATAGGATATCTGCCTGCTGTAGTTTGTTTTTGCTTTATGCTTTTTGCAGCCCAGCTTGCAGAGTTCAGAAAAAGACAAGATTCAAACTCAATTAGAGCCGTTGCTGCTGCTGATATATAAAGACTTCTTTGAAGAAGAAATCAACTAGTTTTACAGATATAAGAAATTCATTCAGCAAGCTTACAGCAAGAACAAGTTTAACTGCTCTCAGCAATCTTCACTCAATTGAGAAGTGTTAGCTCTTCTGCTCTTCTTCAACCTGAGTTCTCCTATTCCAGGAAGTTCCGACTTAGAGATAATTTGAAGAAGAAGAAGAAGAAGATAGCTGCTAGAAGATTTTCATTTCTTATTTTATATCTTCTTGTAGTTCTTCCTTCAGTATTTACTGAAGTGTTTTTGCACTGAAGCAAGACTTCACCTGGACGTTATTTGAGCCAGGGGGAGTCTTGATTCTTTTAGAGCTTTCTAGCTCAGTGCAAGTTATTGTGCTTCTCTAATCTATTGTAAAATAGAGAAGACACCTTAACCCCTTTTCCCCCTCTTGTACAGGGTTATTACTCCCTTCAAAAGTATCCCTTGGTGGAAGGGCACCTGATCAAAAACCTGTGTTCGCTTTTTAGACACCTGATCAAAAGTCTAAAGGGTCTCTTGATCTACCTGAAGCAGATCTTGTTGGTGACAGGGCACCTGATCAAAAACCTGAGTGGATTCCTACCTTGTTGGTAGAAGAGTGGACGTACCCAAGTTATTTGGGGAACCACTATAAATTCCTTGTGTCGTCTGGATTGCCTTGTTTAATTACTTGCATTATGGCTGTGATTAGATCTTAACTAGGTTTGCTAGTTGCTGGATAGGATCCAAAGCTAAACTGTAATTACAGTTAGCTTTAGTTTGTGCACAACACTTGTGTTAGGCTCTAAGGTTTAATCTTAAATATCTATAACTTTCATTCCGCATTTAACTCCAAGGGAGTTGAGTAGAAAGTCAACTTTGCTATTGCAATTTTTGATTACTCTATTCACCCCCCTCTAGAGTAGTATTTATCCCTTCTCTTTCACATACCAATATATACGTTGGGGTGTCGGTTATTAACAACAATATATATATAAAGAATTTGACCTTAATTTATAAACTTGCCCACACAAGCTTATAGACCAAGGGGTCGTTTTGAAAGTCCTAATGTATAAGCGTCCCATTCTACTTATACCTTAGGTGTCAGGGGTTAAATGAATCGATTATGCTATGACATGCTAGTGGGTATGATGGAACATGCAAGTGCAACACACACACCTGACTCTGTGCACACAGACCTTTTATTCCCCCTTTCTGGAGCCGTAACCTCCCAAGATACCTCCGCAGTGGAAGATGGAAGCGGTGGGTTGGGTCTCGCCCACCTCTAAACCAGTAAAGCACTGCCGGTAAGACCTATCGTACGCCTCAACGCTTGGTGCACGAAGCGGACTCCTGCATACTCTTGCCGGCTGGCGCACCGGACTACTGTTGGGAAGTGCTAACCACACTTGCCGAGTCAGCGTATTGGCGTCGGTGCATCGACTTTCCAATACCGAAGACCCACCACCTTTTTTTTCTTTCCTTTTATGCACATGCAAATTTAACGTATCAAACCAATCGAGCCGAAGCTCCCCGGACCATTCCGTCCGTCTCTTAACTAATGGAGCCGAAGCTCCCCGGACCAAACTGTTTGTCTCAAAACTAACTGAGCTGAGGCTCCCCGGACCAAACTGTCCATCTCAAAACTAACAGAGCTGAAGCTCCCAACAATCTTCATGTGATAAGAGTGTTTGTGAAATGTGAGATCCTAATTACTAGGTTACTCTTTTCAGTTTATTAATATAGTTTACGTTAACCAAGGACTGCCCCCGGTATTCCTTGTGAAGGGCTCTCAAGGGGCACTAGTAACTATGATGGGATTACGCCCATCGTTCCCTTTCACAAGGTACTTATTATTATTGGTTGATTCCCTTACCCATTACTTCCTCGTGTTATGATAGACTAACCTAGTGTGATTTTTAACCTTCCTCTCTTTAGGAAAGACGATCTTTCATCGAACCCGAGCACCTCTACACTCTAGCCAAACCACTTCTCACTACCCCTCCCATCCTTCTATGGTGAAAAAATCCACATCTATCCGACCCAGCAAAATGACTAACTCCAACAACTATCCAAAATCATATCCTATTGCAACTTTAATGATTTGCTAAGTACAGACCAACCTAGACTATACGTCGAACCGGATAGGAGATATTCTAAATAATCATCTGAATTCCCTAAATTATTTACTGGAGACTTATCATGACACAAATAGACTAAATCCAGAAGATTATAATTTTTCTAATTATTCTGATATTTAATTAATTTTCTTAAGGGTTCCAAGAGCTACCAATTGAACATAAAGTGAACTTTTTAGATATGAATAAAGCTTCATAAAATCATGATAAATTTTAAACAATGATTTATTAGTAAATCCAAGATATAACAATTTTTCCATTAATTTAAAGACTCTAATTTAATTTTGAGAATAAATCTTTTTTCCTTTCATTAATGAAGTAAGTGTAGTAAATAATCATCCAACAATTCTTTATTAATCTTCTAGAGTAGATACTGTCCTACAAACATAAGTGGCCAAATTTCATAAATCTTCAATTTGAATTGAGCTCTAGAATAAATAATTACAAAAATCTCAAAAAGCTATGTTTGTAAAGCAAGTATTGTAAATGTTATCCTGAAAATCATGAATAAAATTCTACAACTAAATATTGATCTGAAAACATCAGTGACTAGGTTTCATAATTTTACAGTAGGTAATTTGTTCTAAATGATTTATTGACCATAATTGCCCTTTTTGAACTTGTGAAGGAAGTACCAAATATAATCAACTGAAAATTGGTAACAAAATTCAGGGATATTCATTTAGACATAAATCATCTGCTGGCCAAGTTTCATTAGATTCAAATGAACATAGTAATCAAAATAATTAAAGCACCAGTTTAGAAAAAAATTAGTAAGGGTTCTACCTAGACTAAAACTTACTCTACCCAAGTTTCACAACTTTTAACTAAAATTTAGTGACTGTGTTACCATATTTGAGCTTCTACCCTAAAATTAGGGTTAGGGTTTTGAGGTGTCTACCTCACTCCAAATCCTCTAAGATTCCTACCAGAGGACTTAAGTTTTACTACCTTCAACTCTACTGAGTTACAAGATCACACTAGGGCATTTGCCCCTATGCCCTTCACAACACTCAAGGGCCCTTCCTTAGGGTTTGAGTTTGAACCCTAGGGGCAAACCAACCCTAAATCACACCATTCTCCTTAAGAGGGTGACATTGGCCATACCAAGTCAGTGACCAAAACCCCAGCCTCTATTTAGGTGAGATGACCACTCAAAATCCCAAGTGCACTATTATTCAAAAGCACCTCATTAAGGCCTAACTAGGGTTTAGTGATTCCCTAACAAAAACTCATCCAAACAAGTTGAAATTTTGTGTAGAGCTAGGTACTATTGCCAAGAACCACTCACCAAAATTTGGGAGGGTTTGAAGATCATTTGACTACTTAATTTAATTACCCTAGGATTATTAAATAAAAATAAAAACTTTAGGCAAAGTGTCTCCAAAATTTATCATTTTTTGATAGACCCTATATATGGTTAAGGTTGGTCCCCTATCCAAATTTGACTCCATTTGGACAAGGGATGAAGGGTGGGCACCCATTTGAACCTCAGGTTAGCCCTAGGTATAGGCCCCACTAAAATGGGTGCCCTAGCTAAACCAGAAGTCCAAATGGGTCCAAATCAATTTTGGATTTAAGTAGACCAATAGGGATACAACTCTCATGTTGAAAGGTTTCTCACAAGAGGGCCCTAAATATTTTTAAAAATTAAAACCATCTACTGTAAATATTTTGACAGAAAAATGAAATAAATAAACATTAATTAATTTCTATGAATCTTGTCGCACGAATCTTGGCGCAAACCCAAGGGAAGCAGAGTCGTCTTCTTCCTTGATCCGACGGCCATGATCTTCCCGTCCGGGGTCGCATTGCGGGCTGGTTTCCTGGCCACCCATCCACTTCCCCGGCCGGCCACCACTACCACCACCTTCAGGGAGGTGGGGGCTACCCCCAGCCAGCGGCACGGCCGCCGGAGACCCCAATTCCCGCGATTCTACCAAGCCGATTTTCAGCTGAAAACCATGAAAACGAGGACTTGGATCGGGCTCAATTGAGCCCGAACCTCGAACCTAAAAATTCCTAGGATCTATCCATGAAACAAGGAGAGGGGGAGGACCTTTCCGGCGGCCTGAAGGCGAGAGGAGCAGCGGGACACCATTGTTGACGGCGGAGGCACTCGGCTTCTGCAACAGTACAGGGGGAGGGCTCGAATTCTTCAGTAAAGGGCCGGGAAATCTTCCTCTTGGGCCACTGGTGGTGATTAAAAGACCAATTGGGAAGGGGAGTGGCTGGACCCTTCATTGCCCATCAAAGCCATTAATGGCATGGCTCGTGTTGAGAGAAGGGGGCTGAATATGCCCCTTGTGGCCGGGAAATGGCTGTAAACTTCTCCCCTTCCCTAGGGGAGTTGAATCCAGCCATTAAAGGTGGCCTTTGGCCTCCTTTTTGCCGCCCCCTATATTCAGCCTCTTCCTTCCCATTTCTCTCTCCTCCATTAAAATGAGGTTGAGCTCATTTTTTCTCTCTCTTCTAGTCACCAAGTTGACTTGGTCAATCTTGTGGTCTAAAGGCAGCCCACTCATACAAATTATATTCTTATTAAGCCACATGAGGGGGCTTGAGCCTGGGCTAGCCCATTTGGGCTAGGTTGACCCAAAATGGGCTTGGATTGACTTTGGTCCACCTAGCCTCTAGGGCTGACCCCAATGGATCCTTATTGACCCATTTGCCCCTCTTCAGGTCTAGGTAGGTCTGGGTAGGGTTGACTTGGCACTTTGGAGGTCACATGACCCTTGGTAAGGACACTTTGACCACTTTAGATCAAGGGTTGACTTGTGTCAACTCAGGCTCTAGAGTTGACCCCAATGGATATTTGGTGACCAATTGACACCAATTTAGGTCTAGGAAGACCTAAGCAAGATTGGTTGGGCACATTAGAGGCCAACTGTAAGACCCCCCCTTTTTTTTTTCTTTTTCAACCACCGGGGTCTTAGGCCCAGAACCGCCGCTTTGCGGTGACTCCTTCACGTCCCGAAGGGTCATCACCACAAGGCGCCGATTCTGCCGGCCAAATTCGATCACAGAAGTAGCACAATTATTGAAGTAAAAGCAATGCAGTCCACAATAATAAAAATCACATATATATATAATAAAACTCCACGAAGGGAGTGTCCACAGAAACATCAGAGTAATATAATTACGGGCTTATGCCCGGTACAAAATGTCCTCACTACAAGTCTCTCATGCGGAAGCGAATCAGAAACTACTCAAGGATCGAGACTCACGGTCCCGGCGGTGTGAACTCCGGAGCTAGACTGCCCCATCTCTAGGCGCACCGATCTCTGGGGCTGCCCCTCCATGCTGGGCTCCGCGATCCCCTAAAATGATATGGTTCGAAAACCGTTAGTCTAAAAGACTAAGTCCTATCATCCCCCACCCCTTCCCCCACGCTCTAAGGCACCGGGCGGAGAGGAAGAAAGGGGAGGACATGAAAGTGGAGAGTAGTCAAAAGCAGATGACGGTGGACCTAACTAGCAAGTTATAACAGGGGAGCAATATAAATCTTAGGTGTTGTAATAGGTCAAACAAGAAGGAAAATAAGTAAGGTAAATTTAAACCTTCACTTATGTGAGTACACATAAGCCAAGGGATCTTTTGCAAGGCTCCCATCGTATAAAGTGTCCCATACCACTTATACGTTGGGGTGTCGGTTATCAAACAGCAGTGGTTATATATATTGAAAATAACCTTTGATTTATAAACTTGCCCACACAAGCTTATAGACCAAGGGGTCGTTTTGCAGGTCCTAAAGTATAAGCGTCCCATTCCACTTATACTTTAGGTGTCAAGGTTGTTATGAATGATTATGATATGCAACTATATGGTGGGTAGGTTATGTCATGCAGTGCAACTCACACACCCGACTCTGTGCACACAGACCTTTAGTTCCCCCTTTCGGAGCCGTTACCTCCCAGGATACCTCCGTAGTGGCAAACGGAAGCGGTGGGTTGGGCCTCGCCCACCTCCAAAACCAGTAAAGCACACTGGTCTGACCTATCGTACGCCTCAACGCTTGGTGCACAAAGCGGACGCCTGCGTACTCTTGCCGGCTGGCGCACCGGACTTCTGTTGGCGGAGTGCTAATCACCCCGCCGAGTCAACGATATCGGTGTCGGTGCAATCGAACTCCCTGATATCGAAAGACCCACCACCTTAACTTTTCCTATTTTATGCACATGCAAGTTAAACCGTAAGCACACAAAACCGAGGCGAAGCTCCCCGGACCCAAAACGTCCGTCTCCAACTCAACCGAGTCGAAGCTCTCATCAACCTTCCTGTGCCAACAGTGTTGTGAAGAGTGCAGCCCTAGTTACTAAGTTACTCTTGTCGGTTTGTTACTACAGTTTACGTTAGCCAAGGACTGCCCCCGGCATACCCCGTGAAGGGCTCTCAAGGGGCACTAGGAACCAAGACGGTGCATTACGGCCCGAAGTTCCCTTTCGCAAGGCACTTATTATTGTTGGTTAATACCCCGTTCCCAAACCCTTAATGTTACTCTGGTTCTAACCCTAATGTGTTTTAACTCCTTCACCCGCTCCCAGGAAAGACGATGTTCCGTCGAACCCGAGCTCCACCCATCCTTAGTTAACCTAACCACTATCCCATACCCAATTTCATTGATAACCTCCGAATCATCTTGCCACGGCATTTACACCTGATTTGTCGCCCTATGACCATGGTATTACAATTTCTATGATTTCACTATATGCAGACCAACTTGAGCTAACAACAAGTATGATAGGAAGTGCATCAATTTCTCATCCAAACACCCTAAGATAATTACTAAGGGCCTATCATGACTTTTATAATTTAAATCCAGCACTTCCAAATTTTTCCTAAATAATTTAATATTTATTTAATTATCCAGAAATTAAAGCCATGAGTGATTTTGAGCATGAGGTACTACATTCATTCATCATAAAGTTATAAGAAAATTACCAGGGCTCTACAATGTCCATAAATGTTTACTGACCAGAAATTATAATTTTACAAGGCCTAAAAATATTATTTAAAAATCATTTATAAATTCTACAAATTGCAAGCCTTGTGAATCAACCCCTATGATTATAGATCCAAAAATTCTACAATAATTACCAGAGATGTAAGAGGTCATAAAAACTTATTTGCCTAAGTTACACCAGATTTCAGTGAGGGAACAACCCATAATAATTATTTGACTATCTTTAGAAAATCAATGGCTTGTGAATGAAGTACTTAAAATAAACAGTTAATAATTCCAGCAAAATTCAAGCATATGTATAAGAATCTAAAAAGCTCTCTGCCAAAATTTCATATCCATTAATCAACCAGAGAAATCAAATTAATTAAAGTACCCAAAAGCCTATTTTTGTGAGATAAGAAGGAACTATCATGTATTGAATTTCAAGGCTCTCAATATTACTTCCCAGAGACTTCCCTAAACCCAAGAAGTACACTACCCAAGTTTCATGGCCTTTAGGCAAGTTTTGGTGACCTATTTTACCTTAACAAAGGAGGTGTCCTAAACTAGGGTTAGGGTTTAAGGGAGGGTAACCCTCTCCAAATCTTCCAAGACTTTGGTCAGGGGGTTCTAACCTCACTAGTCTCCTCTCCACCAAAAATCACTTCCATTCAAGGTCATTTGACCCCATGCCCTTCACAAGCCCCCAAAGTCCAACCTAGGGGTTTGGACTTGGGTCCTAGGGCATACTCACCTCAAACCACTCCATACACCATAAGGGAGTGTTAAAGCCCATTACAAACCAGTGGACCAAGTTTCAGCCTCTGGTGAGGGAGTTTGGTCAACTAAAATTACTAAGTGCACCTTTGACCTATTTGCCCCTTAATGGGCTAACCCAGGATTGGATAATTACCCACCCAAAACATCTCCAAATTAAATGAAACTTTATACAGAGCTTCCCTAGGTCCCTAAGGACCTCCCACCAAAATTTTGGGGGATTTGGAGGTCATTAGACCCCTTAATCACTCTAAGATATGATTATTAAATTTTAACAAAAACTATAGAAAAATGTTATCCAAAAATTACCATTTTTGGATATGTCATAGGTGTAGGTAAGAATGACCCCTACATAAAATTTTAAGTCATTTGGAGGTCTGGTTTGATGTGGGCAACCAAAATGGTGTCTGACCTAGCTTAAGGACACCTTCCACCAAACTGAGTGCTGAGGTCAGCACAGTTATCCAAATTGGGTGAAATCAATTCTAAAATAAAGTAGACTCAAAGGGCTACAACTTTCATGTTCACTACTTTTTCTGTAGAGGGCTCTAGGTATTTTTAATAAATACAAACATTAAGAGGTAAAACTGTGACAGAAATACAAATAATATATCCAAACTATACTATCATGATTTTCACTGTTTGCACAGATCTTGAAGCGATTTGGATGGCATCCGTTCATCTCCTACCTCCAGCCAAGGGTGGGGATTGCCCGAACCTGGAGCCCCTTTAACTCATTGCCGCCGGCCATCCAGCCACCTCCCCGGCCGGCCACCGCCACCATCACCTCCGGTGAGGTGGTGGCTACCGCCAGGCGGCGGCACGGCCGCCGGAGAGGCTTTTTTCCGGCGATCCCGCAAGCCATTTTTTTTTGGCAAAATCCATGAAAACCAAACTATGGATCGGGCTCAATTGAGCCCGATCCTCTCCCTAAATAATGTCTAAGATCTATCCATGAGAGAAGGAGTAAGGGAGGACCTTTCTTGTGGCTTGGATGCGCGCCGATCGCCGGGATGCCATGTGGTGGAGGAGATCGCCGGAGTTCTGCGTTTACACTGTGAAGTTGAAGAAAATTGGTGGGGGAAGATTGTAAACGGCTCCTCTGGACCTGGGGATGCTTTTTAATGGAAGAGAATGGGGAGGGGAGGGGTCTCTCTTCAAAGCCATTGATGGCCATGAGGGGGGGGGGGGGTTTTCGGCCATGCATGGGGAGGGGTGAAACTGACTTGGGAAGGCCGGGAAACGGCTGGAAACTCCTCCTCTTCCCCAGAGGAGTTGAATCCAGCCATTAGTGGAGGCCCTTGGCCTCCCTAGCCTTGAATGCCATTTCCTCCTCCTCTTTCTCTCTCCTCCATTAACCCATTTTTGAGTTTTCTCCCTCCTAGTCACCTTGGCCGATTTTTATCAACTTGTTAACCCCATGTCAGCCCACTAATCTGATTAAGCATGGTCTAAGAGGTGGTTAGCCCAAATGGCTAATGGGTCCAAGCTTGAGTTAGCCCATTTGAGCTAGATTTGACCTAACCTAGCCTAGGGTTGACCTTGGCCAAATTGGCCTTTTGGGTCACCACCAATGGGTCCTTGGTGACCTATTAGCCTCCCCTAAAGTCTAGGTAGGGGTGGGTAGGGTTGTTAGGGCACCTTGTAGGTCATTTGACCCTTAATAAGGGCACTTTGACCATTTTGGGGTTAGAGTTGACTTGGGTCAACCTAGCTCCTAGGGTTGACTCCAATGGGTCTTAGGTGACCCATTGACCTCACTTTGGGTCCAGTGGGGCCTTGGTAGGGCCTACTTGACCTAGGTAGGGTCAATCAACCCTGAACAGGCCAATTTGACCTAATTAGGGTTAGGGTTGACCTTGGTCAACACAGGTTCTAGGATTCACCCTGATGAGTCCTAAAGTTCTTGTCAGGGGTTAGAGTGACCATAAGGAGGTCTTGGAGGTATGTTGAGGGCCCTAGGTCACTCTATCCTAAAGTTTAGTAGTTTACTATTTGCAGACCATAATGGTTTAACCACACCACTAGGCCCACTTGGTCTCCTTGGGGCTTCTTAGGGTTTTGTCATGACCCAGTCATGACAAAACCACTCCTAGGGGTCTAGTTGGCTGAGGGATGTTACAAATCCCAATATATAAACAAAATTTCGTCCCCGAAATTCTAGTTAAGCCTACGGGTTTTCAAGAAAGAAAGCTAAATTGTAACATCCCGAGAGGTGGAAAGAAGTACCTGACTGAAGAGCTCCGGGTACTTTTGCTGCATCAAGTCCTGTGGTTCCCAGGTGTGCTCCTCCTGACCGTGATTTCTCCACAGAACCTTGACTAAGGGAATCTTCTTACGGCGCAAGATCCGCATTCCTTTGTCATCGATCCGAACCGGCTCCAAGTGAACAGATCGGTCTGAAGCTACCGGCCCTTCTGTGGTCAAAATTCGCTGCTCCGGGCGTAGTAGAGCCCTTCTCAGCGAAGAGATGTGGAAGACGTCGTGTAGAGCTGCCAGCTCTGGCGGCAACTCTAGCCTGTAGGCTAAGGGTCCGATCCGCTCCAGGATCCGGTAAGGGCCCATATACCTAGGGCTGAGTTTCTTCCTCCGACCGCGCACCCGTGAGACTCCGTGCATGGGCCGGATCTTCAAGAACACTCGATCTCCTACCCGGAACTCCACCTGACGATGCCGAGCGTCATAGTATTTTGCTTGTCTGCTCTGCGCCTCCAGCATCCTATCTCTGATCAGCCTCACCTGAGCCTCGGTGTCTTCAACGAAATCCGATCCCAGCAGCTTCGGATCCTCGTCCTGTACCCAAGAAAGCGGAGTCCTACATTTCCTTCCATACAAGGCCTCATAAGGCGCCATCCTGATGCTGGACTGGTAGCTATTATTGTAGGAGAACTCAACCAACGGTAACATCTTCTCCCACGGCTCCCCTCGGTCTAGTATACACAGCCGTAGTAAGTCCTCCAAGGTCCTGTTGGTGCGCTCGGTCTGCCCGTCCGTCTGAGGGTGGAAGGCCGTGCTAAAAGCCAACCGGGTGCCCAAATATGCCTGCACTGACCGCCACTCCCTGGATGTAAACCGTCCATCGCGGTCCGACACTATCGTCCGGGGCACGCCATGATATCGGACATACTGCTCCACAAACTTCCGTACCAGCACTCCCACCGAGTCATCCTTCCTGATCGGTATAAAGCGGGCCACCTTCGTCAGCCGATCGACAATCACCCAAATCGAGTCGTTCCCTGTCCGAGACCGGGGAAGACCATGTATAAAATCCATCGCTATGTCGTCGAACTTCCACTCCGGCACCGGGAGTGGCTGCAATAGTCCTGCGGGATTCCTGCACTCCGCCTTCACCAACTGACACGCCTCGCAATGGGTCACGAAGTACGTAATGTCCTTCTTCATGCCCGGCCAAAACATCGTCCTCTTCAAATCAGCGGTCATCTTTGTGATCCCCGGGTGTACGGAGTACCGGCTGCAATGCGCCTCCGTCAAAATGTCTTCTCGGATCTGGCCTCCTGCGGGTATATATACTCTGCCTCTGAAGTGGAGCAAACCATCCCTCAGGGAATAATCTCCTGTCGAACCTTCCTCCAAGGCTCGGAACATCGGCTCTGCCCACACATCTGTCTTCTGTCCGTCCCGAATGCGATCCCGAATATCGTCTATGGCCACTATCGATGCCAGATACTCCCTATACAGATCTGGGTCATCCTCGGACACTAGGGATATCTGCATATCTCTGAATGATTGGACTAGCTCCATAGACATCACCTGGGGCCCAGCTTCGGAAGTGGCCGCTCTCCGACTCAGCGCGTCGGCCACCACGTTTGCCTTCCCTGGGTGGTAGTGCATCTCATACTGATAATCTGCTAAGAACTCCACCCAGCGCCTCTGCCTGATATTCAGCTCCTTCTGCGTGTCCACGTATTTCAGGTTCTTGTGATCGGAGAAGATATCGCAGTGGACTCCATAAAGATAATGGCGCCAGACCTTTAGAGCAAAAACGACCGCTCCCATCTCAAGGTCGTGCACCGGGTAGTTCCTCTCATGGGTCTTCAGCTGGCGGGAGGCATATGCTATGACATGTCCGTTCTGCATCAGCACCGCTCCCATCCCTTGGTATGATGCGTCGGTATACACCTAGAATCCTTCCTTTCCAGATGGAAGGGCCAGAATGGGGGCCGAGACGAGTCGGTCCTTCAGCTCCTGGAAAGCCGCCTGGCACTGCGGGGTCCAAACAAAAGGTGCCTCCTTCTTTGTCAACGATGTGAGGGGGAGGGCAATCCGAGAGAACCCCTCTACGAACTTCCGGTAGTAACCGGCAAGTCCCAAGAAACTGCGTACATCGGTGGCCGTCCTCAACTGCGGCCAATCTCGAACTGCCCGAATCTTCGTTGGATCTACTGCTAACCCGGCTCCGCTGATGATGTGACCTAGGAAGGCCACCTCCTTCAGCCAGAACTGACACTTACTGAATTTTGCATAAAGGCGATGCTCCCGCAACCTCTCCAAGGTCAGTGCCAGATGTCGAGTGTGCTCCTCCTCCGTCCTAGAATAGATCAGGATGTCGTCTATGAATACTATGACGAACACATCCAAGTAGGCTTCGAAAACCCGGTTCATGAGACTCATGAACGCCGACGGAGCATTCGTGAGCCCAAAGGGCATCACGGTAAACTCATACAGGCCATATCTGCTACTAAAGGTCGTCTTCGGAATGTCCTCCTCCTGGATCCGCAGCTGGTAGTATCCTGATCTCAAATCCAGCTTCAAGAAATAATGGGCCCCCTCCAACTGGTCGAATAATTCGTCTATCCGTGGGAGCGGATAGGTATTCCGGACGGTCAGCCTGTTTAGTGCTCGATAATCGATGCACAGGCGGAGTGTCCCATCCTTCTTCTTCACGAACAGGACCGGTGCTCCCCATGGCGAGGAACTCGGTCTAACAAAACCTGCCTCCACCAATTCCTGCAACTGGGTCCGAAACTCTGCCAACTCCTTTGGGGCCATCCGATAAGGGGCCCTAGACGCCGGCTTGGCTCCCGGCACAAGCTGTATCTGAAAATCCTGCTCTCGGTGTGGAGGTATTCCTGGCAGTTTCTCCGGAAAGATGTCTGCGAAATCTCGCACCACCGGGATGTCTGTCACCGACTCCTTGACTTCCGCCATCTCAAAAAGGATCTGATAGACCTCCTCTCCCTGCAGATGGGCCTTAACGGCCTGTACCGAAGATAAGAGTATACGAGAGACAGGTCTTATACCTTCGATGGTAATGAAAGAGTCCCCGTGTCTCACGGTGATCCTCTTTGCCTGGCAGTCAATCTGGGCATAGTTCCAATGCAGCCATACCATGCCCAGGATCAGATCGTAGTCTGTCAGCTTCAAAATCGTCGCTGGAGCCTCGAACGCTTTTCCACCAATCTCTGCCTCCATATTGCAGTGATCCGTGGTAAGGAGCTCTGATCCATCCGGTAGTCGCACCCTCATCCTCGAGCCTGTGAACCGCTCCACACCTTCCAGCCCTTCTACGAACGACTCCGACACAAAGGAGTGAGTAGCTCCAGTATCGAACAGCGTGCGGGCAGGCTTGCCACTGATGAAGACTATACCTGGGGTGATTAAATATCTCAGGGTTCTATAAAGAGTTTTCTTTCCTGGTTAATCTATCTAGTGTGGTTCTAAGTTTAACAACTTAAAGGGGAAATTCTATGAAAACAAAGAAAACATTTCGGCATACCTGCGATGACCTGCTCCGGGTTCCGCGGCTGTGCAAGGTCCAAGGCATATACCTGCTCTCTCCCCTGTCTACGATCTTCCCCCTGGTATCCTCGACCGCGGTCGTGCCCTCGGCCTCCGTAATACTGAGCTGGTGGGCCGCCCTGATGTGCTGGAGGTGGTGCCCCCCTCATGGGGCAGTTCCTCCGTATGTGCCCAATCTGATGGCAAAGGAAGCATTCTGGGGGATACGCCATTCCCCCGGGTCTCGGCATCTCCTGCATCCGAAGAGGTGGAGGGGCCAATACCACCTGTTCCCTCGGCTCCGGCCTCACGTCCGGACGAGGCTGGTCCTCTGTCCTCCTCCCCTCTGGTACAGCACCTCGCCGCTGGTCATTCCTACCTCTCCGTCCCTGATCCTCTGCTGGCCGCTTCCGGCCCCGGGTGGTGTGCCAATCTGCCTCGATCCTTTTGGCCATCTCCAAAATCCGGGAGATGGGCCCGTCAGATACAAACAAGAGGGCCTCCCTCAGGTCCTCCCGCAGGCCCTTGTAGAACCTCCTGATATACCCTGCCTCGTCCAGCTGGTAGGAATCTGCGTATCGAGCCAGGTGGTCAAACTCTCGATGGTACTCCACCACGGTCCGAGTACCCTGCTTCAGCTGCAAGAACCGCTCCTCCAAATCATCCCTAGCCGACTGCGGAACGAAATGCTCCAGCAGTGCGGCCCTGAACTCCTCCCAAGTAACCTCCGCAACCTCCCTATCAGCAAAAGTCGTGTCCAACATCGTCTTCCACCACCTCTTTGCATGGGACTCCAGGCAGGAGACAACCAGAGCCACCCTCTCCTCCCATGGACACCGAATCCCGGTCAGCATCTCGTACATGATATCCAGCCATTCCTCCGTCCGTACAGCCGACTCTGTCCCCAAATAGGACGGGGGAGAAAGACCCCGGAAGATGCTGAGCCAGTTGGCCCCCAGGTTGGGCTGCGGGACCGGAACCTGCTGGGCCCTGAAGGCCTCCAGAATGGCAGTCAGGGTCTGTCCCATATCTGACTGAAGGAAAGGAGTGGGGACCGGTGGAGGTGGTGCAACTCCCTGGGTCTGCTGAACTCCGCCCTGTGGCGTAGGCTGTGCTGGAGGCTGCGCAACGAAAACACATGCTGAGAAAACGTTCAAATATTACCTAAAGGTGGACAATTTATATGTGATCCCCATATGGGCACACCACTGCTTCCGCTGCTTAGTTTGTCCCCAAACTAAACTCGAGCGGGGGTGACCCAGGGTTAGTGGACTGCTATTTCCTTCTGATCGATGTCTGCTCTGATACCACTTGTAAGACCCCCCTTTTTTTTTTCTTTTTCAACCACCGGGGTCTTAGGCCCAGAACCGCCGCTTTGCGGTGACTCCTTCACGTCCCGAAGGGTCATCACCACAAGGCGCCGATTCTGCCGGCCAAATTCGATCACAGAAGTAGCACAATTATTGAAGTAAAAGCAATGCAGTCCACAATAATAAAAATCACATATATATATAATAAAACTCCACGAAGGGAGTGTCCACAGAAACATCAGAGTAATATAATTACGGGCTTATGCCCGGTACAAAATGTCCTCACTACAAGTCTCTCATGCGGAAGCGAATCAGAAACTACTCAAGGATCGAGACTCACGGTCCCGGCGGTGTGAACTCCGGAGCTAGACTGCCCCATCTCTAGGCGCACCGATCTCTGGGGCTGCCCCTCCATGCTGGGCTCCGCGATCCCCTAAAATGATATGGTTCGAAAACCGTTAGTCTAAAAGACTAAGTCCTATCATCCCCCACCCCTTCCCCCACGCTCTAAGGCACCGGGCGGAGAGGAAGAAAGGGGAGGACATGAAAGTGGAGAGTAGTCAAAAGCAGATGACGATGGACCTAACTAGCAAGTTATAACAGGGGAGCAATATAAATCTTAGGTGTTGTAATAGGTCAAACAAGAAGGAAAATAAGTAAGGTAAATTTAAACCTTCACTTATGTGAGTACACATAAGCCAAGGGATCTTTTGCAAGGCTCCCATCGTATAAAGTGTCCCATACCACTTATACGTTGGGGTGTCGGTTATCAAACAGCAGTGGTTATATATATTGAAAATAACCTTTGATTTATAAACTTGCCCACACAAGCTTATAGACCAAGGGGTCGTTTTGCAGGTCCTAATGTATAAGCGTCCCATTCCACTTATACTTTAGGTGTCAAGGTTGTTATGAATGATTATGATATGCAACTATATGGTGGGTAGGTTATGTCATGCAGTGCAACTCACACACCCGACTCTGTGCACACAGACCTTTAGTTCCCCCTTTCGGAGCCGTTACCTCCCAGGATACCTCCGTAGTGGCAAACGGAAGCGGTGGGTTGGGCCTCGCCCACCTCCAAAACCAGTAAAGCACACTGGTCTGACCTATCGTACGCCTCAACGCTTGGTGCACAAAGCGGACGCCTGCGTACTCTTGCCGGCTGGCGCACCGGACTTCTGTTGGCGGAGTGCTAATCACCCCGCCGAGTCAACGATATCGGTGTCGGTGCAATCGAACTCCCCGATATCGAAAGACCCACCACCTTAACTTTTCCTATTTTATGCACATGCAAGTTAAACCGTAAGCACACAAAACCGAGCCGAAGCTCCCCGGACCCAAAACGTCCGTCTCCAACTCAACCGAGTCGAAGCTCTCATCAACCTTCCTGTGCCAACAGTGTTGTGAAGAGTGCAGCCCTAGTTACTAAGTTACTCTTGTCGGTTTGTTACTACAGTTTACGTTAGCCCAGGACTGCCCCCGGCATACCCCGTGAAGGGCTCTCAAGGGGCACTAGGAACCAAGACGGTGCATTACGGCCCGAAGTTCCCTTTCGCAAGGCACTTATTATTGTTGGTTAATACCCCGTTCCCAAACCCTTAATGTTACTCTGGTTCTAACCCTAATGTGTTTTAACTCCTTCACCCGCTCCCAGGAAAGACGATGTTCCGTCGAACCCGAGCTCCACCCATCCTTAGTTAACCTAACCACTATCCCATACCCAATTTCATTGATAACCTCCGAATCATCTTGCCACGGCATTTACACCTGATTTGTCGCCCTATGACCATGGTATTACAATTTCTATGATTTCACTATATGCAGACCAACTTGAGCTAACAACAAGTATGATAGGAAGTGCATCAATTTCTCATCCAAACACCCTAAGATAATTACTAAGGGCCTATCATGACTTTTATAATTTAAATCCAGCACTTCCAAATTTTTCCTAAATAATTTAATATTTATTTAATTATCCAGAAATTAAAGCCATGAGTGATTTTGAGCATGAGGTACTACATTCATTCATCATAAAGTTATAAGAAAATTACCAGGGCTCTACAATGTCCATAAATGTTTACTGACCAGAAATTATAATTTTACAAGGCCTAAAAATATTATTTAAAAATCATTTATAAATTCTACAAATTGCAAGCCTTGTGAATCAACCCCTATGATTATAGATCCAAAAATTCTACAATAATTACCAGAGATGTAAGAGGTCATAAAAACTTATTTGCCTAAGTTACACCAGATTTCAGTGAGGGAACAACCCATAATAATTATTTGACTATCTTTAGAAAATCAATGGCTTGTGAATGAAGTACTTAAAATAAACAGTTAATAATTCCAGCAAAATTCAAGCATATGTATAAGAATCTAAAAAGCTCTCTGCCAAAATTTCATATCCATTAATCAACCAGAGAAATCAAATTAATTAAAGTACCCAAAAGCCTATTTTTGTGAGATAAGAAGGAACTATCATGTATTGAATTTCAAGGCTCTCAATATTACTTCCCAGAGACTTCCCTAAACCCAAGAAGTACACTACCCAAGTTTCATGGCCTTTAGGCAAGTTTTGGTGACCTATTTTACCTTAACAAAGGAGGTGTCCTAAACTAGGGTTAGGGTTTAAGGGAGGGTAACCCTCTCCAAATCTTCCAAGACTTTGGTCAGGGGGTTCTAACCTCACTAGTCTCCTCTCCACCAAAAATCACTTCCATTCAAGGTCATTTGACCCCATGCCCTTCACAAGCCCCAAAGTCCAACCTAGGGGTTTGGACTTGGGTCCTAGGGCATACTCACCTCAAACCACTCCATACACCATAGGGAGTGTTAAAGCCCATTACAAACCAGTGGACCAAGTTTCAGCCTCTGGTGAGGGAGTTTGGTCAACTAAAATTACTAAGTGCACCTTTGACCTATTTGCCCCTTAATGGGCTAACCCAGGATTGGATAATTACCCACCCAAAACATCTCCAAATTAAATGAAACTTTATACAGAGCTTCCTTAGGTCCCTAAGGACCTCCCACCAAAATTTTGGGGGATTTGGAGGTCATTAGACCCCTTAATCACTCTAAGATATGATTATTAAATTTTAACAAAAACTATAGAAAAATGTTATCCACAAATTACCATTTTTGGATATGTCATAGGTGTAGGTAAGAATGACCCCTACATAAAATTTTAAGTCATTTGGAGGTCTGGTTTGATGTGGGCAACCAAAATGGTGTCTGACCTAGCTTAAGGACACCTTCCACCAAACTGAGTGCTGAGGTCAGCATAGTTATCCAAATTGGGTGAAATCAATTCTAAAATAAAGTAGACTCAAAGGGCTACAACTTTCATGTTCACTACTTTTTCTGTAGAGGGCTCTAGGTATTTTTAATAAATACAAACATTAAGAGGTAAAACTGTGACAGAAATACAAATAATATATCCAAACTATACTATCATGATTTTCACTGTTTGCACAGATCTTGAAGCGATTTGGATGGCATCCGTTCATCTCCTACCTCCAGCCAAGGGTGGGGATTGCCCGAACCTGGAGCCCCTTTAACTCATTGCCGCCGGCCATCCAGCCACCTCCCCGGCCGGCCACCGCCACCATCACCTCCGGTGAGGTGGTGGCTACCGCCAGGCGGCGGCACGGCCGCCGGAGAGGCTTTTTCCGGCGATCCCGCAAGCCATTTTTTTTTGGCAAAATCCATGAAAACCAAACTATGGATCGGGCTCAATTGAGCCCGATCCTCTCCCTAAATAATGTCTAAGATCTATCCATGAGAGAAGGGGTAAGGGAGGACCTTTCTTGTGGCTTGGATGCGCGCCGATCGCCGGGATGCCATGTGGTGGAGGAGATCGCCGGAGTTCTGCGTTTACACTGTGAAGTTGAAGAAAATTGGTGGGGGAAGATTGTAAACGGCTCCTCTGGACCTGGGGATGCTTTTTAATGGAAGAGAATGGGGAGGGGAGGGGTCTCTCTTCAAAGCCATTGATGGCCATGAGGGGGGGGGGTTTCGGCCATGCATGGGGAGGGGTGAAACTGACTTGGGAAGGCCGGGAAACGGCTGGAAACTCCTCCTCTTCCCCAGAGGAGTTGAATCCAGCCATTAGTGGAGGCCCTTGGCCTCCCTAGCCTTGAATGCCATTTCCTCCTCCTCTTTCTCTCTCCTCCATTAACCCATTTTTGAGTTTTCTCCCTCCTAGTCACCTTGGCCGATTTTTATCAACTTGTTAACCCCATGTCAGCCCACTAATCTGATTAAGCATGGTCTAAGAGGTGGTTAGCCCAAATGGCTAATGGGTCCAAGCTTGAGTTAGCCCATTTGAGCTAGATTTGACCTAACCTAGCCTAGGGTTGACCTTGGCCAAATTGGCCTTTTGGGTCACCACCAATGGGTCCTTGGTGACCTATTAGCCTCCCCTAAAGTCTAGGTAGGGGTGGGTAGGGTTGTTAGGGCACCTTGTAGGTCATTTGACCCTTAATAAGGGCACTTTGACCATTTTGGGGTTAGAGTTGACTTGGGTCAACCTAGCTCCTAGGGTTGACTCCAATGGGTCTTAGGTGACCCATTGACCTCACTTTGGGTCCAGTGGGGCCTTGGTAGGGCCTACTTGACCTAGGTAGGGTCAATCAACCCTGAACAGGCCAATTTGACCTAATTAGGGTTAGGGTTGACCTTGGTCTACACAGGTTCTAGGATTCACCCTGATGAGTCCTAAAGTTCTTGTCAGGGGTTAGAGTGAGCATAAGGAGGTCTTGGAGGTATGTTGAGGGCCCTAGGTCACTCTATCCTAAAGTTTAGTAGTTTACTATTTGCAGACCATAATGGTTTAACCACACCACTAGGCCCACTTGGTCTCCTTGGGGCTTCTTAGGGTTTTGTCATGACCCAGTCATGACAAAACCACTCCTAGGGGTCTAGTTGGCTGAGGGATGTTACACCAACTGCCCTTTGTTAGGGCACCTTGGCTAACACATCATTCCTAACCCGAAAATGCATTCGGGCTTCTAATGTATGTATCATGCCGGGGACGGACACAATTGACCCGGTAGTTCATAAAAAAGAAATAAAACAAAGGTTTGATATGCCTCTAGAGATTGAACAAGGACTATAGGCCAATGTCCACTCAAGAGAAAAGGACCCACACGGTCCGAACGAAATGTGAGGTGATTCACCCAAATGTTTCCCAAGCGGCAAAGCCCCACCTAAATCTCTCCACCAAGCTATTACGTATAGAAGAAAATCACACAAAAGGAGGTAGAGGAATTCGTTACCCAACCCACTATTGACGTCATTGGAGGTGAGTCACCAACCACGATATCCACCGGAGACCGGAGTCGCTCTGGACTACTGAAGGGAGAGAGGCAGAGTGCGTACATAGGGCACACCCTTCTTTTTCTTCGGATCTTCAAGCGGAGGGCTGTCATGGCCAACTGGATGACCACATAAAACCTGTCATGGAAGAATCCAAGGATATCATAGGTTGAAACAATAACATATAATTCAAATCCCCAATCGTGATTTTTGGGAATCAATTGCAGGGAACAATTGCAACCTAAACCATCCCAAGAATCTGCCAGACAAAAAAAAAATATTTCCCCACATTTTTTTTGCAAGGGTGACAGATCGCCAAAGAAAAATCCAACACCAGTGAGCAAAACACATGGTAAACCGAAAGATTAACACTTGAAGAAACTCGATTGGAATTTGAGTTATCTTCCTTCAAGCATTTATAAAATCATATAAACTCCAATGATAAGTGAAGTCAGGTTTTTTATTTAAAATGTGGAATATAACATTTTTAGACGACTTTTCCATTGCAGATTTGAGAAAGCAAACAGTAAAATAGGCACAACACAAATAAGGATCTTGAAGAGCAACTGTTGGTCATTTTAGTTACACATAGAACAATGGGTTTATATCAACAGAGATCCAATCTATGATACATTAAGGTAGAATTTAATAAAAGACATTAAAACAGACCTTTGATGCCCCTTTCCCTCTATCTCATATACAAACTATGGAGATAAGCATTTTAATATAAACACAAAAAATTAAAGGACTGGTTCTAAAACCTGAGTGCATCGAAATAGGAATAGTGTATTCGAGACAAAAGAAATTAAGAGATGTGTACATGGAAGGATGAAAGCAGAGGCGGCGGTTGATTAGGGAAACTGAAAACGACGGTTCATATGCGGTTGATTAGGGAGACTACAAAGGGCGATTCATTGGTAAAATCACACAGGAAAGGATGAAAGTAGCAGTGAAGAATGGGATGAATGCATACCTAAGGGAATAACGCAGAGGTGGCCGGAGAGGTTCAGTACCTTTGAGTCTTTGATGTCATCCAGTGAAGATTTATTCATACAGAACAACCTTTAAGTATCTTGGATCTATCAAGGAGGAGATGCTAGGTTTTTTTACGATTGACAGCGGCGGTTGCAAAGAGATCGGGGGATATAGAGCAGTGCCTATTTGTTGGGAAAGGTTGAGGGAGACGCTAGGGTTTCAGCCCGAGCGCTGTAGCGTGGAGGAGAAATTTCAGGGTAGGGCTGGTGTAGAGCGATTTTGGGGTTTTTTATATTTATTTTTGAAGGGAGATGCAAGAATTATAAAGGAACGTATATTTCAAATTTGGGTCTTCCATGAATTTCAGGGCATGGAGCATGGATGCCTAAGAAATGATTGTAGGTTTGTTTTTATTTATATGTTGTACACGTGGTATGGAGATCCCTTGTTTTAATTAATGTAGATAATATATAATACATAAACTTCAAAATTCAAGGGGGGCATGGGCCCCCGCTTGCCCCCCTGTATCCACCACTCACCCATTGTTTTTACGGATTAAACTACACGTTCTTAGGTTTGACACTTAAAATAAAATTTCTAGTGCACGGGTTCTTTACTTAGCACTATCGAATACTCAAGCAATTAATGACACAATTTTCCAAAACAATCAACGCAAAGGGTCGGTACCCCTTATAGAGATTGAATAAGGGCTATACGCCAATGTTTGCTCAAGAGAAAATGACCTACCCGATCCGGACAATTAGCAATTCAATTTAAAATTATACGCAAACATTCACAAATTCCAAAATGAGAAAATCCAGACTAAATTAGTGATTTAAAATTAAGTCCAAATTAATCCCAAAAATAATTAATATGAGGATTGTCAAATCACTTGAACACTAAAGAAATCAAGGCTAAGGAAACCGATTTCTACAAGCGTTCACGAAATTTACCCTCTCCAATTTATACGAAAATATTTGAATAATAATTCTTAAAATCAGATTTAATTACGCACAACATTCAATATAAATCAAGACTAATTACTAGACTTCTAATTCCACCGAAATCTCACAAATAATTTTAGAAGAAATCACACAAGAGATGTTGAAGAATCGTTACCCAATCCCAAGAAGTCCGTCCACAATATTTAGTGGAGGAAAGCGCTCATTACAGTGGATGATTTTCTATTTTCCACGCAAGCCACGGATTTGCACCGAACGATGAAGATGCAAGCCTTTCTTCCTTTGCAATAACCTTTGGACTGAGAGAAATCCTTGGATGACAATATATATGGAAAATGGAGAGAGAAAAGGTGGTGGGAAAAAAAAGTTAGGGTGGTCAGAATTGGTTTTGGTGATGATGAGGATGGTCGGTTTGGGGTATTTGATGGGAAGAGAGGGCTCGGGTTGGTGGTGGAGGTGGTGGCCGAGTTGTGGAAAGGGAGGAAAGAGGGTGGCGGCTAGGGAGGTTGCCTGCCATGGTTTTGGGAGGGAAGAAGACACGGTTTTAGGGAGGAGATAAGTCGAGGGGTAATTAGAGGAGAACTAGAGAAGGAGGAGGAGATGAGGTCGAGAAAGAGATAGAGGGGGAGTAGGGGTGGCCGGCGGACAAGGAGGAGGGAGACAAGAGGGGGCCGAAATTTTTAAGAGGAGGAAAGAGAGGAAATTAGGGGGAAACCAAATTTAGGTTTTCTAATTTCTTTTCATTCTTTTTTCAACAATATGACAAATATCATGGCATATATATAGGCTTACACCACTCCATCTCCACCCTTCATGAAAATAAAATAACTTGATGGTTATAGGCACCCACCTTACATATTACAATAAATAATTAAAAATAATACATGAAATTAAACAATTCAATAACTAAATAAAATGCATGAAAAAAAATACTTTTAAAATAGAATTGCTTTAAAATAAAAATATCTAGAAAATATATAATTCTAATTATTAATTTATAATTATATATTTTTATATAATGGCGGCAGCGGATGTCGTGCAAAACATGTAGCGGCAATGACGATGAATGTCGTGATAGACTCCCATCCTCGAGCTTGTGGCATCAATCGTCCCAATCCAAAAACTGTCTCAGACGGGGATCAACGACCGCATCAACAACGTCGCCATTAATAAGCTACGTCTGTGAAAGAGACTATGCCATTGGAAATCATACTATAACCTTTTTTTCTTCCCCTGTCTAACCCTCCAAAGACCACTTTTGGTCCGTCTTCGACTAGGGTGTACACAATTAAAAGGCTTCTCGTCCTGGCCATGTGTAATGCCCCGAAACACAAAATAGGGATGGACAGCGTTTGAAGCCAAGTTTGAGGCCTGGTAAGGGTCACACGGCCTAGGACACAGGCATGTACAGGGCGGTGTCCTGCTCGGCTGTTAGCCGGACAGTGTTAGATGAACACAACCTGGATCCCAGGCGTATTCTGGTTGTAACGGGCGTGTTAACATTGACACGGGCGTGTCGAGAACCCGTGTCATTTTCTGGATGTCTTGGTCCTGTGTCGAGTGAGAAACAAGCCTCGCAACACGGGCATGTAATGATTGACAAGGGCATGTCTAGCACACGACCTGTGACACGGGCGTGTAATATGGTCGTGTCCTGCTCGGGATGCGACGGTTTCAGCGTCGATTGGGGCACACAACCCATGACATGGGCGTGTCCATGGTTGACACAGGCGTGTCCCAAGCCGTGTTAGAGGCCGTGTCATGTTCTGTATTTTCTTGTTTACGGCGAGTGTGGAACACATCCTTGGGCACGGGCATGTCAAAAGCCGTGTTCGGCCGAGGAAATTGATTTTAAGTGCGAATCGTGGCCGTTCGTTCCCTTCTATTGGAATCCAAGAGCCTAGGATGGTCCAGCAGAGTTAAGGATGGGAATGGGTTTGAAACCCTCAATCCACTTTGAGTTTTCTCTTTCTAAAAGTTTTAGAGAAAGGGGAGAGCAAGGAAGGAGCAAGAGAGATTCGGCAACCGGAGGTGCTTCGGTGCCCCAATTATCGATCCGAGTCCAGATCTACGAAGGCGAGGCTGTTATAGTGCTTTTCATCCATCTAGATCTTCATGGCGCCAAAGAGAACCACAAGGTTAATGTTTATCTTCTTGGACAAGTGATGTCCTCTTCTTTTTTGCACAGGGAATCCGCTCTCGCGATTGTGCAATGAGTGAAGGTTTTCCTTTGGGTGGACATGAATAGTCCCCATTATTTTGCATGTAGAGTCCGAAATCGAAGTACCGACATAGGCATGGTGTGTGGAGCCTACCCCGACAAATAGGTCTTGATCGGTGATGTTTCTTCATACATGAATGGTCAGAGAATACTCCAGGCCGATGTTTGTTTTCGGGTTTTTTACGCGGT
Organism: Platanthera zijinensis; assembly: GCA_039513925.1. Taxonomy (NCBI): domain Eukaryota; kingdom Viridiplantae; phylum Streptophyta; class Magnoliopsida; order Asparagales; family Orchidaceae; genus Platanthera; species Platanthera zijinensis. The sequence continues at coordinate 154,974,947 of CM077086.1, forward strand.
AGATTGCAGCAGGGATCCTTGGGGATTTACTCCAAGGTGCACTTGGAAATCTGACAGAAGCGAAGTTCTGCCATAACGGTGGCCTAGGAGCCCGCCGTATACATAACTGGGTTTGTACGATTGTTTGATTGATATGTTTGGACTGGGGGAAAGTTGGCCCACGCCGATGACTTGTATTGTTATGGCGAGGTGAGCAACGGGCAGGTGGAACCTTACCCACTGCAAGTGGTTCAGTGAAAGTTGGCTTAATCAGCGAGTCTAGGCTTCGGCTGAAAGGACTTTAATGCTCACATTTTTACTGTCCTGGGGGTGTTGGTGGACCGCGTAACAGACCGGGTTAGGACTGGGTTCATCGAGTAAGTGCCCTGAGAGCATAGAGTGTTGGGCCGTAAGTGCCTACACCTGTGGTGAAGTGTGTTGTTGCTATACTTTCACTCTATTGTTTGGCTATACTACTAAACTATAGGGAAGGAGCACTACCACCCCAAATCCGATGTGGGATTGTAATAATTTGGTTAGCTTTAGCTGACCGTTGCTTTTGTTTACCACCGTTGCGGTGGATTGTTGCTTACAGGTGCTGCGGAATCTAGTGGCAAATAGCGGGCTAAAGCACTTGTTGCTGAGACGGCCCTCGAAGGCCTTTGCGAATGTTTATTTTTATTCTCATGTGTGACCGGCCTGCGTGTCGATGTTTGGAAGACACTATTTGGTTAAAGTAAACTCATGTAAGGCCATAACGCCAAGTACTTTGTGTATTTATACGCTCATTCATATTTTGGGTATTTAGTGTACATTCATGTTGTGGCTTGGGTTCTTTTCTTTGGAACATTTAAAATGCTTGTGCTAGAATGTGCTCTGTGTAGGATGTGAGTTATTGGAAGGATGGTTTCATTTAGTAACCCTTCGGTCTGTCTGTGGTATATGGCGTTGGGCCCCGGCCGGATTTACAAACTCGGAGAAACTTCTCCTACAAGAGTAAAAAAAAGTTTCAACAATTATTACAATTAATCCTTTGCAAGATCCGAAAACTTCAGTCCTCTATTCTTTGAAAATGGTTGATCTTTATTTCACTTGGAGAACAAGGGGAAATCTGAAATCTTCCGGAGATCTTGAAACTAGAGTCATCAAACGTCTAGATCTGAATGAATAAAAGTCTTTAGAAGGCAGAAATCCAGATGGAGAGGTCGAAGAAGATGATATATTGTTGTGCTCGTAGGTATCGGCCGATTGGAATGTGTCGCATGGAATGGAGGCTGACGGTTGATGATTAGGAATATTTTTCGTTCGAATCGGAGATCTATTTCGCACACAACAAGATTGGCAATAATGAAAAACATCCCTAAGTATTTATAGAGATGAATCCTCTAACGGTACAAACGAATTTTTCAAAAACAAACGGCTAAATTTACTGTGCATGGCTGACAGAACCTGTCACTTGTTATTTGAATTTTTCATATAAATTACCTAAGTCAAATTCGTCAAGTATCGCCAAGATACTCACCGAATACATCTTGATATACGATGAATATGCCTTAGTCAAATCATCTTAGGCTGGATGGCCACTCGACACCATGGCAACAAGTCATACTCGACGATTTCGTCGAGTATCACCAGGCATACTCGACGAATATGCCTTAGTCAAATCATCTGAGGCCGACTGGTCACTCGACACAATGGGGACAAGTCATACTCGACCAGTTCATCGAGTATCACCATGCATACTCGACGAATTTATCGAGTATCGATCAATATACTCGACGCAGTCAATGCATATATTCGACGAATTAGACTTGGAAAAATCTAGAGAAGTAGTGTCGACTTGACTCGACGAATTCGGCGTGTATCACTTAGCATATTCGACCAATTCGGCAAGTGTCGTTAGATACATTTGACGAATTCGACGAGTATGCACAATGATACTCGACAAATATTATTGAAATTTTTTTTTCACTCCAATTAATTTACCCTAAGTATATACGACAAATTCGACGGGAATTGGTAAGTATACTCGATGAATTTGGCGTGTATCAATGACGATACTCGACGAATTCGACATGTATGCTCATCCATACTCGCCGAATTTTACTAAGGTAAAATTCTTGTTTTCCTAGGTCTAACCCTTGACCATCCTTGAGCCTTCTCTTGTACTTGGGATAGAAGTACACCCTAAAAGAGATATTACACGTGAGTCAACACGTTGTCCAACCCAATGAGGAATTACATTGTGTAGTCCTGTGTTTACTGACCCATTATAACCTGATTTTGGTGTATACTTAGCAATGTGAACCTCCAAGTACATAACTGAAAAGTAGCACCAAATACAATATCAATTAATCTTAGCTTGGACCCTTCTTCAAATCAGGGTTATTGTGGATACAATACCCAAAAGGGGGCAGTCCTAGAACGGTAGGTTCATCATCGTAGACGCCACCAGCAACTACAATTCCATCTTCCAACGACCCTTCATCAGTGCCTTCTGCTGCGTCCCCTCATCCTTCCACCAATTCTTGAAGTTCATCGTTGAGGTGATCCAGGTCTGGGTCCGAGGAGAACCCAAGGTGGCGAGGGAGTGCTACGTCACCACGGTGAACTCTATTTCTTGGCAAGAGGGGGCCGAGGAGATGGAGTGGAGGATAGAGGTGGCGGAGCAGGAGGCAGGAGGATTGGATATGGAAGTGGAAGAGAATCGTGCACAGGTGGGGGTGGTGGAGGAAATCCAAGAAGAGCCGACCGAGGAAATAGTCGTGGAAGAGGCTGAGGAGAAGGTCCTTGTCCCTGGAGAGTGGGATGTTAGAGAATGGGGAGAGCAATATCGTTTGTAGGTTGCAGGAGAAGTGGTGGAAATGGAAGTTCTCACCCTTGGAGGCAAGGTGGAGAAGGTACGCATCAGTGGGAGGCTGACCCCGATTGACCAGGAGAGGATGCTTACATGCATCTAGAAGAATGTGGAAATCTTCGCTTGGAATACAACAGAGAGGTCCGGGATTGATACGGATGTCGCCTGCCACCGCCTCAATTTGGATCCAGAAGCTCGCCCCATCTAGCAGAATAAAAGGTCCATCAGGGACAAGCTAGCTGAACCCATCAGGGAAGAGATGACCAAGCTCTTGAAGGCCGCCTTTGTATCCGAAATCCAACACCCCGGCTGGGTCTCCAACATTATATTAGTTGAAAAAGGAGATGGCCGGTGGAGAATGTGTGTCGATTTTTCTTTGCAAAATAAATCATGTCCTAAAGATTGTTATCCCTTGCCTCGGATCGACGCGCTGGTTGACACAGCTGTCGGTTTTCCTATAATGAGTTTTTTAGATGCATTTTCAGATTACCATCAAATCAGGATGCACCCTCCCGATGTAATAGATGTCTCCTTCATCACAGGAGATGGGTGCTACTATTATAAGATGATGCCCTTTGGGTTGAAAAATATAGGGGGGAAATACCAAAAAATGATGGATCGGGTCTTCCCGGAGCAAAAGGGAAGGAACTCGGAGGTGTACGTAGATGATCTGATGATCAAGAGTCGAGAGGCAGACTCTCACCTTCGTGACCTGGAGGAGACCTTCGATACCGTACGCAAATACAAAATGAGGCTGAACCCCTTGAAGTATGTCTTTAGGGCCAATATGGGCAAGTTCCTGGGCTACCTTATCACCCCCGTAGGGGTAGTGCTGAATCTTGACAAGGTCAAGGCGATCATAGAATTAGGGTCATCTCGTAATGCAAAGGAGGTCCAGCGGCTAATATAAAAGATGGTAGGGCTGAGCAGGTTCCTTTCCCAGGCTGGGGAGAAGTGCTCTCCCTTTTTCAAAACATTGACGGGAGGAAAGAAGTTTTAATGGACTAACGAATGCGAGGAAACATTCCAGGCCTTGAAGAGCCAGTTTACCCAGGACCCCTGCTCCATGGGATAAAGGAGGTGGATAACCTATCTTTGTATCTTAGGGTCGGAGAAGAGGCCTTGAGCTCCGTCGTGGTTCGAGAATAGGGGAAGAATCAGCTGCCCATATACTTTGTAAGTTGGGTCCTTAGGAAGGCGGAGATCCATTATCCCATCTTGGAGAAGCTAGCCTTTGCTCATGTCATTTTGGCCCGGAGGCTCCGACCTTAATTCCAAGCACACTATATCCAGGTGGTGACATACCACCCACTCCGCAACATCTTCGAGGGGGTGGAGCATTCGAGTAGATTGGACAAATGGTCGGTAGAGTTGAGTGAGTTCGATATCTCCTTTGTCCCTCGTCTCTCGATCAAGGCCCAGGCAATGGCCGACTTTCTAGCAGATTATGTGGTCGAGGTGGAGGAGGCAGAACTCACTCACCTGGTTTCCTAGAAGGTGGGTGTAGATGGCGCCTTGGGAAGGAATTCTTTCGGGGTAGGAGTAATCTTGGAGAGCCCCAAGGAATGAGGATCTAGCAGATGATAGTGGTGCACTTTCCCATAACAAATAATAAGGCCGAGTATGAGGTGGTGATAGCAGGATTGTGCCTAGCTAGGGAGCTGGGGTGCATGATGTGGAGGTCCTCACTGACTCCATGGTAGTGGCCTCCCAGATCAATTGCGAGTTTGAGGCCAGGGAACCTGCTATCAAGTTATACTTGGAAAAGGTGAAGGAGGTGATCAGTATGTTCCAGACCTTCTCCATCCGGTATGTGCCCAGGGGGGAAAATGAGTAGGTGGATCAATTGGCCATTCATGGTCCCCGGGCGGGGGGTACCATCACCGAACTATTCTGGTCATACATCGAAGAGGGAGAGCTTATGGAGGTGGACCAGCACCCCTCGTGTATGGATCCTTTACGACTTTCTTATCCGCGGGGAAGTATCCAGAGGGGATGGACAAGAAGCGATTTAAATATAAGTCGGCATACTATCTTATGCATGATTGGCGGTAATACAGGAAGACTCTTTCAGGGATGTTGGCACGTTGTGTGGCTGAGAGGGAGGTCCAAAGAGTTTTGTTGGAGGTCCATTCCGGGGAGTGCGGAATTCATTCGGGAAGCAGAACCTTGGAGGGAAGGATAGTCCGGCAGGGGTATTTCTGGCCGACCCTAGGTCGGGATGTCGCAGAGTTCACAAAGAAATGCCATAAGTGTCTATTGTTTGCCCCCTTCAACTTCAACCAGCTCAGTGTCTTAGAAGTATCATGGCCCCCTTGCCCTTTGCCATCTGGGGAATGGATTTGGTAGGACCTTTCCCCCAGGAAAGTGGGCAAAGGATGTTCTTGCTTGTTATGATTGATTATTTTTCTAAGTGGTTGGAAGTGAAGGCATTGGCCAAGGTGACCTCCCAGGTAATCAAGAACTTTGTTTGGGTGGAGATCATCTGTGGGCATGGGTTGCCGCAAAACATCGTCACGGACAATGGGCCTCAATTTTCCAGTGCCGAGTTCATATGCATTTGCGGACAGCATGGGATTGACCTCAGATTTGCCTCGGTCCACCATCCCAGGAGCAGCGGGTAGGTGGAGGCGGCAAACAAGATCATTGTAAACCTCCTCAAGAATAAAGTGGAGAATTTGAAGCGTAGCTTGGTGGAGTGATGAGTCCGATATATATAGGGTTTTTCAGACTCATCTGGGCTTGTTTTCTCACTCGTGCACTGCATTTTGACCAAATACTTGTTATATTTGCATCGTTCGGTCATTGACCGCTTTGTGCACTATTTTGGCACGTGGGTGTGCAATTGCACATTCTTATGTTGGGGGAAAGCACAAGGTGCTCCCCATGGCTCTTTCTTACTGTTGTTGTTTGCTTCTTGGTGTTGAAAGCTGGTAGTCCAGCTAGTTTTATTGCTTTGTTGGTGGTCGCATTGTCAAAAGTTTCATTTTCCTTTTTCTTTATGAAACGCACGGTCGTGCAACTTTATTCGCGCACGGTCTGTTGACAATCATGTGTCTTACACAATAGTGCTAGGGACCTCTATGGCTACCCGTGCGATTTGTTCACACACAGTTTCTACCAAACTGTATGGGAAGGAAACACACGGTTTTCCTGTAGCTTCCCTGCCTGCTCCATTCTGTGGTTGATCGTGCGATTTGTTCGCACACGGGAGGCAGCGCCCGTACGCGAGTACAATGCACGGTTCCACCTGCTTTCTTGAAATTTCTGCATTCTGTGGTTTCCCATGTGATTTCCTTCATGCACGGGCGAACTCGCCCTTGCGTGAGTAAAATGCATGGGTCAATGCATCTCCTTCCTCGGGCCAATTCTAAAATTTAATATCACACGGTTTGCGCACAGTCGTACGCCAAACCGTGCGTGACCATTTTTTCTAACTTTTCTATTAAAGTTGCAGATTTCCTCTTTCCAAGGATCCAGCTCCGCTCCCCCCGCCATTTTCACTCCTCCAAGCGGGAAAACTCGCCTCCAGCCACCATATTCTCTCTCCTCCTTGGAGAGTTGATCCGGCCACCATTTATCCTAAGAAATCTTTAAATAGTTACGTCTCCGGCCACCTTAATCTTCTTTGACCTCCAAGCTACCATCCGAGCTCATTGTTGCTGCACTTGCGGAGTTCTTGGCTCAAAACTAGCCTAGCGATCAAACAAAAAGAAGACGGGTTATAGGGAGGAGGTGACAACCCTTCTGGATCACAGACAACATCCAAAGACTGAGCTCGGACAAGGATTGATAACCCTTGAATCCGGCCGTGAATCTCTGAAATCCTTCGTGTGCTCGGTTGTATTTCTCCACCTCTTCTTGTGGTTACTTCATTCTGAACTTGTGATAGTGGGATTGTTGCTTGAGAATAATATTTTGCTTAAGGTTTCAGCATGTCGATATGTTGTTATGTCTTTATCTTTGCTTATGTTGTTAAGATTCAGTTTTTATTGAGCTTGTTCTGATCGAGCCATTCTAGCGCTTGCAAGGAGCGTGCATTACGATGAGGTGATTGTGACCCTCGCTGTTTCGTCCATCGTACATACTACTCTCCATAGTAATCCACCCAAGCGATGTGGTGACGGCGACGCGCATTAGTTTTATTAGCATTAAGCTTAAGAAACCAAAACTAAACCCCCTTTGCCACGTTAACACTTGCAATCACTTTTCCAATTGCAAAACCACACTCCCTACTTACACTCCTTAAGAGATCAATATCCGGGGATTAAACTCCTCACTTTTATTACTTGACAGCGATTGGCACACTTGCCGAGAGCGCATCATGGAGCAGCTTCCTTCGGTCCTCTAGGCCCTGAGAACCACTCCCAACACGTCCATGGGAGAGACCCCCTTCAAGCTCTACCATGTATGTGAGGCCATACTTCCGATAGAGTTCGTGGCCCGGACGCCTCTGGTTGTCGAGGAAGAGGCAGGCATGGAAGAATGGCAAGATGAAAACGAGGAGGATCTACGGCTCTCCCTCAACATGGTGGAGGAACTGCGGGATCTCTCCGCCATCCAACTGGAAGAGATAAAACGAGGAATGGCTAAGTACTTTGATAAGCACGTTAGGGTCAAACAGTTAATGGAGGGAGACTTGGTCCTGAAGAAGGTGGATGCGGCGGGAAGATCAGCCGTAGTGGGGAAGCTCAACCCCAACTGGGAATGCCCATACATTATCATGGAGGCTTTAAGGTCAGGAAGGTATCGTCTCCAGAATGTGGAGGGAGAGACCCTAAGTCACACCTAGAGTGGTGATGACTTGAAGCGTTTCTATCCGTGAAAATATGTACGTCTGTTCCTTTAATGAATATGAAATCCTTTGATGCTCCAAATCTTTTGCAGATCAAGTTTGTGGCAAGTCGTATTTATCAAGCTAAGTCCTGAAATGCTCCAACTTCCACCTAGCTGGCGGGGCCGGAGATTAGCTAAAGGAGTATTCTCGCTCTAGGGTTAGGTCCCGAGATGCTCCTGCTGCAAGTCTTCCACCTAGCTGGCAGTGCCAAGATCCTCGAGTGACATCATTATGACCCCGGAGTTCTGAGCCCGGTTGATGCTCAACATCAGCAATCAAGCTCTCACCTAGCTGATTGGGCCAGTAGTAGCACCCGGAGGTTTGACAAAGGAAAGTATTCTCGCTCTGGTGTTAGGTCCTGAGATGCTCCCACTGTCAGGCATGCACCTACCTGGTAGGGTCGAGATCCTCGAGTGATGTCATTATGACCCTAAAGGGGTGAGCCCAGTTGATGTTCAACACTCGCTGTCAGGCTCTCACCTAGTTGATTGCACTGGTGGTAGCGCCAAGAGGTTGGAAAAAGGAAAGTATTCTAGCTCTGGGGTTAGGTCCCGAGATGCTCCTGCTGCTAGGCTTCCACCTAGCTGGCAGGGCCGGGATCCTCGAGTGACGTCATAATGACCGTGGAGGGTTGAGCCCGGTTTATGCTCAATACCCGCCGTCAGGCTCTCACCGAGCTGATTGGGCCGGTGGTAGTGCTCGAAGGTTGGAAAAAGAAAACTATTCTCGCTCTGGGGTAAGGTCCCGAGATGCTCCCACTGCCAGGCTTCCACCTAGCTGGCAAGGCCGGGATCCTTGAGTGAGGCCGTTATGACCCTGGAGGCCTAAGCCCGATTGATGCTCAACACTTGCCGTCAATATCTCACCTAGCTAAATAAGCTGGTGGTAGCGCCTGGAGGTTGGACAAAGGAAAGTATTCTCGCTCTGGTGTTAGGTCTCGAGATGCTCCTACTTCCAGGCTTCCACCTAACTGGCAGAGCCAGGATCCTCGAGTGACATCAGTATGACCCTCGAGGGCTGATCCCGGTTGATGCTCAACACCCGCCGTCAGGCTCTCACCTAGAAGATTGTGTCGGTGTAGCTCCCAAAGGTTGGACAAAGGAAAGTATTCTCGCTCTATGTTTTGGTCCCGAGATGCTCCCGCCGCTAGGCTTCCACCGAGCTGGCTGCGCCGTGATCCTCGAGTGATGTCATTATAACCCTAGAGGGCTGAGCTCGGTTGATGCTTGATATAAAAATTATGTGGAGAAAGGGATTATGTGTGGAGAAGAAAAAGTTATGGAGAGAGAAGGTGAAAGTATGGTTGTGAGATGTTCTCCAATTCTATATTCGAGGAAGGCAAGTGTACCTTATCACATATAGTATAGAATATTAAGTTCAATATCAAGGTCGTATTACCCGGGGTGGTTTGATTACTTCTACTTCAAGGAGTTACTATTATCTTATCAAATAAAAGTTCTTTTTGGGCTAGCTTACTTAATTAGAGAAGAGAAAATTACTTGCATATAAAAAAAAGATAAACGATGATTTAAGCTGAAGTACTCGATCTTGAATTTCTTTGGCAAAATTAATCTATAAAGCAATCACAAACTTTAACTTAATAAAATAAAGATACCTTGACCGTGGGGGTTCCCAAAGCTTGAACATGCTTCTCTCGAAGATGTGCCCAACTGAGGTTAGGAAGATCCGACCGAACTCTCGTCCCGTATCCGAATACCTAACACTCGCTTTAAGTAGTGAACCTTGCTATTGGATTTGACTCCAATCCGGGAGATTTACGTCATTCTCTCTCGAGAGGTGCGTGCAACTCTCTTTACTCTTGAGCACTCATTTCAAGCTTTCGGCCTCTCGGCTATCCAAGAATGAAAACATGAATGGAGACTATATATCGATAATATAGTTTCATTCGAAATAAATCAAGAGTAAATCGAAGGCCTAGATTCTAAAAAGGGAAAGAAAGTTAGAGCATCATAACTGATCAACTCATCCTCAGATCATCAAGATCGAGTACTATGAGAATTTAGTTACTCATAATTGTGTAGGAAATGAAAATCATATTAAAAATATGCAAAATAAGAAAGAGAGAGAGAGAAAAGGAATAACAAACTATATTATTCTTAGTGAAAGGAAATTACAAAAAGGACATAAAGACATTACAAGGAGAGTTTACAACAAGATTACAAGTACGATAAAAGAGATTGCAAGAAAATTAAAGCATGAAAACATTAATCTAAAATACTCTAAAAATAAACTCTCAATTGCTCTCTAGAAGGCTCAAATGAAGGAGGAATGATGATCCTTTCCCCCCTTCCTTCATGCTTATTTATAGGGCCAAAACCAAAGGGGTAGAATTGGAATTTGGCATGAGGATGAAGCTTCCCTTGGTCAAAATGCACATGTTGGATATATAGTCAAAGGTTGCTAGCCTCTTTCATACTTGTCATGAAAAGCATGATAAAAATTGGCTAACTTTCTCTCTTTCCAAGAAGCTTCCTTTAAGAACACATGCTGAATATTTAGTCAAAGGTGGCTAGCCTCTTTCATACTTAGGAGAAAAAAAATCTCATTGGACCATTGTGGCTTCATTCCATTCTTGAATATATTTCAACAACACCGTGGCATGACTGCACTCGACATTTAGTTTGGAATGCCAAAACTGAAGGCGTGTTCTCTTATAATTAATAGTGCAATTTTTCCTGAGATCCTTGGTTCTTGCTCAAAGACGAGAATCATTCATGCAGGAAACGTGCTGGACAGCAACTTCGACAAAGGATTCCCAAAGCTACACAATTCCGATAAAGGCGTGTAACCATGCGTTGGAAAGGTATTTCCGAGGGCTACAACTTTGATGTTCATCCCAAGATCTGATTCTGGCTGCAACATGCCCAAAAGTGGGGCCGAAGTTTGCTGCGCGCAGAAAATATAATAAAATAGGCATGGTTAGGATAGAATTATAAAAAGATACGATTTAGCGAATAAAATTAACATTATAAAAATATTTATATTAGATTGTTTAGATTTTTATATTAATAATTTAGGTCAAATTATGCATCATCAAATTCCCCCATACTTATTATCTTGCTTGTCCTCAAGCAAAGTAATAAAAACTAGCTAACATAAAATTAACTAATCAAAAAGAATTAATCATGCTACACACGAGTACACTGCAAAATTCTAAGTAGGGAAGAATGAAAAATAGATCTAAAGCTTTTACTTAATTATGAAAGATCATTTTTAAAAACTTTACTAACCAAAATTAATCATCCAAAATTTTGACCTAAAAGTCTTTAAACGAATTAAAGCAAAGTAACGAAAGAGTAGCGCATTGAGTTGTTACTATACCCTAAGAGACAAATTATAATCATATCAATTTAAAACCAAGAATCTAAATTCATACCCAAAAACTTAGCTAATATATTCTTTTTCTCTACTTAACTAAAAACAAACCTAAGAGCATGAATCAAAAGGACTTTATAGGACTGAATCTTGGCCTAAGTATATGATTTGGAATGGAATTCAAAGATAAAATCGGTGGCTAATAATCACACTAAACCAAAACATGAGTTTTATAAAAACAACAACAACAAAAAGGCATGAAGCACATGCAACAAGGTATAAGGATTATTTTTTTTCTTTTATCACTTTTTTTAAAACAAAAGGCCGTAAGAAAAAAAAAATTTCTTTTGAAATTGGCCAATCAATACATAATTTTTTTCATTTCTTTTTTTTTTTGAGCATAGTCTTTCATTTGAATTTCTCCAAATATCTCACAAAATTAAACCTATCACAATTGTGAAATTTAAATAAAACTCAAAAGATTAGTGTGATCAAATAGGTTGGAATATTTGGCTTTGGTGAGATAAAAAGTGGATGTAACAAGTAAAACATGGAAAAAGGCTCAACAGAGGCAAACTAATGATTGATTTAAAAGGTTGGCATGAAGGCTCAAACGAAAAAAAATGGCCAAAATCATTTTCATGCTCCCAAATTCATCTAAAGCAAGGTTTGAAAAATTTCGAAAAGGGTAAGTTCTAGATAGTAAATAAAGAATAATGAAATCTTCATGAGTATAAGAGTAATAAGCGTCTAGGATAATTCACATCTACTACACAAATCCAAAGTTATCTTTTAAAAATTTTCTAAAAACCAAAAGGAAAATAGAGGATGAATAATTTATAAGAGAGTAAAAAGAATAAAAGATGAAAATCATAGAGAAGTGCAAGTTTTAGAAATTTTTTTTTCAAATGAACATGCTACCCAGAATTAGAACACAATATAGGTCAACACTTTACTCGTACAACATAATTAAGAAGAAAGATAAGGAAAAATTAAAATTAGCTATGTTTATATAGAATATTTTGAGAATAGCAAAACATAAAGTAAGGGGTACTATTGATTCTACCATAATTATTCTAATTAGAACTAAAAATTATTTCTATGATTTTTTGCTTTGTGCTTAAAAAAAAGATAAAATATTTTTGTGATTTTTTAAAATATAAAAAAGACTAAAATAAAGGAAGACTTCACCATACTTAAAATTAAACATTGTCCTCAATGAAGAAAGGAGGGGAAGGAGAGAGAGAAGTTTTTCAAGAAAACTGAAATGAAATAAATTAAAACAGGTACTTCCCCGAATTTGTGAGTTGCGAGTGGCTGGGCGATACTGCTCCCCCATACTTGCGTTGTGGAACTTCATGAAATATCATCTTTAAGTTTTGGTGGAATCAGCAACGTTGGAGCAGGCGATCACAAAACTTCAGCTTGTCGGAATCGCCCGGGGAAAAAGTAAAAAAAACAACAAAAACAAAAAAAATAAAAAGAAAGAAAATAGAAAAATAACTTGGGTTGCCTCCCAAGAGCGCCCTTTGTTTAAAACGTCGTCTGAGCTCGACGCAACAAAAAAATATTATTTAAAAGAAATTGTCCAAAAGAAGTCCAAAATATGTTGAAATTATTACAGACCAAATTCAAATAGTTTATCCAAGTTCAAACATCATTGTCGAAAAAATAAAGATAAATAAAACAATTGGTAATGAGAGCATCATTATTAGGGCAAAAAGTCATGCGAATCATTCTTCCCCAGATCGTCTCCCGGCAAATATAATTTTAGGCGGTGGCCATTTACTTTAAAATCTCCTTTTTCCGGGTGGGAAATAAGAACCGTCCCATATGGCCAAGACTCTTTAACAATAAAGGGGCCGGACCATCGCGATTTTAATTTTCCCGGAAAGAGGCGAAGGCGAGAGTTATAAAGAAGGACGAGATCGCCCGGCGAAAATTTTCTTGGAAATTTAATATTTTTGTCGTGATAAAACTTTGTTCGCTCTTTATAAAGCCTATTACTCTCATATGCGTTCGCGCGCCACTCATCGAGCTCATTCAGCTTAAATTTACGTTAATCGGCAGCTAGGGTAGAATCTAAATTCAAAAATTTAAGCGCCCAAAATGCACGGTGCTCTAACTCAACCGGAAGGTGACAAGCCTTGCCATAAACCAATCGAAATGGCGTGCAGCCGATGGCTGTTTTATATGCCGTTCGATAGGCCCATAGAGCATCACTTAGTTTTAACGCCTGATGATTACAATTATGGTAGATTTTTATTATAATAATTGTAATCATGTCCGCTGTTTTCTACCTCTTTATTCAAGTAATTGCACTAAATAATTGAGAATTGGTATTGTCATGAATAGTAGAGCATAGTTTAGAGTTGTTACTATTTTATGTATTGAACTTCTCCATTACTATGTCATTTTTTCTAATGCAGGTACGACTAGCCAGTGGAACTAAAAGTCTTGGAGCAAACAGGGGAGTTTACGGGGCCAACAGGACTGATCACAGGAGAAGAATTGCTCAAACACGGGTAGGAACACGGCCGTGTGCCTACCCGTGTTCCATCCCAGCTGAAGCAATTTTCCAGCCCCCGTGTCTGAAGAACATGAAGAACAACACGGCCGTGTTCCAGAACACGGCCATGTCAGTACCCGTGTGATCCAACACGGCCCATGATCAAACACGTCTTTTCGTGGGGAACTGCCCTGGAACTGCCGACACGGCCTGCAACACGGCCGTGTCGGCACCCGTGTTCGACCATGTTTGCTATTAGACTATAAAAACCTGGAGAAAATATTATTCTGCACTTTTTGGATTATTTTGCTTGGAGATTTTTTATGGAGAACGAAAGTGGAGTACCCAAGAGAAGGAAGGCTTGAAGGAGATATTTGTATGCATTTATTCTTTAATTTATCTCATTTAATCTTGTATCTCTCTTGGTAATCCAACTTTATTTATCTTTTAATTTTCATGAACAATGTGTTTGAATAAGTTAGTAATCATGTATCGTTTTGTTTTAGTCAATTTCATTGTATTTTATTCGTATATGGGCTTGCAAACATTGAGAATTATCCTTATTATGAATGATTATTTATTTTTACATGAATTCCAAATGTCTAGATTGAGAAATTGGATTGTTTGGATGATGGTTAAATCTTCATATTTATGTGTTATTTCTCTTTGTAATTCAAAACTCATGATCGAGAGATATGTTTCTTGGAAAATTAGAATACGAATGAATGGAATTATGGTATTTTAGAGATAAAGTTTCATGAATCTATGTATTAGATAGGGTATTTCATTCAATAAACATTTGAGTATTGTAAATTGTTCGAGAGAAAATTTACTTAACTTAACTTAGATTTTAAATTGCTCGAGAGAGAATTTGATAATTAGTTTAACCCTTTACAATACAATGAATTTGATAGTCTTGTTATTTCATGATTACACAAAGTGATTATGTTCATTGAATGCTCTTAACTTTCGACTTGAAATTATTTTTGTAACTCTCCAATACAATTTTTATCCGAATAGTCATAGTTAGGATTAATCTATGTTAGAATGCAATTTTAAGTTTAGGTATGATAATAGAGTGAGAGTGAGTACGAATAGTTGAAATGACCCTGTGGAATACGATACGAGATGTAGATTTCTCTTATACTATGATTGATAGGTGCACTTGCCTGAAAGATAATTCAATCTAGCTTATGCCCATCTACATAGTTATGATAAAATGTAGAATGAATCCGCATCAAGTTTAGACTTAGCGAAAATATTCATCAAGTTTTTGGCGCCGTTGCCGGGGAATCTTTTTCAATATTTTGAAAGCTTTAACTTTATTAATCTACCATTTTTGTTTACTAATAAATCTTTGTAGATTAGTTTAAAGTAAAATTATATTATTTAATCTCTGTTTTGTAGTCTGTTAGTCTATGACCAGGGCAAGAAATTCTGGGTTAGAACCATTTCATTCTGAACCGGAACGAATTATTCACAACACCAATCACAGAGACGTGGGTATTAACACCACAGATATTATAGAAGATCTGATAGAAGAAGAAACAGTGAATCAAGGAGAACACCATCCTGAAGATCTAGATACCATGGCCAACCAAAATGAGCAAACCATGTCTGACTTTGCTAGACCCAATCTCCAAGGAACTGGGTCAAGCATTGTTCGACCACCCATTCCAACCAATAATTTCGAACTGAAACCGAGCTTGATACAAATGGTCCAACAATATGTTCAATATGATGGCTTACAAGACGAGGATCCTAATACACACTTAGCCGGATTCCTAGAGATATGTGATACTTTCAAGATTAATGGTGTCTCCAA
Source organism: Platanthera zijinensis (assembly GCA_039513925.1). Lineage (NCBI taxonomy): Eukaryota > Viridiplantae > Streptophyta > Magnoliopsida > Asparagales > Orchidaceae > Platanthera > Platanthera zijinensis. Next base: position 154,990,290 of record CM077086.1, read on the forward strand.
CGATGTCATTCGATTGAGATTGTTCCCATTCTCATTGAGGCATAAGGCAAAGCAGTGGCTCAATTCGTTACCTAGAGGATCCATTACTACTTGGGACATGATGGTTGAGAAGTTTTTGATGAAGTATTTTCCACCGGCAAAGACCGCAAAGTTAAGGAACGACATCTCTACGTATGTTCAAGTGGAGGCTGAATCATTGTACGATACTTGGGAACGATTCAAAGAATTATTAAGGAGATGCCCCCATCATGCCTTACCTTCTTGGCTTCAGATTCAGACTTTCGACAATGGTCTAAATCCAGCCACCAGACAGATGATTGATGCGGCTAGTGGAGGCACCTTGAACAATAAGACACCTGAAGCAGCCCAGCAGTTGATAGAAGAAATGGCAATGAATAGCTACCAATGGACTACTGTGCGGCCGAAGTCTACCAAGCCCACCGGAATGTATGAAGTGGATGCCGTTACAGCCTTAGCAATTCAAGTGGAGAAGCTCCATCAAAAGATGGACAACCTTTCTTTAGCGCCACCCCCAATGGTACCTCAACAATGGGACCCCTCCCTTGTTGGAATCCCTAGTGGTGAACCTCATGTGCAAGAACATGTAGACTACATGGGTAATAATCCCAGACCACCTTTCAATCCAGGAGACAACCCATATAGTTTTACATACAATCAAGGATGGAGGAACCACCCCAATTTCTCTTGGGGAGGGCAAGGCAACCAAGGTAAACCACCCATGTTTGGACAACAACAACAACAACAACAATTGGAGCCAAGGAAGCCAATATTGGAAGATGTCCTTGCAAAGTTCATGCAAACTACCGATGTTGCCTTCCGTAATCAAGAGGGTTCTATTCGAAATTTGGAGAACCAGATTGGGCAGTTGGCAAGGATGGTATCAGAGAGACAACAAGGAACACTTCCAGGAAATATTGAGACAAACCCAAAGGAACATGCAAGAGCAATTCAGTTGAGGAGCGGGAAGGAGTTACAAGACCCAAGGCTTGCACCGGATGCACCTCAAGAGGAGTCTAGTGGAGAAGCACCGAACGTGACACCGATGGAATATCAACCAGCCGTACCATATCCAGCAAAGATGAACAAGGAGCGCATGGATGCGCAATACGGTAAATTTGTTTCTATGATTAAACAATTGCATGTTAATTTACCTTTTTCTGATATTATTCAAATGCCTAAGTATGCTAAATTTTTGAAGGATTTAATTTCTAATAAAAAGAAAATAGAAGAATTATCGTTAGTCACACTTAGTGAAGAATGCTCTGCTATTTTACAAAAAAAATTACCACAAAAGCTTAAGGATCCCGGTTCTTTTTCAATTCCATGTTTAATCGGTGATTTGCAAGTTAATAAAGCTTTAGCGGATTTAGGAGCTAGTATAAATTTGATGCCTTATACATTATATTTGAAACTAGGCCTTGGAGAACTTAGCCCGACTAGGATGAGTATTCAATTAGCAGATCGGTCGGTTAAGTACCCAAGAGGTATAGTGGAGGATGTATTAGTTAAGGTAGACAAATTTATATTTCCTGCCGATTTTGTTATTTTAGATATGGATGAAAATATCGAAGTACCACTTATACTTGGTCGCCCATTTCTAGCCACTTCTAGAGCTCTTATTGATGTTTTTGATGGTAAATTAGTATTGAGAGTAGGGGAGGATGAAGTCACTTTTCAAATTGGCAATACTATGAAACAATCTTTAGATAGTGATGATTGTTGCTATTTTTCTCATGGTGTTGACAACTTATTGTCTTCTATTGATTCTAATTTTTATTATAAAGATCCTTTAGAAATTTGCATTACTAATTGTTTTCTAGAAGACGAAACTAGTAAAGATATTGTTGATCATTTACTTTTTCTAGATAACTCTGTTTCGATGAATGGAAATACTGAATATAACTTACTTACAAAAGGAGTTAATGAAGTTCATAAGAATAATACTAAGGATCCACCTGTAGTTGAATTAAAAAAATTACCGGATCATCTTGAGTATGCATTCTTAGGAACTAACTCTTCTTACCCAGTTATTATTTCTTCTAATCTTTCTGAAATTGAAAAAGCTAAATTAATAACTGTGTTAAAGAAATGTAAAGGTGCAATAGCATGGCAAATATCTGATATAAAAGGTATTAATCCTAGTTTTTGCACTCATAAAATCCTTTTGGAAGAAAACTATAAGTCATCTATTCAACCGCAATGTAGGCTTAATCCTAATATGAAAGAGCTTGTTAAGGCTGAAATTGTTAAATTATTAGACGCTGGTATGATATACCCTATTTCCGATAGTTCATGTGTTAGTCCTGTCCAAGTGGTTCCTAAGAAGGGTGGTTTAACTGTGGTAGCAAACGATAAAAATGAATTAATTCCGACGCGAACAGTAACAGGTTGGCGTGTCTGTATAGACTATAGGAAGTTAAACGATGCCACTAGGAAGGACCATTTCCCTTTACCCTTTATTGACCAAATATTAGAACGCTTGTCAGGACATTCATATTATTGTTTTCTAGATGGAATTTCTGGGTATTTCCAAATCCCAATAGCCCCAGAAGACCAAGAGAAAACCACGTTCACATGCCCATTCGGTACCTTTGCCTATAGGCGTATGCCATTCGGTCTTTGTAATGCCCCCGCTACTTTCCAAAGATGCATGTTCGCTATCTTCAACGAGTATGTTGAAGATATCATGGAAGTGTTTATGGATGACTTCTCCGTCTTTGGAGATGCATTTGATTTATGTTTGAATAATTTAGAGAAGGTTCTAAGGAGATGTGAGGAGACGAACTTAGTACTTAGCTGGGAGAAGTGCCATTTTATGGTGCAAGAAGGGTTAGTGCTAGGTCATAAAATCTCCAATCAGGGAATTCAAGTAGATAGAGCGAAGATAGAAACGATAGAAAAGTTACCACCACCCACATCCGTTAAGGCAGTGAGAAGTTTTTTAGGCCACGCTGGATTTTACCGCCGGTTTATTAAAGACTTTTCAAAAATTGCTAAACCACTTACGAGACTATTAGAAAAGGATACACCGTTTCTCTTTGATCAAGAGTGTCTACATGCTTTTGAGTTCTTAAAAGAGAGATTAGTTAATTCTCCTATTATGATAGCGCCTGATTTTACTCAGCCATTTGAAATCATGTGTGACGCTAGCAGTTTTGCGGTAGGAGCTGTTTTAGGACAACGCCGAAACAAACATTTTCATCCTATATTTTATGCTAGTAAAACACTTAATAATGCACAAGAGAATTATACTACTACTGAAAAAGAACTTCTAGCAGTAGTCTTTGCTTTTGATAAATTTAGATCCTATTTAACATTGTCCAAGGTGGTAGTTTACACGGACCACTCTGCACTTAAATATTTGCTAGCCAAGGCGGAAGCTAAGCCTCGTTTAATCCGTTGGGTACTTCTATTGCAAGAATTTGATTTGGAAATTAGGGATAAACGAGGAGCAGAAAACTTAGCGGCAGACCATCTTTCACGTTTAGAAAATCCATTACGAGCAATGTTAGATGAGTCTGAAATTTCAGATACGTTCCCTGAGGAATCGTTATTTGCCTTATCTTCGAAAATTAATAATGGTTATCCATGGTTTGCAGATTATGCAAACTATCTTGTGGCTAAGGTCCTCCCAAAGGACTTTTCATACCAGTAGAAAAAGAAATTTTTCTCCGACTTGAAATATTACTTTTGGGAGGACCCTTTTCTTTTTCGGATATGTGCAGATTCCGTGATCCGAAGGTGTGTATCCGCCGAGGAAGGGTGGAGAATCCTGGAGTAGTGTCATTCAGGTCCTACTGGTGGTCACTACGGAGCAAATCGCTTTGCGAAAAAGGTTCTTGATTCGGGTTTTTATTGGCCCCTTCTATTCAGGGATGCCCAAAGGTATGTGCTTTCATGTGATTCTTGTCAAAAATCAGGTAATATTTCTAAATTACATGAAATGCCGCAAAATTTTATTCTTGAATGTGAAGTATTTGATGTGTGGGGAATAAACTTTATGGGTCCATTTCCAGTTTCATTCGGGAATAAGTATATCTTGGTGGCCGTAGATTACGTATCAAAGTGGGTTGAGGCGCAAGCTTTACCTACTAATGATAGTAGAGTAGTAATCCAGTTCCTGAAATCTCTATTTGCGCGATTTGGCACACCACGAACACTTATTAGCGATAGGGGTTCTCACTTCTGTAATCTACAGTTAGGTAAGGTATTGCAGAAATATGGAGTCACACATAGGATAGCTACACCATATCATCCCCAAACTAGTGGTCAAGTTGAAGTATCCAATAGAGAACTTAAGCGCATCCTAGAAAAATCTATAGAGGGGAATAGAAAACAATGGTCTAGGAAACTAAACGATTGTTTATGGGCTTATAGGACCGCATTTAAAATGCCTATAGGTACCACTCCCTTTAGATTAGTCTATAGTAAATCTTGTCACTTACCTATAGAATTAGAGCACAAGTCATATTGGGCAATACGCTCTCTAAATTTTGATACAAATTCTATAGAGGAAAAACGCAAACTTCAACTTAATGAACTAGATGAATGGAGGACTATGGCTTATGAGAACTCCAGAATTTATAAGGAGAAAACCAAACTATTTCATGACCGTCACCTCCGGAAAACCAAAACATTCAACAAGGGTGATCAGGTGCTCCTTTTTAATTCTACACTGCGTCTATTTCCCGGGAAGCTTAGGTCTAAGTGGTCCAGACCGTTCCAGGTTAAAGAAGTTTTTCCCTATGGCACCGTCGAACTAACTCACCCTGAAAAGGGAGATTTTAAAGTCAATGGGCACCGGTTAAAGCTTTATAACAGTGCACTTCCCCAAGAATTTGTTCGACTAGAATCATGCCTTCACCTAGACTAAGAGAATGTATAGAATAGTATAGTATATGGTCTATATAGGAGAATAAAAATTTTAATGAAACTTTAATTAAAAATAAATAAATTACGTAATCAGGAGAAATCACTAAATAAGAAGTGTACACGGCCATGCACACGCCCGTGTGCATAGCCGTGTCTAGCACACGCCCCGTTCACCCAGCCCGTGTACATTACCCTGTCCTCTATCACAATTTAAATTTCGAGTCAGAGAGGTACACGGCTTTCCACCAAGCCGTGTTCATTGCCGTGTGTAATATACACGGCTGTCCACCCAGCCATGTGCTCACCCGTGTCGATACGATGAATTTAAGTGTTTCAAGTCAGAGAAGTACACGGGTTTCCACCAACCCGTGTTCGTGGCCGTGTCCGATCTAGGGTTGACCACACGGGTAGGGGACACGGCCGTATTGTTGACCGTGTCCAACTGACACGGGCAGTTTCCCGCGATTTGACCACACGTCTCCTTGAAGACCGTGTTTCCCGCGCAGAACGATTCCTTAACACGGGTACACACACGGCCGTGTGTGCACCCGTGTTCGGCTTCTTTTTATAGGGGGCAGAATTTTTCATTCTCTTCATCACTCCCACTTTCTCCTCTTCCCATTCCTGCATCCATTCCAGCCGGGAAATCCATCTTCTTCTCCAAAATTCGCGGAATCGCCTCGTTTCTTCACGCTCAACATTATCGGTAAAACTCCTGGGTTATTTCCATCCAATCTCCTCTTGTTCATTTTTATTTCTATTCTCCTTCTGAATTTACTTTAGATTTTTTTTATTTATTTATTTTCAGATCATGGCATCATCACGTAGCCAAGGTGGTCGCCGACGTCGCCCGGATCTTCAAGCATTATCTACTGAGAGGCGCGACGCCGCTCAACCACTAGTTTTCACAGATCCTATCCATACAAACCGTTATAATCGCTTACAAGCCAAGAAATATCAGGACATACGAATAATAGACTGGGATGTCCTAGAAACTATAGGTCTAGCGGCTACTGTGAGGGATTTAATTTCTGTAGTGGGGTGGCAAGAGTTCTTTGCCATAGAAGAGTTAGGATTTAGAGAACTCACACTCGAATTTTTATCCACCTTCTATGTGAACCTTCGACCCTGTGCCGATAATGAAAGACCAACCGGGGGTAGTATTTCTTTTCGAGAAGGGGGTACCTTCTATACACTTTCTCTCTACCAGTTTACACAGCATTTAGGAGTATACGACGAGGCATTCCTCCTTAGTGCCGCCTACTCTGATTTGCAATTTGATCTCCCCAGTCGCGACCAGGCAGGTGGTGTTTGGCGACGTCTATCCTTCGACACCGACACCTACGAAGCCAAGAGGTCTAAGGCTTCAAAATTGGTTTCCCCCGCCGTACATTACATTCATCACCTACTTAGCCATACACTGTGCGGCCGGGGCGAAAGCTCCGGTGTTGTGAGTCGACAGGACATTCTTTATCTGCACAGCATGACAGCCCGCTATCCTATCCATTTGGGCTATATGCTTGCTCATTTTATTCTTCATCAGGCGGAGAACTCCCGCGTCGGGTCTATTTGTGTAGCCCCCTACATCACGCGTCTGACAAAGAATATGGGCATATTTTTACCTCTTCCCCCGATGGCAGTGGTAGCGAAAACTGTGCCTATCACCATGGCCAGTCTTCGAGCCATCCGCCTCGTCACAGCTCGTCAAGGCCGAGGAGGGACTATATATACCATTGCGACTCGTGGCCATCATATCCACGACGACGATGACGATGAGGTCGATCCAGATCTCGATGAGCCTCTCATTCCACCTGCCCGCTCGACGCATACTCAGGGGGAGTCATCATCTGCCCAGCCTCAGCGACAGTCTCGATTTGCACAGGAGCTGCAGCGTTTTTATGACACTCAGTTGTCGCCGCGCCTTCAGCGTATCGAGGAGCAGCAGCAACGGACTGAGGACGTCATGTATCAAATTCGGCAGCACATGGGGATTACCAGCCCACCGCGACCAGCTTCTCGTCCATCTCACCCTCAGGATGATCCGACTATCAAGATGACACACCTATGTTTTTCTGATACATCTGGCTTTGTATATCTGGCTCTGTAGTGCTATATCTTTAGTATTGTTTTGATCATCTTGTATTTGTATGATCGGTATATCTATAAAATAAAAAAAATAAAAAAAAAGTTTTATTTCAGATTTTGCTCCTGTTTCGTGTTGTGATGCTTTATATTCATGCTCATCAGTTCTTTATGTAGTGCAACTTCTGTCTCCTTGTTTTAATTTTTGTTTGCAATGAGGACATTGCAACTCAAGTCTGGGGGTATGCTGTATTGTTATAATTAGTATTGACAGTGGAATACATGATTACAGTTACTTATATTCTCTTTATCATAATACTCTATATTACTCTATATTTCTTTATACACCCCCTCAAAAAATTCATTAGATTACTTTTCTCCATATAATTAGTATTGACAGTGGAATTCATTGCAACTCAAGTCTGGGGGTATGTCTATCTAATTCACTTTCCCACGCTGATTAAACCGAATTTGTGTTCAAATTTGTTGATTAGTAACTACGTATAGAAATTCATTAGATTACTTTTCTCCATATAATTTGGTTTAAAAAGATTGTCCTTTATATTATTAACTAATAATCACTCCATTTTAGAAAAAAAAATATTTATCTATACTAAAGTGAGTCGATGAGTGTAATATTTTGATAATTTTGTATTAGTAGATCAACCATAACAAAAATTTTCTCTATTGGTGTCTAGAACTTACTAGCGATCCTCAAACCTTTTGCACATGTTAATTAGTAAAGGTGGAAATGACTTAGGCCTCCTTTTGGATAGATTGAGCCGTTCAATCCCAAAACCTTAAACATTATACCTTTGCTCACCCAATTTGGACTTTATCCCTATATTTTTGTAATACTCCACCTCTGAAATTCACCAAGGCCAATTCTCACCTAGTAGCACCTATAATTAAGATCGTCATGAAATGAAGTTGTTTTTATGGGTTGTATTTCTTTCATAGTGATATGTGGCCTGAGTGAGCGTGTACACTTGCACCCATTTGGAATGATCCCTACTATAAAGTCCCTAAAAGAAAACGAGAAAAAAAAAACAACATAGTGATATGTGGCCTGAGTGAGTGTACACTTGCACCCATTCGGAATGATCCCTACTATGGACCCTTGGTTAAGAAAAGAAAAAAATATAGAGTCTCCTTCCTCAAAAATAAGGGAATTATAATACGTGCAAAGTCTGGGGGTGCTCATAAAATATCAATGTATGTTAAAGGTCTTTATCATACAAAGGGCTCAATTGTGATCTAGATGTGAAAAAAACATCGAGTTCTTTTTTTTGCTTACCCCACCTATAATCACCTATCCTAAGCCAAAACAATACACCACCATACAAGTCCTAAGGATCCAACTTTACTAATTCTCATTAGTGCTATGGAGAGGGTGTGTAAAGGAAAGTGTATGATTATCAATAGGGAGATTTTTAAACTTGGTGAATGACTAATGCATATGTTATCAAGATTGTTATTTTCTCCTTACAATAGTTATGGATAACTATAATTATAATTCTAAGAAAGAGCGAAAAGTAGTTAAGATATGTATTGGAGAAATTTTTAAGAAAAAGTTATATTTAGAAAAGTCTGCTATACTATTTCCTATACAATTGCAGCATCAAATCTCTATTCGAATTCAAAACAATCAGTGTGCGGAAGAAGAATTATGTATTGGTAACCCAATTGTTTGAATTAGTTTGCTTAGGGACAAGCAAACACTTAAGTCTGGGGATGTGTGATGATTACAATTATGGTAGATTTTTATTATAATAATTGTAATCATGTCCGCTGTTTTCTACCTCTTTATTCAAGTAATTGCACTAAATAATTGAGAATTGGTATTGTCATGAATAGTAGAGCATAGTTTAGAGTTGTTACTATTTTATGTATTGAACTTCTCCCTTACTATGTCATTTTTTCTAATGCAGGTACGACTAGCCAGTGGAACTAAAAGTCTTGGAGCAAACAGGGGAGTTTACGGGTCCAACAGGACTGATCACAGGAGAAGAATTGCTCAAACACGGGTAGGAACACGGCCGTGTGCCTACCCGTGTTCCATCCCAGCTGAAGCAATTTTCCAGCCCCCGTGTCTGAAGAACATGAAGAACAACACGGCCGTGTTCCAGAACACGGCCGTGTCAGTACCCGTGTGATCCAACACGGCCCATGATCAAACACGTCTTTTCGTGGGGAACTGCCCTGGAACTGCCGACACGGCCTGCAACACGGCCGTGTCGGCACCCGTGTTCGACCATGTTTGCTATTAGACTATAAAAACCTGGAGAAAATATTATTTTGCACTTTTTGGATTATTTTGCTTGGAGATTTTTTATGGAGAACGAAAGTGGAGTACCCAAGAGAAGGAAGGCTTGAAGGAGATATTTGTATGCATTTATTCTTTAATTTATCTCATTTAATCTTGTATCTCTCTTGGTAATCCAACTTTATTTATCTTTTAATTTTCATGAACAATGTGTTTGAACAAGTTAGTAATCATGTATCGTTTTGTTTTAGTCAATTTCATTGTATTTTATTCGTATATGGGCTTGCAAACATTGAGAATTATCCTTATTATGAATGATTATTTATTTTTACATGAATTCCAAATGTCTAGATTGAGAAATTGGATTGTTTGGATGATGGTTAAATCTTCATATTTATGTGTTATTTCTCTTTGTAATTCAAAACTCATGATCGAGAGATATGTTTCTTGGAAAATTAGAATACGAATGAATGGAATTATGGTATTTTAGAGATAAAGTTTCATGAATCTATGTATTATATAGGGTATTTCATTCAATAAATATTTGAGTATTGTAAATTGTTCGAGAGAAAATTTACTTAACTTAACTTAGATTTTAAATTGCTCGAGAGAGAATTTGATAATTAGTTTAACCCTTTACAATACAATGAATTTGATAGTCTTGTTATTTCATGATTACACAAAGTGATTATGTTCATTGAATGCTCTTAACTTTCGACTTGAAATTATTTTTGTAACTCTCCAATACAATTTTTATCCGAATAGTCATAGTTAGGATTAATCTATGTTAGAACGCAATTTTAAGTTTAGGTATGATAATAGAGTGAGAGTGAGTACGAATAGTTGAAATGACCCTGTGGAATACGATACGAGATGTAGATTTCTCTTATACTATGATTGATTGGTGCACTTGCCTGAAAGATAATTCAATCTAGCTTATGCCCATCTACATAGTTATGATAAAATGTAGAATGAATCCGCATCAAGTTTAGACTTAGCGAAAATATTCATCAACGCCCAATCCTTCCTATTTATAGAAACAGTTTTTTCTAAAATACGCTTCAATTCTCGATTGACAACCTCGACTTGACCGCTCGTTTGGGGGTGATAGGCGGTGGAGAGTTTGTGCGTTACACCATATTTTGCCAAAATTTTGGCAAACTGGCTATTGCAGAAATGGGTTCCCCTATCACTAACTATAGCGCGCGGCGTGCCAAATCGAGAGAATAATTTTTTTAGAAAATTAACTACGACTCGTGCATCATTGGTGGGGGAGCACCTGCGCTTCCGCCCACCTTGATACATAGTCGACAACAACGAGAATGTATTTGTTTTGATAAGACGGAGGGAGGGGGCCAACGAAGTCGATGCCCCAAAGATCGAAGATTTCACATTCTAGAAAAATATTTTGAGGCATCTCGTCCCTTCGTGAGATATTGCCGGCCCGCTAGCAGCTATCGCAAGTACTCACCAGGGTGTGAGCATCTTTGTAAAGCATGGGCCAATAAAAGCCCGCCTCCAGCACCTTCCTTGCGGTGCGGTTCGCCTGATAATGACCACCTATTGGTCCCTCGTGGCAATGCCGTAAAATCTGTAGGCCTTGCTTACTCGAAACACAACGTCGCACAACCTGGTCAGCACAAACACGAAATAAAAAGGGGTCTTCCCAAAAATAATTCTTTATGTCAGAAAAGAATTTCTTCTTTTGCTGATTTGAGAATTCTTTTGGCAAGACCCGGGCAACTAAATAGTTAGCCAGATCGGCGAACCAGGGTGCCGAACAATTCTTAAGATTTTTTAGAGCGAGGAGGTGCTCATCGGGGAATTTATCATTAATATCAAACTCTATTAATGCTTCACTAGCAGGATTCTCTAAATGCGACAAATGGTCGGCCGCCAAATTTTTGGAACCCCTTTTGTCCCGGATCTCCAAGTCAAACTCCTGTAAGAGGAGGATCCATCACAAAAGGCGGGGCTTGGCGTCCGCTTTACGTAATAAATATCTAAGTGCGGAGTGATCCGTTAAGACTACAACTTTTGAGAGAGTGATGTAAGACCTAAACTTATCGAAAGAAAACACGATCGCTAGAAGCTCCTTCTCAGTGGTGGTGTTTGTTGGCTTGTGCGGACGTGAGTGTCTTGCTCGCATAATAAATTGGGTGGAAGAATTTATCCACCCGTTGGCCTAAAATAGCGTCGACGGCAATATCACTTGCGTTACACATGATCTCAAATGGGAGTGACCAATCTGGCGCGACTAGGATCAGAGATTTTACTAATTTTTCTTTAATTAAATTAAATGCTACAAGACATTCATCGTCAAAGAGGAAAGAAGATTCTTTTTCAAGAAGATGGGTTAACGGCTTGGTGATTTTGGAAAAATTTTGAATGAAGCGCCGATAGAACCCTGCGTGGCCTAAGAAACTACGAATCGCTTTAATGTTCGTTGGTGGGGGAAGTTTTTCAATTACTTTAATCTTAGCCTGGTCGACCTCTATCCCTTTTCCCGAAATTTTATGGCCGAGGACTAATCCCTCTCAGACCATAAAATGACATTTCTCCCAATTGAGGGCTAGATTGGTCTCCTCACAACGAATAAGTACACGCTTAAGATTTTTTAAATAGTTTTTAAACAAATTACCGAAGACCGAGAAGTCATCCATGAAGACTTCCATCACCTCTTCTACTAACTCATTAAAAATTGCCAACATACATCTCTGAAATGTAGCTGGCGCGTTGCATAACCCAAATGGCATCCTTCTATACGTGAAGGTACCAAAAGGACAAGTGAAGGTGGTCTTCTCTTGGTCCTCGGGTGAAATAGGAATTTAGAAATATCCTGAGAGACCATCGAGAAGACAATAGAAAGAGTTACCGGACAGGCGTTCTAAGATTTGGTCGATAAACGGTAACGAAAAATGGTCTTTTCTAGTGACATCATTAAGTTTTCGATATTCGATGCACATCCGCCAACCCGTAACAGTACGGGTTGGAATTAATTCATTGTTTTCATTCGCGACCACCGTTACACCGCCTTTCTTTTGCACAACTTGTACTGGGCTAACCCAAGTACTATCGGAGATGGCATAGATGATCCCCACATCTAGGAGTTTGATTACCTCAGCCTTCACGACTTCCTTCATATTAGGATTAAATCGTCGTTGGGGCTGGAAAGAATTGTGGGAATTCTCTTCCAAGAAGATCTTATGGGTACATAAGGAGGGGCTAATCCCCTTTATATCAGATAACTGCCATGCAATTGCGTGGCGATGATTTCTTAACACTAGTGCCAACTCAGAAATTTCTGAGTCACTCAAATCGGTAAAGATGATAACGGGAAGTTTGGAGTTTTTTTTATAAGAAGAGATATTTGAGATGAGGGGGAAGTTGCTTCAACTCTAATTTGGGTGGTTCCTCGTATGAGGTTTTGATTTTTAGGGTTTCGATGTGTAGTGGTTCAGGTGGTGTGGGGCGAGAGACTTCTTCTAAGCAGAAGCGCTCGGCGATAATGGGTTCATTATACGATGAAGATATAGACTCGGGTAGTACAGAAGATTCACCTTCGAAGCATTCTTCTAGGTAAAAGCAGGAATCGTCATTAGCTAAGGTATTACGCATCGAGGGATTTATACTAAAAGTGATTTCATCGTCTCCAACCCGAAGGAGGAGCTTTCCATCACTAATGTCAATAATAGCGCGGGAGGTGGCAAGGAAGGGGCGGCCGAGTATAAGGGGTACTTCAGCATCCTCTTCGATGTCTAGAATAACAAAATCCACCGGAAAGATGAATTTGTCTACTTTTACGAGCACATCCTCTACTATCCCTATCGGATACTTAACTAATCGATCAGCTAACTGGATACTCATTTTGGTGGGTTTTGGAGATCCAAGACCTAATTTTTTAAATAGAGAGAATGGCATGAGGTTTATGCTTGCTCCTAGATCAGCTAAGGCGTGTTTTACTAACGAATTACCAAAAAGACATGGGATGGAAAACCTTCCCGAGTCATTTTCTTTTTGCGGTAATTTGTTAAGTACAACCGCGGAGCATTCTGCGTTAAGGGAAATATGTGAAATATCCTCAAGCTTTTTCTTATTAGAGAGCAGCTCCTTGAGATATTTCGCATATTTTAGCATGGTAGAGATAGCCTCGCTGAAAGGGACATTAATATGAATTTGTTTTAAAATTTCTAAGAACTTTTTATAACTCTCCTCGGCACGCTCATTTTTTAACTTAGCAGGATAAGGAATATTTGAATTAGAGGCACGCGACATAAACATAGTAGGTAAATTCGAAGCTAAAATAGGAGGGGGAGGAGTAGAAGAAGGTACCATGGGTTCGTCATTTTTTAAAGCTACCTCCTTTCCGCTGCGGAGTGTGATTGCATTCGCGCTTTCCCTTGGGTTTTATTTGGTGTTTCCTGGCAGAGTTCCTTGTTCTCGCTCGGAGAACATCTTCGCTAACTGGCCCACCTGATTTTCTAAGCTTTTAATAGACCCAGTAATGTTCCTGAGATTAGATTCATTTGTGGCAACGTACTTGGCGAAGACATCTTCAAGCAAACAGGGCTTCTGCTGTTGCGGTGGAAAACCGGGTGGATTTAAATTAAGTGGGGGAGCTGGATTATAAGCAGGATTTTGATTTGGAGGGCGCTGAGATTTCCCTTGGTTGCTCCATGATATGTTTGGATGGTTCCTATAACCCGCATTATAGGTGTTGTTATACGGTGCGTTATTCGGGTTATAAGAAGGCCGAGGAGCATTTCCCATGAAGTCAACCTGTTCTTCAAAACTAATAATATTATTATTATTAGCCCAAGGAGGAGTGGCGGAGGAAGCAGTCATCTCCGCCACTTGCTTAGTTAGGCGCTAAAATTGGAGGGCTAGATTCGTAGCTGCATCAATTTCAAAAACTCCCACTGACTTAACTGGTCGTGCTCGGGGTGCATTCCATTGGTATGCATTCATGGCCATTTCCTCAACAAGCTCTTGTGCAGCCTCCGGGGTTTTGTTATTCAACGTCCCCCCATCGGCTGCATCGATCATTTGTCTTGTTTGGAAATTCAAGCTATTATAGAAGATTTGCACTTGTTGCCAAGTGGGAAGTGCATGGTGTGGGGATCTACGCAATTGTTCCTTAAAGCGCTCCCACGTGTCGTAGAGAGTCTCCGAGTCTATTTGTATATATGATGCGATATTAGTGTGTAGTTTTGCGGTTTTTGCAGGAGGAAAGTACTTTGTAAGAAATTTTCCCGCCATCTCGGCCCATGTAGTGATGGATCCTCTAGGGAGAGAGCCCAGCCACTGCTTGGCATTTGACCGTAAAGAAAATGGAAAAAGACGTAATCGAATGGCGTCATCCGTGACACCATTGATTTTGAAAGTATCGCAAATCTCGAGAAAATTTGAAATGTGGCAATTTGGATCCTCGTCCGGGAGACCATCGAAGGTTACCGACTGTTGCACCATTTGTATAATGCTGGACTTGATCTCAGAGTTATTGTTTGCAACTGCAGGGCAGACAATACTTGATTGTGTACCCTCAAGATTTGGCTGCACAAAATAGGACATGGTCCTTTGCTGGGCCTCATCAGGGTTGGGCGGATTAAGATCCATAATTTTTATGGCAGTGTCTCTGATCGACACTTCGATGCCTAAATGCGATTCCTGATCACGAGAACGGAGGCGATGCAAAACGGTGCGCTCTATCTCAGAATCAAAAGGAATATTCGAAGAGCTTCCTCTGGTCATACACTAAAAAGAAAGAGAAGTGGGAGAGAGATAATGAGAAAAACTATAAAGAGAGCTAAAAAAAGAAGAAGATAAAATTAATAGCTATCCTCTTTTCAAAATATCAAAACTAGTGTCCCCGGCAACGGCGCCAAAAACTTGATATAAAATTACGTGGAGAAAGGGATTATGCGTGGAGAAGAAAAAGTTATGGAGAGAGAAGGTGAAAGTGTGGTTGTGAGATGTTCTCCGATTCTATATTCGAGGAAGGCAAGTGTACCTTATCACATATAGTATAAGATATTAAGTTCAATATCAAGGTCGTATTACCCGGGGTGGTTTGATTACTTCTACTTCAAGGAGTTACTATTATCTTATCAAATAAAAGTTCTTTTTGGGCTTTCTTACTAAATTAGAGAAGAGAAAATTACTTGCAAATAAAAAAAAGATAAACGATGATTTAAGCGGAAGTACTCCATCTTGAATTTCTTTGGCAAAATTAATCTAGAAAGCAATCACAAACTTTAACTTAAAAAAATAAAGATACCTTGACCGTGGGGGTTCCCAAAGCTTGAACACGCTTCTCTCGAAGATGTGCCCAACTGAGGTTAGGAAGATCCGACCGAACTCTCGTCTCGTATCCGAATACCTAACACTCGCTTTAAGTAGTGAACCTTGCTATTGGATTTGACTCCAATCCGGGAGATTTACGTCATTCTCTCTCGAGAGGTGCGTGCAACTCTCTTTACTCTTGAGCGCTCATTTCAAGCTATCGGCCTCTCGGCTATCCAAGAATGAAAACATGAATGGAGACTATATATCGATAATATAGTTTCATTCGAAATAAATGATGAGTAAATCTAAGGCCTAGATTCTAAAAAGAGAAAGAAAGTCAGAACATCATAACTGATCAACTCATCCTCAGATCATCAAGATCGAGTACTATGAGGATTTAGTTACTCATAATTGTGTAGGAAATGAAAATCATGTTAAAATATGCAAAATAAGAAAGAGAGAGAGAGAGAAAAGAAATAACAAACTATATTATTCTTAGTGAAAGGAAATTACAAAAAGGGCATAAAGACATTACAAGGAGAGTTTACAATAAGATTACAAGTGCGATAAAAGAGATTGCAAGAAAATTAAAGCATGAAAACATTAATCTAAAATACTCTAAAAATAAACTCTCAATTGCTCTCTAGAAGGCTCAAATGAAGGAGGAATGATGATCCTTTCCGCCCTTCCTTCATGCTTATTTATAGGGCCAAAACCAAAGGGGTAGAGTTGGAATTTGGCATGAGGATGAATCTTCCATGAAGCTTCCCTTGGTCAAAATGCACATGTTGGATATATAGTCAAAGGTGGCTAGCCTCTTTCATACTTGTCATGAAAAGCATGATAAAAATTGGCTAACTTCCTCTCTTTCCAAGAAGCTTCCTTTAAGAACATATGCTGAATATTTAGTCAAAGGTGGCTAGCCTCTTTCATACTTAGGAGAAAAAAATCTCATTGGACCATTGTGGCTTCATTCCATTCTTGAATATAGTTCAACAACACCGTGGCATGACTGCACTCGACATTTAGTTTGGAATGCCAAAACTGAAGGCATGTTCTCTTATAATTAATAGTGCAATTTGTCCTGAGATCCTTTGTTCTTGCTCAAAGACGAAAATCATTCATGCAGGAAACCTGCTAGACAGCAACTTCGACGGAGGATTCCCGAAGCTACATAAATCTGATGAAGGTGTGTAACCATGCGTTGGAAAGGTATTTTCGAGGGCTACAACTTTCATGTTCAGCCCATGATCTGATTCTGGCTGCGACATGCCAAAAAGTGGGCCCGAAGTTTGCTGCGCGCAGAAAATAAAATAAAATAGGCATGGTTAGAATAGAATTATAAAAAGATACGATTTAGCGAATAAAATTAACATTATAAAAATATTTATATTAGATTATTTAGATTTTTATATTAATAATTTAGGTCAAATTATGCATCTTCAATGCTCAACACCCATCGTCAGGCTCTCACCTAGCTGATTGTGCCGGTGGTAGCGCCCGGAGGTTGGACTAAAGAAAGTATTCTTGCTTTGGGGTTAGGTCCCGAGATACTCCTGCTGCTAGGCTTCTACCTAGCTGGCAGGGACGGGATCCTCAAGTGACGTCGTTATGACCCTGGGGCTGAGTCCCGAGATGCTTCCACCATCAGACTTCCACCTAGCTCATAGTGCTGGGATTATCGCTGGACGTTGCGATATCTAAAAGCTGGGACCCAAGCATTCAAACTTCGGAGGCAAAGATCGCAGGGAAAACAAGAAGTTGAGCCCGGTAATCCCCAGACAAGCCGGAAAGGGCGAGCTGAGACCATGGCAGATTGGCGAGCTGAGACTATTGTCAGCAGCTACACTTCAACCCGCCAAGGTTTTACATAGAAGATTCTCGGCTTTTTGTTAAGACTCAAAAAAGAAGAACCATCACAAGCGAACTGGGTATTCGTGGGATCAGCTCGGCAAACATTCCAACCCAATTACCATAGGGTAAATATCTAAAGGCAGGGTAAACGGGATGACTAGCTAAGGTCTCGACATCTACTGAGGAAGGCGAGAGGAGGCGATTCTCGACGGTAGATTTCCATCCTCTTAAAATTTAACTGGGAATTTCTAATAACTCCAGCTGACATTGGCGATAAATAAGGGTGCTCGCAGGCGATCTAGATAGTCGCGAGCCTAGAGAGGCATGTATCCTGCCTCCTGATTGTCTAAGGACCGATGGGCTGTCAAGGTCTCCTCACAAGCGCAAATCCTAAAAGTGCATTCTAGCGGCGAGAGCTATCCTATCGAGGTTGCCCAATAGTGGGGTTACTCGTGCTCAAGTACAATACGATGATAACAAAGAAAGAAGGGAGAAAATAAAAGAAATATGCTTAGTTCCTTTTCATTAAAATTTATGTTGTTACAAAAAGAGCTCGCCTCGACGAGATTACAAAGTGTGTGGGGGGGGGGATTACAGTATAAAAAAATGATGGCGAGCAAGTTCTCACCCTCCCCCCCCCCCGGATCGGTCATCCTTAAACCCGACACCCCATCGAACAGCGAGTCAAAGCTCACTTCCTTCTCGATAATGGGAGGAGTAAGGAGAAGGTCAGGCATAAGCTCCCTAACTGATACATCCTCACAGCCTTCCACCAGCAGCTGCGTATCTTACATGATATTCAGGGCATACTTGGCAATGCTGATGGAGTTGAGCCACAACTTCTCGGCAACCTCGGCCTCACTGAAGAATTTAGGACACATGGGGGGAATGCTCGGCTCACCGCCGATCAGAGGAAAGAAGATGTCCGTCTGCCGGATCATCTCGCTTCGGAGCCCTTTGTTCTCATTCCTCCGCTATTCTTTCTCCCTCTCCAGCTCAGTGGCGCAAGCCCGCAGCTCACTCGCAGACTCGGCTTCCTACAAGGCAAAGAGTGATAAGAACAAAAATAAGTAAAAAAACCTTAAGTGAAAAGAGAAGGGGGTAGCCGACAAGTACCATCCTGTCGGCAGCTTTGGTAAGAAGGTTCTCAGCGGTTTCAAGTCGCCTCGCCAAGCCGACGGTATTGACCTTCGCGAAGTCACGATCTTGCTCGACTTTTAGCAGGAGGGGGTTGAGGTTGATGCCGCGACAAACCACCATGTGATTCATCTACAGGGCCCGTATCTAGGCTTGCAAGCCCTCATGGCCGAGCTGGCACAGGGTCATGCCCTTATAGGCCTCAGCATCCTCACACCCATACAGGCCGAATCCGAGCGCGTAGCTATGCCTAGAGGAGGGTTGGATACCCAACCAGGATGGATGTAGGGATGAGGTAGAGACCCTGTGGGTCTGCTCATCCAATCGGACCATCGGCTTGCCGGCCGAATCTTTGATCTACCCCAAAGGCCGAAGAGAGGGTGGCTCTTCGGCAAGCCAGGCTCATGAGCCGCAGGCTTCTCGGCCGATGTGGAAGCGGGGGCCTCACCACCCCCTTGATCTTTTTCTGATGAATACCCCCTGTGGGCTCTCTAGTTATTTCTCTGGGGTGGTCTTTGGCAAGCTCACGAATATTTGTTATTGTTGTTGTTCCCTCTTTGAGACCAGGGCTTGATTCATCTTTTTTGAGGGTGGGGGGTGTCGAGGCGAGCTAGACCCTTTAAGACCAAGTCGCTTCCTGCTGGAGGAAGGCTTACCTGACCCCAGCTCGCCTCGACAAGCTGCTACGACTACCCGCTCACACGCAAGTGGGTCCGAGTAGAGTCCTAAGTCCACATAAAGCGTGTTCTCGAGAAGTAGTCACTCCCCTGCAAAAAATTACTTATTAGAAATATTGTCGAAATATTGCCACTTGTTTGGGCGAGCCGAATAGAGTAAGGAAGAGGGAAGATTTATACATTCGACAGGAAGGATCGGGAGGAGCGAGTCAAGGCCCCTTCGAAGGAAGGTGACCTCGAAGAACTTCCCCATGAAGAACTTGTGCAGCTCGACATCATTACCCGATAGTGTTGGGGGCCGATATACCTCCTCGCTCTTCTGTTGGGGGGAGAAGGGTATGTTACCCAGGTTGCCCTTGATGAACAAAACCTTAGAAAACTAGTTGTTGGTACTTGTTTACAGTCTTGCAAACCTTGATGTGCGAGCCCATCAAAAAGGACACCCTATCATTAGTCGCGCGGTAGGTGAAGAGCTTGCGGAAGACGAGCAGGTTAAATTAAATCCGCTCTCGGCAGAGGAGGCAGGCGAATGTGACCATCATGACGATCTCATTCGGGTCCAGTTGGGCTGGAACCGCCCCAAAGTATTTCAGGATCTGGCGGATCTCTTGCTAGAGGGGCATGCGCAACCCCACCTCAAAGTATACGAGAGGGGGAAGGTGAGTTCATCTTGGTAAAAGGTGTTGATGGATTCGTTCTCCCTTTACCGGCGCACCTCAAAGCAAGAGGGAAGGAAGTCGGTGACGAATTTGGTGAGTTCGTGCTCGTTTGTGTTTCCTTCAAAGAAAATGTACTCGGCAAATTGCCGAGCACACTTTGACCTCCTATCGGCGTCAGGTCGCATCTTTCCATATGCGCAAAAGGTTGGGGTGCGAGATTAGGTAGCGAGAAGAGTAGCTGAGGGGGTATGAATGTAATAAAGGCAATGACCAAGGGAGTTAGTGAGAGGGGCTATTTATAGAAAACCAAATTTATTGCCGAGCAACCCGTCGATCCATCTCGCCAGCCCCAACTCGCCAACTCCGACTCTCCGACCCGGTGACCTGGCCTATCCTAGTGTGGGATTGAACCTAGGTGACAACATATTATTTCAAATAACACACTCAGTTCTAAACATTATTCAAGTTTTATAGACCGGTACATTCACTGCCCCGAGAAGAAGGAAGTTCATAAAGCGTAGAAGAAAGTTCGGTCAACATGCGCGAGCTGGGGATACTTGGGGCGAGGGCCGGTAGGCTAAACTAAGGAGCTATTTCCATCTACCCCGGCCTCGTGCCCCCATCATCAAAGGTCGGCATGGGTTGAGGAACTTGCGGACCAGCTCCAGGTCCCAGCTGCAGGTCTGTAGGTTTTCATTATGTCTCTCCATAATTGGGGTGGGGGACATCATCTCACTCATTGAGCCGTACTCCATCTTATCCACAAGCAACACATTGTCCAGCTCCAGCGCCTGCAGTCTCTGCTCGCTATATGCATTGTCCGCCCAGAGCTGTCACAACGCAACATCCTATTTCTTCAGGACTTCCACCACCCGTTGCCTCAGCTCGGCAGGATCTAGTGAATCATCAAGGAAGCTTTCTACCCCAGGCTCAGGGGGTGGTGAGCGACAAGGTTGTTCTAAAGATTCCTCAACTTTAGAAATAGCAGGGAGACCTGCAAAAACAATCAAACTCTGGTAGAAAGAGGGTGCGAGTGCAACAAAGAAGCCTAGGCAAAATGTTTGTTGAAGTGGAGCTTACGGGATAAGCTCGACAGTCCTTGGGGTGTGTGTAAAGGAGGTAAGGCTAAGTTCTTGACTCGACTTGGAAGATGGATTCCTGGGGAGATGAGGTCGAAGCTTGGTATCGGGATATCTCCGGTACCTTTATCTATGAATATAGGAAAGGAGGTGTGCTGTTGGGCAAGAGGATGAACTGGTGACCTAGACTTCAGCGAGTCCCGCCCCGTGGTCCCAAAAGCAGGAGATGGATTCTATAGGCAAGCTCCGAGAGGAGTTGGAGGTCGTGAGTAATGGAGAGGGGAGTCTACTAGCGGCGTGGAAGCTCACTTATCATCCTTTCGGTCGGCCGAATCAGTAGGTACCTCAATGACCTCCTTCCCTTTTGACTTGGCGGCTGGAATAGGAGAGGAAGAGAGCCCATGGTTTGAAGTGGAGGCCCGATCTTGAGGGATCGGCTCGACAACTTGGGGAAAAGATCTAGCCTTTTTTTTGGATTGTTCA
Source organism: Platanthera zijinensis (assembly GCA_039513925.1). Classification (NCBI taxonomy): domain Eukaryota; kingdom Viridiplantae; phylum Streptophyta; class Magnoliopsida; order Asparagales; family Orchidaceae; genus Platanthera; species Platanthera zijinensis. Next base: position 155,011,705 of record CM077086.1, read on the forward strand.
TGTTGTGGCTCGCATGAAGTCGAGTCGGGGATCACTGTGGTTAGCCCAGCCACGTGGGCAGCATTCAGCTGTCGAGCACAGGAAAACCACTCCTGAATTTATTTGGAAAGAGTCATCTCGGCGAGGTCAAGTAAGAGGAATGAAAAAGGTAACCCAAGTATGCGGATATATATATATATAACCGCCGGTGGGTCCCACCAAAATATTCTCCCCCTCCTATTGCACTCGACGCATATTGCGAGGTTGGATGATTCTTTCCGAGCTTGTGCCAACCAAATAAAGAACGGGTATTGTGTATAACCCCATATCCAGCGAGTAGTGGGTGATAGTAGTCAGTGGTCCAAGTCCCCGACAACCCAGGAGGAGGCGAGAGCTCAGTGGCCTCCTCAGCTCGCCTTGGTGGGGTGGAACAAGTGAAGGGCGAGTGGAGCAGGTCGACTCACACTCTCCCCAGGTGTTCAGAAAGTAGCGGGCAAGTACAGGCAGGCCTAGTTCAGTACTCGCCCAGCGCCATAGGGAGGCGGTGAGTGCCAACTCAATCAAGCACTCACCACCCTAGGAAAGTGGAGACGGCGAGTGCCAACTCCATCAAGCACTCGCCGCCCCCGGTAAGTGGAGGTTCCGTAGGGCCACTCGCCCAGTTTTTTTGTGATGTATATTTTCTATTTTGCCCCCGTTGGCCTGCCTATAACCTGCTAGAACAGTGAAGTTACGTTGTTGGCAGACCTAGCTGGGCTACACATAGTTGTTTGGAACAACGGAGGTTGGCTATTTGTAGGCCATTTTCAGAAATCTATAAATAGACCCAAGGGGGTATCTCAGAGGACATGCGAACTTGTGCCCCAGTCTTCTTGCACTCGCTGAGGTATCCTTAGCTCGGCATTTGGCTAGGGAGGCGAAGCGCTCTAAGATCTTCTTGGTGTGTGGTGGGACCTCCACACCGAGCCCTTGGGTCTGTCCCCTATTTTTTTTCCTTAGTCATTTGGCTCACAAGAGAGAAGTAAGTGCATGATCGCCCCTTCCCCAAGGATGAACTCCACAGAGACTGAGTTTTCAGTTTCAATAAGCGTTCAGAAATTAACTTCACCAAGAATAAAACTCCAACATCAAAAGTGTGAGCCTGCTTTTGCACCTTCACTTGAGATTGGTAAGCATTGTATGTAGTTGTTAACCGGTGATAGATCTTATGGTGCAACACATGTAAGTAATGAGAAAATTCATCGGCAAATTGACTCTATTTGTATGCGAGAGTTAATGGAATCAAGTCAAGAGGTACACGTGAGTTGCAACTGTGCACAATTTTGTTTGGTAAAAGACCCATGGATTGTTTTTTAGAATTATTATAAGAAGTTGGGCTTGGGGAAGAATAAGAACCCAAGTTCCCATGCTATTGCCCACTAAAAATCAAAGTAAGTTACCCAAAGTCCTATTTACTACCTTGGTTTTGCTATCCATTTGGGGGTGGTAAGCTGCGGAAAAGAGGAGTTTGATACGAACCAATATCCATAAAGTTTTCCAAAAATAAGAAGTGAATTTAGCATCCATATCTGAAATGATAGTTTTGGGTAGCCCTCAATGACTAATGACCTCTTTAAAATAAAGCTTTGCAATATGAGATACATCATTTGTGTGATTGCAAGCAACAAAATATGCAATTTTTGAAAATCGGTCGACTACAACTTGAATGGAATTTTGGCGGCGTTGGTTTGGTGGAAGGACCAAAAAGAAGTCCATACTAACATCATCCCATAGTACGGATGAAATGAGAAGTGGGGTATATAAACCCGTGTTGTGCATATTTCCCTTAGCAAGTTGACAAGTTTTACAAGTACCCACAACTTGGTTAACCTTTTTTTAGTCCATGCCAAAAATATTTGTCTTCAACCAATATGATAGTTCTATCGCGCCCAAACTGTCCCCATAAACCGCCCTCATGCATTTCCCAAATAATGAAGAGGTGGAGGGAAGATTCTGGAATGCACAACTTAGACCCCTTAAATAAGTACCCATCCTGAAGGAAATATTCAGAAATAGTTTATGGGGATTTATTTTGGAGGGCGAGAAAGATATCCTTTAAATCTTTGCAACCGGCATATTCCCGTTTGCTCATTCAAAACCGAGTACCTTAACACCAAGAGTGGATAAAAGTAAACTAACACGGCTTAATGCATCAACGACATGATTGTGCTGGCTCTTGCAGTTTTTAATGAGAAAAGTTTATTCCTGTAGGAAAGAAACCCATTTGGCTTGACGCGTACCAAGCTTGTGTTGGGAATTGATATATCATAAAGCATCATGATTGTTAACCCCAAAATCGGCGATCCATCCAAAGATATCTAGCTTGCAAGTCATGTCCCACTCAGGGGTTCCTCCCTAGGGTCGCGATCTTCCTCAACCCTCCTTTTTTGGGCTAGGCATATAGAAACTCCTATTCGCCAAGGCCGCGCGGCTAGGGCGGTCTCCCCAGCCTAACCGCCCTAGTCGCATAGCTATCGCGTGCCCTATGGGAAGGAGGGCTGCTCCCATAGCTCACCCTCGTAGACTGCGCGGTTAGGCCTTCTAACCACGCAGTATTCTTCCTTCCTGGAGGCGATCTAAAGTAGTAGGGGGCGATCTGTGCGATCTATTCCTTCAGTTTGCCAGGTTGCACAGCCGCCGTCAACCCTAAAGACCAACTCAACCGTCGCAAGCTCGGCGGACTCACTCTCCGGCTTGCCATCAGAGACGGATTCCATCTCCCTATAAAGGGCGGCCTGCTCCTCAGGCCGCCACCCAAGGGGCGGCCTGCTGCTCAGGCCGCCTCCTCTGCTTCCTCAGCAGCCCATCTGCTACCTCAGCTGCCCACAAGGGGCGGCCTGATCCTCTGGCCGCCCCCTCTACTACCACAGCTGCACACAAGGGGCAGCCTGCTCCTCAGGCTGCCACCAAAGGGGTGGCCTTCTACTCAGGATTCCCTCTCTACTGCCCCAGCTGCCCACAAGGGACGACCTGCTCCTCAGGCCGCCACCCAAGGGGCGGCTTGCTCCTCAGGCCTCACCCTCTGCTACTTCAGCCTCCTATAAGGGGAGGCCTGCTCCTCACGCCGCCACCAAAGGGGTGGACAGATCCTCAGGACGCCCTCTCTATTTCCTCAGCCTCCACCCAAGTGGCGGCCTGCTCCTAAGGCCACCCCCTCTACTGCCTCAGCCTCACACAAGGGGCGGCCTGCTTCTCAGGATGCCCCCTCTGCTACCTCAGTCGTAACCCAAGGGGCAGCCTACTCCTTAGGCCGCCCCTTTGCTGCCTCAGTCTCCCACAAGGGGCGGCCTACTCCTCAGGCCACCACGCAAGGGGCGGCCTGCTCCTCAGGATGCCCCTTCTACTGCCTCAACTGCCCACAAGGGGAGGCCTACTCCTCAGGCAGCCACCCAAGGGGTGGCCTGCTCCTCAGGCAACCCCCTCTACTGCCTCAGCCATCCACATGGGGCGGCCTTCTCCTTAGGCTGCCCAAAGGGGGAAGCCTGCCTCCTCCCAGTCCGCCAAGCCGGGCAGCCTGCTCGCCGAGTCCGCCCAAGCCTCCATGATTACATCACTAGGCCCCTCTTCTAGAAGATCTTCCTCGGGCCTATAAATAGCCCCTAGTACCTCTCATTGCAGGGGTAGCAAGAGTAAAACTGCCAGACCATCAAGATCTATAGACTCAGTTTTCCAGTCCTCCACAGCTAATCATAACGACCTACGGACTCAGTTTTCCAGTCCTCCACAGCTTGATCATTAAGACCTGTGGACTCAGTTTTCCAGTCCGCTGCTACCAGTAAGCTAACCATCAAGCCGTGCAGCCTGCTTGAACCCTCTTTTTACTTAGCCTCTAGCAACTTCTTCCTTAGCCGCCAGCTTCCCCCTTTGTACCCTTTATTGATTTCTCATGTAAAGATGCAATAACAAGCTGTAATCTTGTTCTTAACTAAAGGAAAAGCCCGTCGCAAGAGTGGCATTCAAGCCACGGCGGACGAAGTCTGTTGTTATCGCTGTTAGCAGCCCCCTTTGTTCTTCTCTTCTCTCGGTACAACCATCAGAGCTTAACCGTCAAAGTAATTATCTGTTCGACAGCTCCTGATCAACCTTCTCCGCTGATCATCAGCTTTCTCTACTGATCATCAGCCTTCTCTGTTTATCATCAACCTTCTCCCCTGATCATCAGCCTTCTTTCCCTTCTCTCGGCAACCCTCTTCTTCAACGAGCTTGTGAGAATGAACAACCCGTTTACTAGACGGTGCCGTTTTCGCCCATCAACAGTTAACACGTGGCTTAAGATCTCAAACAGACAGTGAAATCAGCAGTTACTCATGAAAGACCCTCAACCAGCCAAGTACCTTGCTCCAAGTCCCAGTGAAGATCCTCTTTGGGAGGCCTTAGAGAAATCTCACAGAGAAATTGCACAATAGTTTCAAGAAATCAACTGTATTCTAGCAGCTATCACGTAGCAATTGGCTGCACAATCTTCAACAACACCAGCTCCTTTAATCAATCTAGCACCACCATCCGAGACTTCTCAAGTTTATCCACCGACCTATACGCCAGTCTATCCTCCTTATTTACACTCCAACCTTTCCGCAAGGGCCTGCAACCCCTTTGCGGTCTTAGAATGTTGAGTTTGTAGCTCGTCAAAACTTCTTCCGGGAAGCTGCCCAAGGAAGTCCAGCAAGATTCCTAAACTTTTAGGGAAGTTATCCTTAATCTTCAGCTCCTGTCTTTTCTCCTCCCGCAGTAACTTTTCCATTCTATCCCACCGCTCCTTATGCAGCTATAACTCATGCTCCTTATTTTCCTTGTGCAGTAGAACAAGAAGAGTCATCACCATTTATAGAGAATGTTTGGCATGAACAAACTCTAGTTAACTTCAAAGAACCGCGATTACCAATTTACACCGAAGAGACTGATCTAGTCTAACATCTTCATGCCTTTGAATCAGTCGTAGCTCTCAAGACTCTTTCAGATGCTACCAAGTGCAAGCTTCTTATAACAAACTTTGATGGACAAGTGAGGGATTGGTTCTATGGACTACGTCCTTAGTACATCTCTTCCTTTGCTGATTTGCGAAGAGAGTTTCTGCTCAGATTTTCTACCTCTACAAAGAGAAAGGGCGGCCTAGAGGCCCTATTTGAGATAAAATAACGTGAAGATGAGACTTGGTCTCATTTTGTAGATCATTTTCAGAGAGAAATCCTTGACATCAAGATCGTCGAGCAGGAGATGTATCGAGTGGCTCTCATTAATGGTTTGCGAGAATGACAACTCAAGTTTTAGGACAACATCTTAGCACCAAGGACTTATCAAGAGTTGATTGATTTAGCCAACTCATACATTCGAGGCAAGAAGAGCAACCCGAGCTTCGTCACCAGACTTGTAGCTGAGAAAAATCCTCCTTACAAGCAGCCTCCGAGGTCTTCCCTGAAAGATTTCCCATCCTACTCAAGGTAAACAAAAAGATTCCAGCATCATCATCAACACCACTTCCCGGGCCAGGATTGTGCCCAAGAACTATTGCTACCACTACCAGCCCCACCTCCACAAACAACTTCGGTTCATAAGTCGCAAGATGATGACTTACCAGACTCTGAACTTGATGAGAAAATGCTAGAAGTAAGCCAAGTCATGAAGAGTAGGGCAAATTCTAAAAGGTCCTATCAGCCGGCGATTAAAGATCAAGAGAATCAGATCCATTCTGTGAATTTCACAAAGAAAGCGGGCATCTAACTGAAAACTGCCAAGCACTTCGTCAACTTATACATAAGATGATAAGGTAGGGTAAGATGTGCGATCTACTCCCAAAGGATGATCACTCTGATCCGTCAACTTCAAAAGGAAAAGAAGTAGCAGACGTGCCTTGCTGCTCAAAGGGAGTGAATCAGATCAACAATCACCCCAACCTCAATAATAGTGAGTGCTTCGATGGCAATAACGAGGGTGCCCTTGGAAGACTATTCTAAAGCAAAGAGGACATCACAGCTCCTCAATGCTCCTTACAACAAATAACGATTACTCTTACTGTATCTTACTTTTCAAACATTCTCTTTACAACACTTCTTAGTGTTCTTTCATTTTCATTTCAATAAAGTTTACGTCAGAGATCCCATACTAACACTTTTCCCTTATTGGAGTGCTTCCTCCTCAATTTTTTCTCTTTGCGAAAGAGATCACTGAACCACCGAGATATCGTTGAGTCTTGCTCAGGGCCCCCTCGAGATTGAAATCTGGCGTAAGACCACAACGACCACATATAGCAGGGAGTTTTCGCAAATGTGTAGTGGGGGCCATTCAAATCTCGTGCAGAGGATGAGGGGACTTCGAATCCTGGCCAGTATCTAACAAAGAGTGTGAATCTAGGGAGGACCCATGTGTTAGCTCTGCTGCACTTCGCTAAGGGATACGTTACTGTTACGATGATCTTTTCTTGACAAGCAATGGCGATCAAGTGTAGCCTTGTCTCTTCGATCATCTTACAACTATGATGGCCGAACACTCTATGGTACTCTAGATCCGTGCCTTCGCGGAGCCCATAACTCCGTTGATCATTCCCCAGACAATCAATAGGCCACTTGGCGCAACTAGTCTTATTTATCAGCAATGCTTGTAACCCGAGGCATGAGAGCAGTGTATCTGTTGATCCTTCTCTGGATTTTTTGTGATTGTTTCTCTTGCTCCCTTTTCTAAAGGAGGCGTGAATAGCCTTCTCTAAGTAGGACTACACTCTGGATGATTTCTTCTTAAGGCAAGCGATGAATAAGGCCCACGGGGAACACCTGTGGCAGCATCCAGTCTTTTTCGATCATCTCCGAGGTGTAGCGCTCCTTTGTCTTTTTGCCTTCTTATAGGTTAATAGGTTAGATCCAATCTAACAAAAGGATCCTCAACATCTTTTTAGCTTACGATCATCTTATATGTGTTGCTCGCATAAAGCTATATCAGACGATGATTCATGAAGTTCTCTACTATTCTTATTGGATATTTTTGGCACTAACTCATAGCCAGATTTTGATTCTCTTTATTGACAAGCCGTTTAGTTAAAATTCAGACATTGATTTCATCTGACTAATCTGGTTTATATATGGGAGATATCATGCTTGACCATGCAATGAGATTGATGCAATGGCTTGATCTTTATTTAATTCTGCTTGCTCAGTCAACAATAGGATTTGATGGATATTCCTTCTGCAGACTAATCATATAACCTTATCACATTAATCCTTGGAATCGGATTTATCCATAGAACTCCTCAGGTACCCGGGTTAATTTCCTCTTATATCTGCTGACTCATGCTTATCTTACAGAGATTAGCAGATATTAGCAAGTACTCTTCAGGTACTTGCGGCTTAATCTCCTTTCACATTTGCTTGCTCACTCTTCTTTTATAGAAACTAGCAGATATTAACAAGTACTCTTCAGGTACTTGCATCTTAATCTTCTTAAATATCTATTTGCTCACTCTTTTTTTGCAGAGACTAGCAGATATTAGAAAGTCCTCTTCAGCTACTTGCAGCTTAATCTTCTTTCATATCTATTTGCTCAGTCTTCTTTTGCAGATACTAGCAGATATTAGCAAGTCCCCTTCAGGCACTTACAGCTTAATCTTCTTTCATATCTTTTTGCTCACTCTTCTTTTGCAGAGAATAACAGATATTAGCAACTCCTCTTCAAGTACTTGCAGCTTAATATCCTTTCATATCTGCTTGCTCACTCTTCTTTTGTAGAGACTAGTAGATATTAGCAAGTCCTCTTCAGGTACTTGTAGCATAATCTCCTTTCATATCTGCTTACTCACTCTTCTCTTGCAGAGATTAACGAATATTTGCAATTTCACTCCAGGTACTTGCATGTTATTATCCTTCTGTATTTTCTCTCATATGTATTTTTGCAGAGCTCAATTAAAGAAATTTACTCGCCTTCCTTATTTATCAAAGCAACTCAGGTACACACAAGATGTACCTCCTTTTACCTACATTGACTTTTCCTTCACAGGGGAAAGATAGACATTGACAGATTTTTTCTTAGGAGAGAGATTAGGTTCTATCTCTCCCAGTCTCTAGTTTTTCTTTCCTGATTTCCGAGGGGAGGATCACGATTTTCGTGGATCTCCTACTTTTTCGAGGTTCCCTTTGGAACATAAAAAAGTGCAGGGATTATGTTAACCCAAAAATCAGCAATCCCTCCCAAGATATCTAGCTCGCAACTCGCGGCCCACTTAGGGGTTCCCCCCGAGGGTCGCGATCTGCCTCAACCCTCCTTTTTTGGGCTAGGCGGATAAAAACTTCTATTCGCTTAGGACGCGCGGCTAGGGCGGTCTCTCTAATCTAAAAGCCCCGGTAGCATAGCTACCGCATGCCCTACGGGATGGCGGGCGGCTCCCATAGCTCACCCTCGCAGACCTCATGGTTAGGCCTGCTAACCGCATAACATTCTTTCTTGCAGGAGGCGATCTAAAGTTCCAGGGGGCGATCTGCGCGATCTATTCCTTCAGTTCGCCAGGTCACCCAGCCGACATCAACCATACAGACCAACTCAACTGTCGCGGGCTCGACGGACTCACTCTCCGCCTCGCCATCATAGACGGATTCCATCTTCCCATAAGGGGCAGCCTGCTTCTCAAGCTGCCACCCAAGGGGCGGCCGTCTCCTCTAAGCGCCCCTCTGCTTCCTCAGCTGCCCCCAAAGGGTAGCCTGCTCCTCAAGCTGCCCCCTCTGCTGCCTCAACCGCCAACAAGGGGCGGCCTGCTCCTCAGGCCTCCCCCTCTACTGCCACAGCCGCCCACAAGGATGGACTGGTCCTTAGGCCGCCACCTAAGGGGCAGCTTGCTCCTCAGGCCACCCCCTCTACTGCCTCAGCTGCCAACAAGGGGAGGCCTGCTCCTCAGGCCTCCACCCAAGGGGCGGCCTGCTCCTCATGCTGTTCCCTCTACTACCTTAGTCATCCACAAGGGGCGGCCTGATCCTCAGTACACCACCCAAGGGGCGGCCTGCTCCTCAGGATGCCCCCTCTGCTGCCTTAGCCACCACCCAAGGGGAGGAATGCTCCTCAAGCCTCCCCCTCTGCTTCCTCAGCCGCCTATAAGGGGCGGCCTGCTCCTAAGGCAGCCCCCTCTGCTGCCTCAACCGCCACCCAAGGGGCGGCCTGCTCCTCGGGCCGTCCCCTCTGCTGCCTCAGCCGCCCACAAGGGGCGTCCTGCACCTTAGGCCGCCACCCAAGGTGCGGCCTGCTCCTCAGGCTACCCCCTCTGCTGCCTCAGCCACCCACAAGGGGCGGCCTACTCCTCAGGCTGCCACCCAAGAGGAGGCCTACTCCTCGGGCCGCCCCCTCTGCTGCCTCAATCGCCCACAATGGGAGGCCTGCTCCTCAGGCTGCCATCTCTGCTGCCTCAGCCTCCCACAAGGGGCAGCCTACTCCTCAGGCTACCACCCAAGAGGAGGCCTACTCCTCGGGCCGCCCCCTCTGCTGCCTCAATCGCCCACAAGGGGCGGCCTTCTCCTCAGGCCGCCCAAAGGGGGCAGCCTGCCTCCTCCTAGTCCGCCCAGCCGGGCAGACTGCTCACAGAGTCTACCCAAGCCTCCATGATGACGTCACTGGTCCCCGCTTCTAGATGATCTTCCCTGGGCCTATAAATTGCCCCTAGTACCTCTCATTCGGGGGGGAGCAAGAGGAAAACTGCCAGGCCATCAAGACATGCGGACTCAGTTTTTTAGTCCTCCACAGCTGATCATCAAGACCTGCGAACTCAGTTTTACAGTCCTCCACAGCTTGATCATCAAGAACTGTAGACTCAGTTTCCCAGTCTGCCACTACCAGCAAGATGACCATCAAGCTATGTATCCTGCTTGCATCCTCTTTTTACTTAGCCTCTAGCAACTTCTTCCTTAGTTGTCAGCTTCCCCTTTTGTACCCTTTATTGCTTTCTCACGTAAAGATGCAATAGCAAGCTGCAATCTTGTTTCTTTACTAAAGGAAAAGCCCGTCGCAAGAGTGGCATTCAAGACGCGGTAGGCGAAGTCTGTTGTTGTCTCTTTAGCGGCCCCCTCTATTCTTCTCTTCTCTCGGTCTCTACTATGAGAGCTCAACCGTCAAAGTAACCGTCTGCTTGACAGCTCCTGATCAACCTTCTCCACTGATCATCAGCCTTCTCTGCTGATCATCAGCCTTCTCTACTGATCATCAACTTTCTCCGCTGATCATCAGCCTTCTTTCCCTTCTCCCCGTAACCCTCTTCTTTACCTATCTTGTTAGATCGAACAACCCATTAACTAGACGGTGTCGTTTCGCGCATCAACAATGATCCGAAAGGAGAATGAATTCTTTTGGAAAAAAGTAGTGACATCATTGGTGTAGGCTTTGAATAAAGGCATAAAACTCGCATTCTTAGTTAAAATAATTAAGTTTTGGCCCACTTAATTTCACACTAAAGAATCCAACCGGGTTGTCTTCTTCGCTTAACACGCCACCTACTCAAGCACCCAAGGCATCACAAGAAACCTCAAAAACGTATTTAAAATCGAGTATGCAGAGTACCAATGCCTCGGTCTTCAACTTTTTAATTTGAACAAATGCCAAAGAGGCTGATTTAAATAACTTAAAATCACCAAGTTTCAAACATTCTGTAATATGAGCCATAATAGTGCTAAAGTCACGTATAAAAGATCGATAAAATGTGGTTAATCCATGAAAACATCTAACGTCACAGATAGATGTGGGTTTCGAACAATCTAAAATCGATTGAACTTTTGCGGGATCACTTGCATGCCTTCTGCGCTAATAATATAACCTAAGAAAGAGGTCGAAGTATCCATAAAAACACATTTTAAATTTGATAAATAATTTTTTTGCTTGTAGAATATCAAATTTTGCCTTACATGTGGCGTGTGCTCATGTGCAGACATGCTATAAATAAGGAGATCATCAAAATATATCACCAAAATTTTACCCATAAAATGATTAAAGATTTTAGTCATCATGTGGGAGAAGGTGCTTGGGGAATTTGATAGCACATACGGCATTACTAGCCATTCATACAAACCCTCATTGGACCCCTCTCTGATCTGAACTTGGTGATAACTGCTTGATAGTTAACTGGGTAGTAGTCTAAATAACCTATAGGGGGGGGTGGGTAAAAAGGTAGTTTGTGTTATTTTTCATTTTAATCTACTGTTTAGTCTCAGTTAAACTTTGTAGAAAGCACACCGAAATTTTATCGGGGTTCCCAAAGGTCTGTGTACATCCACTTTCCCTCATCACCTTTCTAACAGTGTGTTAGAAAAGGCAACCTTCTCCAAACTAAGCTCAACGATATTACAACAAATATCCCTCAGGATCTCATAGGTTTCCTCCAAACACTACCTCGAGCCACTGTTGTAAAACTCAGATTAAGCTATACTCCTACATCTTAGTGACCCTCCAGGACACCTACCTTAGGCCTATTAAGAAGCCCTATAACTCATGCTGGGAGTACAACCCTACACTCAGGCACACAGGCCCTACACTCAGGAACACAAACCCAACAACTCATAACAAAATATAATTACAAGATTGTTTGTTTAGATTAGAACAGAAGACAATAAAAGATATATACCTTCAGATTTGGTCTTCTGTTGAAAAAGAACAACTGAGAACTGTCCTGGAGCAGAGCTTGAAATATTGTTCTTCAGCTTGTGGCATAGCTCCTTCTTGATCTCCTGTCTACTTGTAGAAAAAAAAGATCAATTACTGATCCTTGATGGACCCAACTTGTTCTCCTTCGATAACAGCTTCTGGAACCACAAGGTAATTGGCACTCTCAGCACTTCCAGTACTTTGCAACAGCAATAATAACTTGGAATTGGTACACACTTAATCCTCTTTCTTTCTTGACCTAGAAGATGCTTTATATAAGCTCCATTAATCTGCAAAAACTCTTGGATTGATTTGACCTTACATGGCCAAGAATGAATAATGTTAGTTTTCTTTATTAGTCTTCTACCAAAAATGGGTCGCGTCATCGCAACAGCTATATTCAAAATTGCCTCAGTGCTTTAGCTGAGACTTGCATCTGTCTCAGTGGAAGATTCACTGTACCTCAACGGTTCTGCTAAGTCTACACTGCTTTCACAGTAAGGTTGGGACAATATGCTATCTCAGTGGCTATTAGTTGAGTCTCAGCGGTTCCGCTAAGACCAAATAGTCTTCTCAGCGAATTTTTCCAGAATATCTGAGATAAATATAGCAATTCCCAGATATGTTCTAAACATGTTTTTAAAACAACTTAAACATGTACAAAGAGTAAAGTAGAAGGTCTATCAAATACATAATGTACTTATCATTGAAGGTGATGCCTCTTCATATCCAAGGATAATTGAAGGGAAATATTCCCAATAATCTCCCCCTACTTGAAGAAGGCATAACTCATAGAAATGCTAAGATGCATTTTAATACATAAAATATATCATGATAAATTGGAAAACTTAATTCAACAGCATCATGAAAACATTGCAGGGAAAAACAAACGTTTAGCCAAACTTAAACATAAGCTAAACAACCTGACTAATCAAAGGACAACATCATAATAGTTAAATGTTTGACAATTTTAAGCATAACTTAATAACATGATTAATCAACATAAAAGCATAGCTAATAGGTATAAGTTATAACATTTTTCATTTAACAACCAAAAATAGTCTAAACCACATAAAAGCTTCGCCCGTTCTCGATGCGGTGTTGCGGGCTTCGCCCACAACCAAGCGGGGTTCGCCAGCTTAGCAATGATATTGGTCGTAGGTGACAACATGTGTCGTTTGCGGAAATATTGGTCATGGGAACGACATTGGTCGTGAATGACGACATTGTTCATGGGCGTCGACATTGTTTTTGGGCGACGACATTGTTCGGGGGCGTGACATTTGTCGGGAGTGCCCATTCTCGATCTGGCATTGCGGGCTGCGCACGCATCCAAGCGATCTTCGCCCGCAAACAAAAGATATTGGTCGTGGGGGTGACATTTGTCGTGGGAGCGGCATTTGTTGTTGTTTATCTTCCAATATTCCCCCTTGAACCGGTGGTCCAATAACCTTTAGGTCAAATTTGAGTTTGATGAAATGGCTGCAGTAGAGCGACTTGATAAAAATGTCGATGGCCTGGAGTTCCGACGAACAATGTTCACCTTTCTTCTCCATTCTCGATCTTCTCTCTGATGAAGTGGTATTTGATTTTAAAATATTTGATGTGATTATGGAACACTGGATTCTTCGACAATGTTATGGCGGGGCTATTGTCGCATTTAAGTGATATCGCCTTCTTCTTCTTTTCTTCAGTAAGCTCTCCTATCATCCTCTGCATCCAGACGCCTTCGCATTTGGCCTAAGTAATACCCATGTATTAAGATTCAATCGTAGATAGGGCTATAGTTTGTTGCTTCCTTGACCTCCAAGAGACGGAGTTTTATCCATAAAAGAACACATAACCCTCAGTGCTTCTTTGATCATCTTGAGAGCCTCCCCAATCTTCATTGCAATATCCTATGAGCGATGGGTTGAGATCCTTGTTTTAGAGAATCTCGTGGGAGATTGTTCCTTTTATGTATCTTAGAACTCGCTTGGCGGCCTCCATATGCTCCTTGGTCGGTGAACTCATAAACCTGGATAAAAGAATAACAGAATGCTCAAGATCGGCTCTTGAGTTAGATAAATAAGAGATCTAATTAAACTCCTATAGTTGTCTTCATCCGTTTTTTATCTCCTTCCTTGAACTTGCACGGCTTCATACTTACACACATGGGGGTTGTGCAAGGATTGCAATCTAACATTTTAAACTTTTTGTGCACTTCTCTTGCATATTGCACGAATGGGGGTAAGAATAATATAGGTAAGAATAGGAAAGAATAATTGCACGAATAACTCATGCGTCTAAGTCAATTAGTCAGACAGTTGCAGCAAATCATTAATTATGAAGAAATTGAAGATCTGATTTATTCAATATCTATCCCTTAAAATTAAATCATTAATTATGAAGAAATTAAAGAGACAACCACATCAAGAGCACATTTGTGAAATATGGCATTTAAGAGCTGCATAAATGCTTATGACAATATTGGGTTTAGATGTGAGTTACTGATAAGAGAAGCCACGTTATTTTATATATATCCCTTAAAAGAGACAACCACATCTATAACACATTTGGGAAATATGACATTTGAGAGTTGCAAAAATATAAGATTGTATAATCAGGAAAACAGTCAGACAGTTGTATAATCATTAATTATAAAATATGGCTTTCTGATTGTTTTAGCTCCATATTGGCTTTTTGTTACTTTCTGTATTACTGATTAACTAATGGTTACTGATTATAAGCCAATATGTTACTTTTGTCAGAACTGCAATTAAGAATAAAAATTTGAATACTTGTATAATCAGTTAATTATAAACAGTACCGATAGAATGTTTATAAATTATAATATCAAAGCCACTCAAACCCAAGATTGCTAATTATAAAACATAATTTCTTAATCAGTTAATTATAATATCACTAAAAGCCGGCTTTGAATTGATTAAGAAAATTTTGAGTTGAATGTATAAATTATGTTACTGTAAAATTAGTGTAATTATGTTACTGTGCAATTCGTATTAGCAATGTTACTTTCTGTCAGACAGAAAACTATATTACTGAGTATACAAACACAAAAACAACCACAATAATACTGATTAATTAAAACAAACAAAAAGTAAACAGGAAAACGGTTCTGCTGGCAAAAAAATTTGCATGAAGAAATGGAAGAAAGTCCCCACAAAAGAACAAAGTTGCGAGGAGTAGAACAACAGACTGAGACCTACAGTGCACACCTAGATTTTAGAAGAAGTCCCAAAGTTGAACAACCAACTTCTCTTTCAAGCTCATCCATTTGCACATCAGAAGAGTGGTTGATTAAAAACTTAAAAATCCTGCGGTGAGGAATGGAAGCATACATGGCGAGAAAGGGTAGTTTGCAAGATCTGTAGAGAAAAATCGAAGATTTGTGCGGGATCTATAGAGAGAAATGGAAGAATACTGTGAGGAGGAAGAAAATGCAGAAAGCTTGGTAGAGGAGCTTCAGAAAATTGTGCGAATGAAATCTACAGATCTTGAACTAATTTTCTTGGGCCGGGATGGTAGAGGAGCTTTCTAAACCGTGCGGCTACCATTTCACAGTATGCTCTGTCAAAAGAGAAGCCAAAGGTATGCTCTGGTAGAAACCTTACAAAGTTATGCTCTGTAGGAAGCATATCCAATAATGGAAGCATGGTAACAACCAAAGCATACAGAGTTACCCAATATGTTACCGTGCTTCCATTTGCTTGGGTGTATTCTCCGTCCGTATCTCAAAGGCATGGTATGCTCTGGTAGAGAAGCCTTTTTCAATCCATATACCGTGAGGAGGAAGAAGATGGGTAACTCTGTAGAAAGCCCCTCTACAGAGCATACCGTGTCGGGAGCTTTCAAGATCCCGACCCAAGTATACCGTGGTGAGGAGGAAGAAAATGGAAGCATACCATGAGGAGGAAGAAGATGGGTAACTCTGTCGGCGCTACCGTGTGGATAAAGATGACCTAGATGACCTGGAGCTTTCAGTCTGCGACGATGGCGATATGACGACGCAGCAGCTGCACCTTTCAGCCGTTTTGATAGGGGGTGAGTGAAATTGGTTTAGGGTTTAGCTATCGTGCGGTTATTAGCGTTCCATCAAACAAAAATTGACGGTGCACAGGAATTTACCAAGAGGCTCCGTGGCTTTTATAATAGACAATCCGTGGCTTTTTTTAAGTCCATCTTGGCCTTTGATTAAAGGATGATTGTAAGGATAATATTGAAAGTATGGTGTGCCTTTGAGATATGCATATCGATTTATATAATAAAGATATATATATATATATATATATAATAGTTCAAAGTTTTCAGATTTAATATCATGAGCTAACATATTAAGGTTAACATATAATATTCAACATTAGTTAATTGAGTTTCAACTGCAATTCAGATTTCCTCTTCTTTGTAGGGCTAGAGCCTTCATCTTTAGCAGCACCTACCAGCTTTGCACTCTGGGCTTTGTTCTTCTGCCTCTTGAAGTAGAGAAAAAGTTTTGGTAGGTATTTGGGAGGCATTTTCTTAGGTTTGTTCATTCTGACCAAATTCTCCTTGAAGATTTTTTCTCTTAAATAATTCCTTTCCAAGTGTTTGATCCATTCTTCAGAAGAATATAATCTGTCAATGTTCTTAAGCATCTATCCATGGTTTATCCAAGCATTGATAATTATTATCTCTGAGGCATCACTAAGATATTCGTAGTCTAGATCATCTACATTTTCATCTATCCTCCCTATCATGAACTCTTCAGCCAATAGAGTTCCTTCTCTCTTTCTCCTGGCTACAAGCTTTGTATCCTGTGTAACTCTAGCTTGAGTAGGGATGTTGGAACCCTATTACTAATTTGGGCTAGGATCAATATTTTTTTTTTAGGATGATATGTTTGACCCAATGTGTATAGTCTTGGGTAATTGGTTTATTTCCAGGGTTGCTCCTTCAGAAGAATTCCAGAGAAGTGCAGTTCGACGAATGCAGAATTCTGATCGACGAAAGATGAGCTCTGTTCGACGAACACCGAGATCAGTTCAACAAACTCAGAGTTCTAACTCTGAGTTTAGCTCGACAAACTCTGTGCTTCGTTCGACAAATGATGATCACATATCAGAAGCTCAGCTCGATGAACTCCAGGCTCAGTTCGACAAACTTCAGGCTCAATTCAATGAACTCCAGGCTCAGTTTGACAATTTCTAGGCTCAGTTCGACGAATTCCTTGTGGTATTCAATTTTTAGGCAGTTTTATATTCTGAAGGCAGAATTATTTTAAAAGGCTTGATTATTATCACTTATACTATGATATTTAATGCTAAATATTCTTAATGAATATAGCCGTTTAAGGCAGCATTAACTATGAATTTATCAAAGAGTTTAATTCTAATTAATTCCCAGAGCAGTTACAATTCTCAGAGACTTCAGGCATTTCAGAATGATTTTTAATTCAAATGTTTGAATTCTTCTCAAATAATATATATTCAGAATATTACTGATTAAATGGAGTTACTGACTTAGAGGGCTAAACAAAAAGTGACCGACTTAGAGATCAACAGACATATAGATCAATATAGATCATCACATATAGATACAAATATTCTGCTTTAGTGTCTACTAGTGTAAAAGTGTTCAATCAATTAGAAATAAGAAGGCCTATACCCTGAAGAAAAGACTCCCTCTCCTGATCACAAATCTCTACTCAAATCTTGGGGAGCTTTTTGCATCTTCATCCACTAAAGTTTTCTCAGAGAAATTTGATAGAGAATACATCATCAACTATCTTAGTTTATTTGTTAAAATGTGCACAAGGTTTTTAACTCCCTTCAAAAGTTATCTCTTGGTTCATAAGTCACCTAATTAAAAGACATAAGCTTTGTTTTTGGGCACTTGATCAAAAGCTCAAAATGTTGCAAGATCTCCCTTAGAAAATAGATCTTCTAGTGGCAGGGCACCTGATCAGAAACCTGTAGTGGATTCCTACCAGGGTGGTAGAAGAGTAGACTTACCAAGGTTTATTGGGGAACTACTATAAATCCTTGTGTCATCTGTGAATGATTGCCTTCTTTATTTGTGTGCTGTGATTTTTCTCTCTATATATATATTTATCACTTAATTTAAAATCCTCTATAAAAATAAATAAAAGTTTTAAAATACTATATTCACCCCCCTCTAGAGTAAAGTTAGATCTATCCCTCACTTTCAATTGGTATTAGGGGTAGGTTATTTTGTTTTGTAGGCTAACACCTGAACCACCAGATCTTATAGAACTTATTTTACCTAGAAATTTATCATGGCACAAAATAAAGCGTATTCAAGCACTAGACCTCCTGCTTGCAATCTAAATAAGTTTTCACTATAGAAAGCAAAGATTAGATTATATTTGAACTCTATTGATGATGATATCTACAATTCTATTTTGATAGGACCACCTCTACACCTGACAACAATAAGCACCAGTGTTATACTTCCACCAGAGTGGACAGAAGCTCAGAAAAAGCTGAAAAATGCTTATATAAAGGCTATGAACATATTAGCCCAAACCATGTCTGATGATATCTTTCAGAAGGTTGCTGAATATACCTCAGCTAAAGCTATCTGGACTCCCTCAATGCAATGGTAGCTGGATCAGCTGATGAAATAAAGGACAGAAGATCTCACTTGATTTCTCAATATGAGAATTTCAAAAAGGGTGAAAGTGAATCTGTTGTAGATATGTACACAAGACTCAGTATCATTATTAATGAGCTGAAATATTTGGAAAAAGACATTACATTGACAGAGGTCAATGATAAAATTCTCATGTGTTTCCCTAGCACATGAGATTCAAGAATCTGAAAAATTATAGAAGTCAGAAGTGTGAATAAAATCACAACTGAGACTTTGTTGGGCAAGCACAAATCTTATGAGCAGCTCATTAAAATAAGGGAAGCTGAACAAAAGACTCTACCCTCAGTAAAGATTTAAAAGAGCATTATTTTCCCAATAACTAAAGAAGAACAAGTTCCATAGAATGAAGATCTTATGGGTCTCCTAACTAAAAAGTTCTACAAGATAGCCAGAAAAGACTTCAGGAGAAGATCATTCAGGATTTAAGAAAAACCAAGGTATGACAAAACTCCAACTAAATAAATTGTTGGTTATGGTTACAAGAAACCTGGACACATTCTTCCAGAGTGTCTTGAAAATCAAAAGAAGGATAAGAAGAAGAAGAAAGACTCTAAGAAGCACTCACACAAACCCTCTTTTGGTAAACACAAATAGAAGGAGAAAGGTTTTGTAGCTTAAACTTGGAGTGAATAAGACTATGAATCTTCATCTAGTTCAAGTGTAGATAAAGAAGAGTCAAGAGCTAAAGAAGTCTGTTTGATGGCAATAAATGCATCATGCAGCAATTCTGATAATGAATCTGAGTCTGAAGAAGACTAAGTAATCTCTACATTTGATTTTACTTCAGATCAGTTTAAAAAAGATTTTAAATTACTACGTAAAGATTTGATACAATCTGAGAAGGAAATAAAACTTCTCAGAGAGAAATTAACTAAATCAAATAATTTATCTTCTGAAAACATAAAACTTAAAGATGATTTGAAAATTGCTTTTGAACAGATAGTATCTTTATAAAACACATTATTAGAGGCAAAGAAGTTTGAAGAATCTCTCAATGGGTGAAACATCAAACTGATGAATATCACAAGCATAGTCAATGCAAGGTTAAATGGCAAATTAGTCTTGGGGTCTTCATCTAGTCAGCCTCATCTTTTATAGAAAAAAATTTTATCTACACCTATAAAATTTACTTCAGCTAAAGGTAAAGAAAAATTAGAAGATATAGATAAAATTACTGAAGTTTTACAAAATAATAAACCAAAACAAATTAAAATTTTTTAGAAAAATTATCTTCAAAATTATTCGTCGAACCAAGCTCGACTAAATAATTATTATTCGTCGAATAGAGCTCGACGAACAATGAATAGAGGATTTCAGTATAATTATTCAGGAAATTATGCTCGATGAAATAAATATGATTCGTCGAATAACGATCGATGAACTCTGAACACAGAATATGAATACTACCATTCTATGAATGGAGCTCGGCGATATCACCACTTTTCATCAAACACAGCTCGACAAAATCATTATACTACGTCGAATCCAAATTTTCAAAACATAAATTTTAATTCTTTTCAAAAGTATAATCACACACAAAAATTTATAAATTCTTTTACTCAGTGCATTATCCCTCCTAGGAGATACCATCAACTTGGTTATAGATATCAACCTGAATATTCTTACTTTTCTAATTATTATGAAAGAAAACAAGGACCCAAGGTAATCTGGGTCAAGAACACCTAATTTGTTCTTTTATAGGAAAAGAACTATCCTGCCATAGAAGAACAGTGGTATTTTGATAGTGGATGTTCAAAACATATTAAAGGAAGAAAGACTAATCTAAAAGAATTAAAAGCAAAGCTTGGACCTAAAGTCATCTTTGGAGACTCCAACTATGGAGAGACAGAAGGCTATGGTATTATCAAGGTTGGAGCAGTTACCTTCAGGAAGGTATCTTATGTGAAAGGTCTCAAGCATAACCTTATTTTCATAAGTCAATTATGTGATGAAGGATATCAGGTATCTTTTAACAAGTCATTATGTTTTATTACATCTAGTTCAAACAAAATTTTTTTAACTTGGATTAGATAGGGTAATATTTACTTAGTTAATTTTAACTCTACAAATTCAAAAATCTATTTATTTAATCAGATAAGTAAAACTAATGATCTTTGGCATAAAAGATTACGACATATAAATCTTAGAACGATTGCTAAATTATCTAAGGACAACCTTGTCAGAGGACTACCTTCTGGTTCTTACAAGATGAAAGGACTTTGTAGGACTTGTCAATTAGGCAAGCAAACTAAAAATAGTTTTAAATTCATACCTAAAAGTGATTCACCAAGGATTTTGAACTTGCTACATATGGACCTTTTTGGACCTATTGCAGTACAAAGTTTGGGAGAAAAGTCATATACCTTAGTTATTGTTTATGATTTCTAAAGATTCACCTATGTATTCTTTCATATAAACAAGTCAAATAACTTTAAAGTTCTTACAGACTTTCTTAGGAACATCAAGATTGAGTTTTTTACTCAGATTGCATTGATCAGATTTGACCATGGCACTGAGTTTGTATCTCTTCTTATGAAAGAATTATGTGAGATAGAAGGTATCAGGCATTATTTTTCAGCTCCTAGAACTCCTCAACAAAATAGAGTAGTTGAAAGGAAAAATAGAACTCTAATTTAATCTATTGGAACATTACTTGCAGATGCTTTTTTACCCCTATCTTTTTGGGCAGAGGAAGTAAGCATATCAACTTATGTTCTTAACAGAAGTCTGATTCATAAACTAAAGGGTAGGACTCCCTATGAATTACTTAAAAATAAGAAACCTAAAGTAAACAATTTTAAAGTTTTTGGATGTAGATGTTACATACATAATAATGACAAGAAATACTTAAGAAAATTTGAAGCCAAAGCTTCAAAAGGAATATTTCATGGATATTCTCATGTCAGCAAGGCTTATAGAGTCTTTAATAAATCTACCCTTAAGATAGAAGAATCAATACATGTATCTTTTAATGGAACTAATATGTTTTACAAGGAGAGAGATACCTCTAGAATAGATTCTCTTCAAGTACCAAATCTGTGTGAGAAACTAGATTAATTAATCTTAACACAGGAGGATACATTACATCCTTCTCAACAGATTGCTGATGATATTAGTGATGAGGAAAATTCGGAAATCTATGCTGAAAATATTGTGGCTAATGAAATTCCACTAGAGGAATTAGCACCATAAGTAGTTGAAGAACCAACTCCACCTATTGACTTTGTCACACTTAAAGATCACCCTTGATCTCAAGTGATTGGAGACACATCAGCTGGTGTTCAAACAAGGCATAGATTGAATCAAGATCAGATGCATGCTTGTTTTATTTCTTAGATTGAACCTCAATCCATCAATGATGCAGAACAAGATCCCCACTTGATCATTGCAATGTAAGAGGAACTCAATTAGTTTGAGAGATGTAGAGTTTGAGACTTAGTTTCAAGACCCAAAGACTATCCAATCATTAGAACCAAATGTGTCTTTAGGAATAAGTTAGATGCTCAAGCAGTTATTGTAAGAAATAAAGCTGTATTGGAAGCTCAAGGATACTCACAGGAGGATGGCATAGATTATGATAAGACATTTGCTCTTGTTGCAAAATTAGAGGCTATCAGAACATTTCTTGCATTTGCATCATTCAAGAATTTTAAAGTATATCAGATGGATGTGAAGAGTGCATTTCTAAATTTAGAACTAAAAGAGGAAGTTTATGTAGAATAACCACCAGGTTTTATCTCTCCAACTCACTATTCTTATGTTTTTAAACTCAATAAAGCCTTTTATGGTCTTAAACAAGCTCCAAGAGCTTGGTATGAGACCCTTATTAGTTTTCTTTTAGAAAATAAATTTAGTAAAGGCTTGGTAGATAAAACATTATTTTTTAGACATCATAAATCTAAAATTTTACTAGTTCAAATATATGTTGATGACATAATATTTTGTTCTACAGATTCCAAACTTTGCAAAAGGTTTTCTAACCTAATGCATTAAAAGATTGAATTGAGTAGCATGGGTGAATTATCCTACTTCCTTGGTTTACAAGTGAAGCAAACACCTGATTGTATTTTTATATCTTAATGTAAATATACTAAGGAGCTAATTAAAAGATTTGGTGATGACAGATGCCTCAGCTATGAAAACACTCATGCCCTCTAATGTTGTAGTTGATAATGATGAATAGGGCAAACCTGTTGATCAGAAAATATATAGGACATTCATTGGGTCCTTATTATATTTAACAGCAAGTAGACCAGACATTATGTTTGCCACCTGTATTTGTGCTATGTTCCAAGTAAATCCTAAAGAATCTCATCTGATTTTAGTTAAAAGGATTTTAAGATATATAAATGGTTGTCCAAATCTAGGACTCTGGTATCCTATTGAGTCAGGATTTGAATTAACTGGATTCACATATATTGATTATGATGGATGCAGAGTTGATAGAAAAAGCACATCAGGAACTTGTCAGTTTCTTGGTGATAGGCTTGTGTCATGGTTTTGCAAGAAACAAACATTTGTGTCTACTTGAACTGCTGAAGCTGAATATATTGTCGCTGGTAGTTATTGTTCACAGATTTGTGGATTCAAAATCAGTTACTAGATTATGGTTATAACTTAAATAACTCAACTATTTTTTGTGATAATACTAGTGCAATATCAATTGCACAAAATCTAGTCCTTCATAGTAGGACTAAGCATATAGAAAATAGATATCATTTTCTAAGAGATAATGTAGACAAAAATAAAATTAATCTTGTTTTTATTTCTACTGATTTTCAAAGTGCTGATATTTTAACTAAACCTTTAGATGAAAAGAAACATATATTCTTCTTAAATCAGTTAGGAATGACAAATGGAGAATTATTAATTTGATTTTTGTTCTGAGGTCGACGAATTGGACACCTTTCGTCGAACGGAGATCGACGAACAGTGAACTTTTCGTGAAACATTCGTCGAACGGAGATCGATGAACTTTCTTTGAGAAACTTTCGTCGAACGTAGATCGACAAATTAGTTTCTAGTAGTTTTCGTCGAATGGAGCACAACGAAATATATGCCTTTCACAAAACTTTCATCGAACGGAGATCTACGAAATGTATTTCTTTTGAGAAATTTTTCATCAAACCGAGTTCGATGTTTTGCTTTTCGTCAGACAGAGTTCGCCTTTTCGACATCAGAAACTTATAATTAGGTTTTCATCGAACTCTATCCCGCGCATTTCCCATTTCCCCAGCACTTAATCTCTCTGTTTTGCAGGACGATGATGATTTCTCAAGCAATTCTCTCAGTAATGAAATTTGATGCAGGCTTCGATATTAACATGGAATCATTTAATGATTCTAATCAAGTTTCCAGGATATTCTGAAACTCTTTGAGGATCAAAATCTGCAATAGTTTATGTCTACAAGGATCAAGCTTCCACTGGCAGAAATCAAAGAATGGATTCATACTGCCGAATATCAGGATAACTCGATCATTATTTGATCTATCTCATGGAATTAGGTTCCTCTTACCCAAGAAATTTTTATCTGAAATTTTTGGTTTTATCAATGGAAAGGATGATATAGATTTATCTAGTTCTGAATTTGAGATAATGCTAGATAGCTTGGGTCACTCCCAAGGAAACCCTATTCACCTTTTGAAAAATAATTTTTTTATTAAATACAAATTCTTAGCTGATATAGTCGGTAAAGTACTTCTGGGCAAGCATTCATCACGCGACTATGTTACCAGGCATCGATTCCTTTTGATGTGTGCTCTGGTTTATCAGAAGATCAAAAACTAGGGATCAATTCTTTTTGATTCTATTAAGAAGAAGATCACCAGCTAGTCTTGAGGTTATGAAAGGATCTAGGAATTTTCCTACAGGAAAAGTGTCCAAAACTTTTGGTCTCTCAGACCATTCATATTAATGCTTCCAAGATGCTGACCTCTGCCTTATTTGGAAGATGGGAGAGGGTAATCCCTAAGCCTCCAAGGGCTACTCCCTCTAGGGTTGCTTTTGAAAGCACCAGGTCTTTTTCAGCCACTCTCTCTACCCTAGAAGAGGTCTCTGCTCCTTATGCTTCTTCTCCTTTACCATCTCCTCATCATTCACCTAGACCTTCAATACCACCTACTCTACAACATACTTTGTTTGTAGATCTTCCATCTTCATCCCTAAATACTCTTTCAAGGATGTATAAGTCACCTCTCTTATCTCCACCTCATTCTTCTCCACTTTTTTCATCTCCTCTTCACTTCTCTATGCTTGATTCATCTCCACCTCATTCATCTCCACAGTAATTATCTCCACCTTACTCATCTATCCATGAGATAGTTCCTAATGTCATTCCCGCTATCATCAATCTTACTTCTATACAACAGTCATCTTCCCTATATCCAAACTATGCTAACAGTTCTATTCCATCCACTTCTAATCTCTTATCGTCCATTCCATCCTCTGAATCTACTCAGGCTCTAACTAAGTTTATGTATTTGGATTTTTCATCCATTACCAATAATCTTTTGGACTTCATCACTCCTACTCTAAGGAAACTAATAGATGAAGCCTTGGCTCCTCTTGTTTCTTCTATCTCAGATCTTTCTTCCAAACTAACCTCTTCCCAAACTGTCCCTTTTTCTGAGGGCCTATATTCATGTCTCCCTGAATCTAGGCAGGGGGAGATGCTTTATGAAGAAGTTTTAGTTGCAGAAGCAGTCACAACCAGTGCAGCAGCAACAGTTTTAGATTCAGAAATGATTGAAGTTTAAGTTGAAGATGAGTTGTTAGCAGAACTAGAAGTTGTTACTAGTGGTGATGTGTTAATCCATCCCACAGTCAATTTGCAGTCTCTCTTATCAAATTTTGACATTTTGCATAGTTCTATTTCAAGTTTACCAATTTTTGAAGAAAACTTTCTAAAGTATTAGTTTGCTATACTGCTCCTGTTGATCCCATTACTTTAGAACATCTTAAATCTAGTTTCAAAGTTGTTTCTACTAGTATTACTCCAGTCCTTTGGCTAATAAGCATTGATAATATTGTAGATGTTATAGAGAAGGATTTCTCCCCTCCTATATGGGATGAAACTCCAATGCAAAATTTTGATGATCTTCTTAATGAAGATATGGAAGAAGCAGCTGATACAGATAGTATGTATAAACAGTCAGAGGATAATACTAATTTATATAAACAGAAAGATGCTTTATATGATCAGACATCAGAAGAATCTGATGATAACTCAGAGTCAGATGATTTAGAAGACTCTGGGTATAAGAAAAAAAAGTTTAAGAAGAAGGCTCCGGCTAAGGCTGCTCCTCAACCTTCATCAACAGAAGATATTCCATATTATATTATGCATGGAATTCCTCTAACTCCAGACCTTCCACAGTGGATGAGATTCTCAGAAAATGAGCATAAAAATAGGAAGAAGATGAGGAGATATCATTCTCCACCTCACAATTCTTGGAGAGGACCTCCTCCTCCTCCTCCAGCAGCAGGGTCGGCTGGTTATGTTTCTTCTTCTTAGAGGCTTTACTCTCATCATCACTCTAAATCTACTCAATACAGATAGCCAACATGGTCTGATACTCAAAGTAGTCAAAGCAGTCGACAGTAATCTAGTCAAGAAATACCACCTTCTCCAGTCTATGATCCAGAGTTGGATCTAGTGTTTAGTATGGCAAGGTTTAAAGAGCATGTTGCTCTATCTTAGATTAAGAAATCCAGGACAGAGTGTAAGGACCCCTAACAATTCACTACTATGTCCTCATACAGATAAAGGGAACTAGAAAGATATTCAAAGAAGAGCTTGTTCAATGTTGATAAGTACATAAGTCTGCATCCTGAAGCAGTAGTTCCAAGAACAACTTCTCTAAAGATTATTGGCTCTCAAGACTTAAAGATGATAAAAAGGGAAGCTGAAGATCCTACCAGAAAGCTTATTTTCACCAAATCTTCTTCAGAATCTCCTTCAGTAGCACCTTAAACATATTCTTGATTTTTGTTTATGTTTTTGAACTATGTTGTTGTTTTTTAAACTCTCAAAGCACTAATTATATATCTGCTGAAAATTTTATTTCTACTAGATATTTTTGCTTTCTGTTTTTTTGTTTTTGATAGTATCCTCACCCAAATAGGGGGAGATTTTTGGAACCCTATTACTTATTTGGGCTAGGATCACAATTATTTGTTTTAGGATGATTAGTTTGACCCAATGTTTATAGTCTAGGGTCATAGGTTTATTTCCACGGTTTCTCCTTCAGAAGAATTTCAGAGAAGTGCAATTCGAAGAACGCAGAATTCCAATCGACGAAAGTTGAGCTCTATTCGACGAACGCCGAGCTCAGTTCGACAATCTCAGAGTTCTAACTTTGAGTTTAGCTCGACGAACTCTGGGCTTTGCTCGATGAACGATGATCACATCTCAGAAGCTCAGCTCAACAAACTCCAAGCTCACTTCGACGAACTCTAGGCTTAGTTCGACAAACTCCAGGTTCAGTTCGATGATTTCCAGGCTCAGTTCGACGAATTTCATGCAAAATTCATTGTTCAAGAAGTTTTATATTCCGAAGGCAGAATGAATTTAAGAGGCTTGATTATTGTCAGTTATACTCTGATATTTAATGCTAAATATTCTTAATGAATATAACCATTTAAGGAAGCATTAAATATGGATTTATCACAGAGTTTAATTCTAATTAATTCCTAGAGTAGTTACAATTCTCAGAGACTTCAGGCGTTTCAGAATGATTTTTAATTCAAATGTTTGAATTATTCTCAGATAATAAATATTCAGAATATTGCTGCTTAAATGGAGTTACTGACTTAGAGGTCTACATAAAAAGAGTGTGTGGCTTAGAGATCAACGGACATACAGATAAATCTAGATCAACACATATAGATATAGATATTCTGCTTCAGTGTCTACTAGTGCAAAAGTATTCAATAATTCAGAAACAAGAAGGCCTACACCCTGAAGAAAAGACTCCCTCTCCTGATCACAAATCTCTACTCAAATCAGGGGGAGCTTTTTGCATCTTCATCCACTAAAGTGTTCTCAGAGAAATTTGATAGAGAAGACGTCATCAACTATCTTAGTTTATTTCTTAAACTGTGTACAGGGTTTTTAACTCCCTTCAAAAGTTATCTTTTGGTTCATAAGTCACCTGATCAAAATACTTAAGCTTGGTTTTTGGGCACCTGATCAAAAGCTCAAAGGGTTACAAGATCTCCCTTAGAAAATAGATCTCTTGGTGGCAGTGCACCTAATCAAAAACCTATAGTGAATTCCTACTAGGGTGGTAGAAGAGTAGATATACCAAAGTTTATTGGGGAACTGCTATAAATCCTTATGTCGTCTGTGAATGATTGCCTTCTTTATTTATGTGCTGTGATTTTTCTCTCTCTATATATATATGTATCACTTAATTTAAAATCCGCTAAAAAAATAAATAAAAGTTTTAAAATACTCTATTTACCCCTCTCTAGAGTAAAGTTTGATCTATCCCTCACTTTCAACTGAAATCAACATCTTCTGGTCTATTCTTGTCCAATAGAGGAAGGTGTAGTGCATTCTGTGTACCTTTAAGCACTTTGAAGGTATCCTCATCAATGAGCTTAGAAATCTTATCATTGCCATCCTCCCCCTTTCTGGCTTCTTCAAATAGCTTGTTCTTCGACAAAAGGGAGTTAGCCTCAATCCTGCTAGACAATGTATGGAATTTGTTGTGACTGTTAGCTAATATTTCGTCTTTGATCCGGTAGGATTCTTTCATGGATGTTACAGAAGTATTAATAATATGATTGTTTGAATGATCTGCAGTTTCCCTGAGAACAATATTAGTCTGACTTACAAAGTTCTTTACATACCCCATATCAGTAGCAGAAAATTTTAAGCTTTTGTTCATTAATCTTAGTATTGAAGATTATGCTTTGAATGTGCTGGCGGCTTTATCAAACTAGCTAGTCATCTCTCTATTCAGGTGAACAGTCTCATCTTTCATAGTCTGGATTTCTATCAGCAACTCAACTTTTACTAAAGAGATAGACTTGTCTATGTAAGATTTAACTGAAGTTGCTTGCTCATCCAATAGAACCTTGATATAATTGAGAAGGAAGGTATCTGTAGTTTTTGAAGGTGGAGGATTTATCATAGGAGAACTTTTCCCTTGGTCCTCTTGATCATCACACTCAAGGAGAGTGGATGTATTAGCCTTATCCTTATCAAGGATATTTAAGGACTCCCCCTTAATATTAGCACCATCAACACAAATGATATCATTATCATCCATATCAACATCAACATCATTATCTGAGTTACTATGATCATCTACAGTAGCATCAATCTTATTGAGAGCTAGCTTATCTATTAGCACAAGCTCCCCCTCAGAAGGTACATTCACCTCTTCCGGTATAGATGATTCTAGATATTCTTCAAGATCCATTCCTAGTTCCATTGGCTCTTTCTTATCAGAAGTAACTGGAGCATTGGGCATATTATGTGCAATACTTTTTGAAGGAACATCTGTAGAATCAAGAGCAACATTGATTTCATCAACATGCTCTCTGCCATCTAGATTTCTGACTGTTTCATTATTGGCTTGAACATTTGCAAAGGACTGAATTTGATCAATGTCAACCTGAAGTCCAACATCTGCTGGGGATACAAATTCTGAATCATATTTTGAACTAGATTATGAATTAACATCCCCCACAACTTTATTTTTGTTGTCCTTGGACTTGTCCTTTCCTTCAGAGGTTTCACTCATAGGAAGAGCTCTGGAGAATCTTTTCATTGTATTGATGTCCATCCTTTTCAGGTAGTGAATTTTGACTCCTTGCTTCTTGTTGAAGCTGTCTTAATACGATTTGATCAGATAAAGGGTCAAGATTCTTCCCATATTTGGATCCTGCAGACAGTCAATTATCTTCTAGAAGATGACATTGGCCCATAAGGTCGTCTTGTAACACCCTCATCCGTCACATAGGATATAACAGAAGGTCTGGGCGGGGCGCCACACTACATACTATATACAGTCAGTTGAGTTATGTATTTAGACCAAAAACCATAAACACTTATCCTTACTCAGAGTGCATTCTAGCCGAAAAAATTTCAGATTTCACTTAGAACCCAACAATATGAATGTCCACTAAAATAAATAGGACTGGAAATATAAATACACCAATAGTTATGGCCTTAGGGACTTACAAAGTTTCCTCAAATAACATTGTTTTACATAATTTAGCACGTAGGCCGGCCCTCACATGAGTAGTAAAATTAAAGACACTTCGCTTTGACCTTCGAGGGCTATGAGATTTAGACAACTATTTCTCTCTTGGCTCAGATGCACCTGCATGAAGAAATTCCACGCCAAAGGTGGCAAACAAAGCAACGGACAGCATTAGCTGATCAAATTATAACGACCCCACCCTTCGCTCGGGGTGGCGATGATCCTTCCCTTCAGGCATATAGCATAGATATAAAAAGGTAACTAGAATGTACAATCTTAAGTACCATCCACCACAGATGTTTGCTTGGCTGTCATCCCCGTGCACTCGGGGCATATTCCTGGTGCACCAGACCTTAAAGGGTCCCACCTCCGTACTCAGCGACAGTTAGCATACTTTAAGCATTAACCAGTCTTTTCGGGCCGAATCAAAAGACTCTCCCTGTGGTACAACAAAGTCATGATGATACCACGTATACATATTTTGACTTACTCCAAGTCAAATGCTATAGGGTTGGCTACAGGTTAGCAACAACCCATTGTTAAAACCGTCAGGCTTGAATGCCATGACGTGGGTCAGCCTTCCTTTGCCCATTCATGATACATAACTAAGTTATGTTTAAAGGTTGAAACTCAAGGCCTCCTAATCTGGGCCCCTCAGACTCTCAGCTCAACACAATGGCCCCCAAGTATGCAAGAGATAGGCCTCACATTAATGGCCCGTATGTCTCCACGAGATAGGCCTTATAATCATAATGGCCCCTAGGTCTTCAAAAGATAGGCCTCACATAAAATCATTGCTCACTGGGAGCTACCGCCGGTGGTAGCGCTACCGCCGCGCGATTGGGGACAGACTGTCGATTATTCACCTATGGATGGGTGTTTTCCTAGAATCCTTCTCCAGTACTCTCTCTGCAACAACCTACACACCTCACGACTCCAAAATTTCCATAATACCATGGAGACTTCTCCGATAGGAAAACAATCATCACAAATCTAGACCAACCTATCCAAATGGGCTTCACAAAGCATGCATATTTTGTATTTCAATTACAGATTCTAAATGCATAGACAACGGGGATACAACCGATCTACCCAATGGGAGAATTGCTTCCACAAGTTCCTGAAGTGTCTACTCTCACATGCCAAAATAATGGACTTCACATATCCAAGGAAGAGTATTGTTTTCCTTGACGTTCGTTTTGCTACCATGGGTGTGAACCTAGCCGGATGGAAAAGACTACCACAGACTTGCCTCCGTAGATCTGAACTCAATTCGCAAATTGGAGCTCCAAAATTCCAACGATGGCAAGATCTCCTTTGATCGTGTCTCCTCCACTTTTCTCTCCCTCAGCCAGTCAGAAGAAGATAGCCCAAGAGAAAGTGAGATGAAGAACTAACTTCCAGGGTTTTAAACCGAGCTACCGCCACACAGTACATTACTACCACTGGGAAGTACCTCAAACGACAGCTTATCCTACAAGCCACAACCCAACAACTTTAATCAAGGGCCGACTTATGCCTACGTCGTAACTATCCTGCTATCACCGTGCGGTAACAATCTACCATCGCACGGTAGATGATGCGTCGAGATAACGTGCAAATTTAACGAATAGACACTACAGCCACACAATACCCACTACCGCTACGCGGTATCTCACTGTTGAGACCGAGCGGTCTGTCTGGTGAGACCGGACGGTCTGGAGGTCTGGCTGTGTGGCGGCTTGTCCCAGCAGTATGGTAGCCGGGTTGGAGATTGGGCGGTCTGGCGGTTTGTCTGAGCGGTTTTGTGACTTGACTATACTGACATGGGGATATTGGCTATCTGTCTTCCTCATTGTTGTGGTCGTGCAGTTAGTCTAACCGTGCGGCTTGTGAGGCTTATGCGGCTTGTATAGTTTCATGTTCTTGTAATTATTAGTCCCACATTGCTTATTTGTAATCACTCTTCTCTCCTCTATTCTATAAAAGGGAGGACATACCTTTGTAATAGATATCTTTTTGGATAATAAAAGTTTTGTTACTCCAATTTTCGGTCTCTTGTTTTCTGTTCGTACATGGTATCAGAGGACTCGGTCGTTTCCACCTGATTCAGTTTGCCTCTATCTGTACGGTTCGTTCTGTCTTGTCCACACGGCTTGCCCTTCTCCTCCTGTTCTTTGAGCCCTCTTTGTCCGCTCGACCTATCCGAGCGGCTTGTTCCTGCTCTCTCGACCTTTTCTCACGACCTTTTTCTTCTCTTATCGCGCCCTGTTCGCGCTTGTTCCTGTTCGCGCGACCTGTTCACGCGCCCTGTTGCTGCCCCTCTGTGTGTGCGGCCTTTCTGCTCTCCCACCTTGTCTTTTCGCGACCCGTTTCTCGCGGTTTCATCTCTTTCGCACGAACTCTGTTTGTTTGCGCAGCCTGCCTTGCTTCGTGCGATCTCCTTTGTTCGCATGACTTCTTCCCCTTTGCCTTGCTCTGCATCTTGGTAGTGTCCTTCCTTGCCTCTGGTGTGCTGTCACCGTGACCGCTGCAGAATCTTCTCCTTGTCCGAAGCGGCCTTCTTAGCTGCATGTCCTGCTTGCTGTTCGCGCGGCTTATTCTTTCTAGCCGTGCAACCTCTTTCCCTTTACTTCTTGGTTGTTGCCTTCCTTGCCATACATCTTCCTATTGTCCGCGCGGCTTGTTGTTTCTTCTTGCGTAGTTTCTTTTCCTCCCTTCATGGCTTTCACATCCTCCTCAAAGCCGTCCGCCTCGGTGTTCACGTCTTCTGGTAGTGCCCATGTTGTTACTCAAGGAAAATGGCTGATCAACACCGGTGCTACCAATCATATGACCGGTAATCCCTAGTGTTTTTCTCTTCTAGAAACACATGATCGGTTGCCCTCGATTATTCTCGCTGACGGCTCTCCTTCACCGGTCAATGGGATAGGAGTGGTTCATGTCACTCCGTCTCTTCGCTTGGCGTATACACTCTACGTGCCCAAGTTCCTGTGTAACTTATTATCTGTTACCTCTCTATGCAAGAAATTACAGTGTTCCATCACATTTACTTCTACTTCTTGTTCTTTTCAGGATCCGGACTCCCAACGGATGATTGCTACAGAGACTGAGAGTGGTGGCCTATACTTCCTTGTCAACATTTCTGCTCTGTCCACCTTCTCTTACACCTCCACAGATTTTCTCCAATGGCCTATTCGCCCTGGTCATGCTCCTCCACGACTTCTTCATCAGCTTCTGCCCCAACTTCCTCCACAAAGTCCTCCCCTCAACTATGAGGCCTGTCAGCTTGGCAAGCATTATCGCTCCTCCTTCCCTCCAAAGCAAGTTAGTGGATCTACCCGTCCATTTGATCTCATCCTCTCTGATGTTTGGGGTCCTTCTCCTACCCTCATCGTTGGTCGGGGTAGTTCATATTTTGTTATATTTATTGATGATTTCTCTCGCTGTACGTGGGTGTATCTGTTAAAAGATCGCTCTGAATTATTCTCTGTATGGACGTCCTTTTATCTTATGATAAAAACTCAGTTTAATGTTTCTATTAAAGTCTTTCGATCTGATAATGCCAAAGAATATATCAGTCATGAATTTTCTACCTTCTGCATGCAAAATTGGATTATTCATCAAACTAGTTATGTCTATACTTCACAGCAAAATGGTGTGGCCGAACGCAAAAATCGTCACCTCCTTGATGTCGCACGCACTCTACTGACTCAAATGCAGGTTCCTTGCTCCTATTGGAGCTATGTTGTTCTCATCTCCTGCTATCTTATCAATCGCCTTCCCTCCATCGTTCTCCACAGCAAAACCCCCTTTTCTATTCTCTATCTAGGGAAGGATCCGTTTCCTCTCCCTCTACGTGCCTTTGGGTGCACAGCCTTTGTACACTCTCCCTCTTCCACCTGTGACAAACTCTCACCATGGGCCACCAAGTGTATCTTTTTGGGATACTCTACCACTCAGAAAGGCTATTGTTGCTTTGGCCCGGTTACCTGCAAGAAGTTTGTCTCTACGGATGTAACCTTCTTTGAAAATGCATCCTACTTCTCTCCCGACTCCTCTTCCTCTCCTGATATTCCTGACTCCTCTTCCTCTCCAGATATTCCTACTTCTCCTACCACCCCTTCCATTCCCTCTACACCTATCAAGATTACGCAACCTCCTCCTTATCCACCATCTCCTCCACTATGTCCACCTACCGAGATATCTCCTTATTCTTCGCGGTCACCTCTCTCTACTCCCGGGCAAGCTCTCTCCTCCACGAATTCCCCGGAAACTGAGGAACATGCCGACCTGGATATTCCCATTGCTCTTCTCAAAGGGGTGTGGATGTGTACTCAACACCCGCTAGCTATTATTGTTTCATATGATCGTCTAACTCCTTCTCGCAGGAACTTTGCCTTGGCTATCTATGTCACTGCCACTCCCCGCAATTACCAGAAGGCTCTTACTATTCCTCATTGGAAGACCGCCATGGATGAGGAAATTACTCCCCTCAATGAAAGGGGTACATGCACCCTTGTTCCTCCCCCTTTGGGCACTGATGTGGTTGGCTGTCGATGGGTATTCATTGTGAATTTCTTCCCGGACAGTAGCGTGGATCGATACAAAGCTCGCTTAGTCGCCAAAGGCTTCACTCAGACTTATGGGGTTGATTACTTTGACACCTTCTCTCCCGTTGCTCGTCTCAGCACCATTTGGGTTCTTCTCTTTGTGGCTGTCAACAGGGATTGGCCAATTTCTCAGTTGGATGTCAAGAATGACTTTCTCTATGGTGACCTTCAGGAAGTCATATACATGGAGCAACCTCCTGGGTTTGCTTCTTAGGGGGAGAAACGAGTATGTCATCTAAAGAAGGCCATTTATGGCCTAAAGAAAAGCCCTTAGGCTTCGTTTGACCAATTTAGCGGCATTGTTGCGGCCATTGGTTTTGCACGAAGTTCAGCCAGTCACTCCTTATTCATTCGCAAAACCTCCTCTAGTATGGTGGTTCTTGCTGTATATGTGGATGATATTCTTCTTACTAGCGATGACTAGGCTACGGTAGCTTTGACAAAGAAACACCTCCGGCAACACCTCGTCACTAAGGATATGGGCTCTCCCAAATACTTTTTGGGGATTGAGATTGTAACGCCCCGAAACTCAAAAGAGGGACGGGTGACGTTTTAAGCCAAAGCTGGGACTTGGAGCAGGTGTCACGGGCGTGACACAGGCGTGTCATGCAAGGGTGTTCCCTGAGTCATGTACACGGGCCATGACACGGGGACAGACACGGGTGTGTCACATGTGACACGGGTGTGTCGGGTGCTGTGTTGCATGCTATGTCCTCCTCGGGAAGCAAGTGTTGGTAGTTGGACACAGGCCATGACACGGGCATAGACACGGGCGTGTCACATGTGACACGGGCGTGTCGGGTGCCGTGTCCTTCTCGGGAAAAGAGTGTTGGTCGTTGCACACGGGGCGTGACACGGGTCAAGACACGACCGTGTCGCATGCGACACAGGTCAAGACACGACCGTATCGCATGCGACACGGGCGTGTCGGAGGCCGTGTCGAAAGCCGTGTGTTGGTTATCGCGTCGGTCGAGACGGCGAATGGGTGACACGGCCATGCACACGGCCGTGTTGTAACCCGTGTTCGGCCCAGATTTTGTAATTTTAGGCCTAATCGTGGTCGTTCGTTTCCTTGGCTTTGGATCCAACGGCTGAGGGTTAGTGCTGGCGGTTTAAACCCGAAGTTAGGGTTTGAAATCCCACATTTCATCCAAGTGCTTCTCTTTCTAAAGTGTAGTGAGAGGGGAGAGCTAGGTGGAGGAGGAGACCAAGATCCGGCCGCCGATGGATCGTCGGAGCTTCGAATCGCGATCCGAGTCAAGATCCGTGAAGGAGACATCGTTGCGGTGCTTTCCAACTGCGTAGATTTTTCATGGCGCCGCGAAAAAATGCAAGGGTAACGATTCTCATCCTAGGGCATGTGAAACCCTCTTTTCCTTTGCATATGAAGCCCTCTCTCGCGAGTGAGCGAAGAGTTAGAGCGTTCCTTGGGGTAGATATGTAAAGTCCCCCTTGTATAGAGTCCGTACGCGAAAATGGGCATAGGAATTGTGTGTGAAGCCTATCCGGACAAGTTGATCCGGATCGGTGATGTTGCATTGCATATGGACCGGGGAAGACTCCGGATGTTTGGACTTTTTTCGGGTTTTCTACGTGGTAGATTGCAGCAGGTTTCCTTGGAGATTAACTCCAAGGTGCACCCGAAAAACTTGGCAAAAGCGTGTTTTGCAAAAAAGGTGGCCAGGGAGCCAACGTGAACATAACTGGGTTATGTAATTATTGTGGTGGAAACGGGACTCGGCGAGTCTTGACCTGCGCATATGGCTTAAATTGTCATTGCGGTATGAGTACGGGTCAGGCGGAACCGTACCCGATCTATGTCGTTCGGTGGGACCATTGGCATGGATGAGGGTCTTCGGCGGTCTATGGCTTAAATTGTCGTGACCAAGGCCAGGAAGACAAAATGCTCATATGATTGGCCGTCCAAGAGGCGGTGGTGGAACGAGAACGTCTATGGCTTGAATTGATGTGACGTTGTCCGGTTCGCCGTGAATGTGCCCTGTGTGCACGAGGTGTGTGGCCGTGCGAGCCTACGCCTGTGATGGAGTGTGTTTACACTATTATGATGCTATACTAATAAAGTGCAGGGAAAGAGCATCGCCGCCCCGATTTTGGGGGCGGGATCGTTATAATTTGGTCAGCATTGCTGACCGTTATTTTGTTTACCACCTGGCGGTGGATTGTGTCTTGCAGGTGCTGCGGAGCCGAGCGGGAAATAGAGGGCTAAAGCCCCTGTTGCGGTGCTGGCCCTCGATGGCCTAACCTTTTTATGTTTTCTGTTTATCTCATGTATGGCCGGCCTGCGAGCCAAAGTATGAAAGACACTCTTATTTGAGGAAACTATTGTAAGGCCAAAAGGGCGGTACTTTTGTATTTAACATTCCTAATTTATCTGAGTAGTGGACATTCGTGATTGGGAGGGTTCTTGTTTTTGTGCAACTTAGTAATTTGCTTCCGCTAGGTGTTGTGTAGGACGTTGTGATTGGTTGAATGGTTTCAACGCATAACCAACCGGTCTGTCCGTAGTATATGGCGTCGGGCTCCGGCCAGACCTACTATTATATGCTATGCGACAGATAGGGGTGTTATAAATTTGTATCAGACTACTGGTTTCGGTCAAACTTAAATGAATTCGTTGGCGAATTCACTTTAAGGGGTTGTGAGCATATGTGTGTGCGTCATCGTTATAACATGAAAAGAACCCATGAATGTCCACTTAGGAATGAAAATACACGTTTTTGAGGAACCTGCGTGTTCGTATAATTGCTGTTTGCAATATTGTTTGGCCGCTTATCAGTGTTTTGCACGATTATAGGTTACCAGAAGTGGTGCTGGACCGTCGGAACGGCCAGGTTCCGAGGCAAGCAGCACACCAATTGATGCGCCTGCAACACCTCCGTCTGCCGAGACCATTAGATTGGTGGTAGAAGCTGTCTTTTCTATGATAAACGCGCAACCTGCAAGGCAGGTGCAGCATCCTGCTCCTGCGGTGGAGCAAGTGCTGCTCCAAGGGGCGGAGCCTAGGAGGGTTGAACAGGTGGCAGTGGAGCCGGAGTTGCCTCGGAGAGCACCTAAGATACAACTTAAGCATGTGATGGGCTTCCATCCACCGGTGTTCTCGGGAACGGGAACCCCGACCGAGGCCGAAGATTGGCTCTCAAGAGTCAATAGGGTGATGACAGCAACAAAAACGGAAGAGTTGTAGAAGACTACGATAATAACGTTCCTATTGGACTGGGACGCGAGGTTATGGTGGGAAGGGCTGGAGCTACACCACCTGAGGGGAAGACAGTTGGCGGAAGTCTCTATGGGGGGATTCTCGAGGTTGTTTATGGCTCGATACCTCCCCTCAGTGCAGAGGATCGCGCTGGAAAATGAGTTCCAAAAGTTGGTGCAAGGAGACAACACTATGGACGAGTACCTCCACGAGTTCACTCATTTGGGAAGATACCCTAGCGCTACCTTTGCCGATGAGGAGCGAAAGACGAATCGCTTTTATGAAGGGTTAAGAGATGAGCTGAGGTTGCAACTATCGGGGCCAATGGCGCAGGGTTTCCTAACCTTGGTCAACACGGCCCGGTCCTTGGAAAAGGACATGAAGAACGTGTAAGCGAATAAGGAATCCGGTGGCAAGAAATCGGAGTTCAAAGCGCCGACTACGTCGAAGTCAGGTTATCGTAGGTTCTACAAGAAGGCTAGGACATCGAATCAGGCCCCTTCATCAGGTGCCTCAGGGACGACTACCAACCGAACCCCGGGCGCCTGTTTCACGTGTGGAAAGACGGGGCACTTTGCCCGCGATTGTTGGAGCGGACGCCCAAAGTCCGAAAGAAAACAAGGAGCTACCTACGAAGAGAAGGGCAAGGCGGTTGAGTCAACCACGTCCCATTACGCTCTGACCTAACCTAGAGTGTACAACTTGGGCCAGCAGGAGGCCATTAAACAAGCTGACGTGGTGACAGGTACGAGTTAATTTATAGCATGTTTACTTTAAATACTGTTATCTATTGTTTGTTAGCCTAATATGGTTTGTATAGGCTTTGTTTTGATTAGCGATAGTCCGGCACGGGCACTGTTCGATACGGGAGCTTCACACTCCTTCTTGTTCGAAAATTTTATATCGCACATCGGGGTCCCTTCTTCGATGGCGAAGGAAAAGTTGGATGTGCTGCTACCAAATGGGTGCTCGATGCGTGCGGATAGAGTGTGCGCCGTAAAGGTTCACATAGGGAGCCAAGAGTTCGACTTGCTAGCGTCATTGCTACCGCTAGTAGAGTTCGACGTTATCTTTGGGATGGATTGACTTTCGGAGCAGAAGGCTTGGATTGATTGCAATAGTAAGGAGGTCAAGCTGGGTGTTGTACGAGAGACAACATTCACGGGACTGAAGGGGTCGAGCAGGACGCTGATGTCTGCTCTTCAGGTGGTAAAGGAAGTTCGTGCTGGCGCAGAGCTGTTCTTCACAATAGTGGGGGCTGTAGAGCCAAAGTCCGCGTTGGATAGTATCCCCGTGGTTTGTGAATATCCCGATGTGTTCCTGGATAGTCTTCCCGGAGCCCCACCGCAGCGATAGATTGATTTCACTATCGAGCTTGTGCTAGGTGCCGAACCTGTGTCACGCGCTCCTTATAGGCTGGCACAGAAGGAAATGGCAGAGTTGAAAGTTCAGCTAGAGGAGCTGATGGAGCAAGGTTATGTGCGTCCAAGCTCATCTCCTTTGAGCGCACCGGTCCTCTTCGTTAAGAAGAAGGACGGGAGTATGCGGCTGTGTATCGACTACATAGAATTGAACAAGCTGATGGAGAAGAACAAGTACCCGATCCCGAGGATTGATGATCTGGTCGATCAGTTAGTCGAATCGTCGGTATATTCTAAGTTGGACTTCAAGTCGGGGTACTATCAGTTGAGGATCAGGGAGTGTGATATCCCGAAGACGGCGTTCAGCACAAGGTATGGGCATTTTGAGTTCACGGTCATGCCGTTTGGACTGACGAATGCGCCATCAATGTTTATGGACTTGATGAACATGACGTTCATAGATTTCCTGGACCGCTTTGTGATCGTCTTTATTGACGATATATTGGTGTACTCGCAGTGCGAAGAAGATCACTTCAAGCACTTGCATCTGGTGTTGGAGACTCTGAGAGGGAATGAACTGTATGCGAAATTCTCCAAGTGCGAGTTCTGGCTACCCCCAGTAGCATTCCTTGGTCACATTGTCAGTGGGGAAGGTATAGCGGTGGATCCGGCGAAGATCGTTGCGATACGGGAGTGGCCTGCGTTGTCTTCTGTCGCGGAAGTCTGTAGTTTTCTCGGGCTTTCCAGATATTACAGGTGCTTCATAGAGAACTTCTCGCGGATAGTGTAACATCCCATTTCCGGCTAGACCCCTAGGAGTCGGTTGGTCATCACAGAACCCTAGGAAGCCCAAAAATTGAAATGAATCGACCAAGATTTCGGGTCACGGGTTGGTCACGCCCGTGACCAACCCGTCACGCCCGTGACCTAGGGCGTGACTCCTTCGACGATCGTCGATCTCAGGGAGACGATCGTCGGGCGCAGAATTTTCGACCCGGCCCTGTCACGCCCGTGACAAAGGTGTCACGCCCGTGACCTAGGGCGTGACCACCCTTCGACGACCGTCGATCTCAGTTCGACGGTCGTCGACCTCAGAATTTGCCATTCAGGCATGTCACTCCCATGACCCAGGTGGCACGCCTGTGACCCAGGTGTTACGCCCGTGACCAAGGGCGAGCCCCCCCCCCCCCTTCGGTGATCGTTGATCTCAGCGCGACGATCGCCGAGCGTGGAATTTGTCTCATGACCCTGTCATGCCCGTGACCAAGGTGTCACGCCCGTGACTTAGGGCGTTACCACCCTTCGATGACCGTCAATCTCAGTTCGACGGTCGTCGACCTCAAAATTTGTCATTTGGGCATGTCACGCCCGTGATCAAGGTGTCACGCCCGTGACCTAGGGCGTGACCACCCTTCGACGACCGTCGATCTCAGTTCGACGATCGTCGACCCCAGAATTGGCCACCCGGGCCTGTCACGCCCGTGACCTATGTGTCACGCCCGTGACATTGATCGAAACGACGGTTCAGGCCCGAAATTATTCTAACACGCGTGGTAATAAGTGCTGGGGTGGGAAGTTACACCAGGAGTAATTACGGGCCGTTTTTCCTTCTGTAATTATATAATAAAGGAGGAAGTGCTGGTCCAATAGGAATCGCCACCTGACAAACACCCATTTATCTTCCACCGTTTCTTATCCCTTCACTGTAACCGAAAGGTTATTAATAGGAGCCTTCATGATCATTAAAGCTTTACCCTTTCACCTCCCCACTTGCTGACTTATAAAAGCCCACTTGGAGCAAGAGGAGAAGTTTACACGCTCAATAAAACAAATTCAGACGTTTGCTCTTGCTGTAGAAGAAGTTCAGCAACGCCACCATCGCGCCATGGCACCCCATCGTTCATCTCGTCTCCAAACCGCAAACAAGGTCCTCCTCTGCTTCTTTTCTCATGGGTAGATATCAGGATTCTTAGGAAGGAAGTTCGTCCTCAACGGAGCCGGACCTATCTCTCGTTTTCATGGAAAACCATGAAAAATGTATTTTTATGTTCGCCGGAAACCGCCACCTCCGGCGGCCAAACCACCGCCGACCGCTAGCCATCGCCTCGACGGAGGTGGTGGTGGTGGTGGCTGGCCAGGGAAGTGACCGGACGGCCGGCGACGGATCACGGAAACATTAAAGGAAAAATGGTTTTTTGAGTTCTGTTTTCGGCTTCATGTAGAAGATGAACAGTAAAATCAATTTCATAAAATATAAATTATGTATATAATACATAATGGAAAGACATATTATCTGAGTATATTTTGAGGCTACAAAATGGGGCACATAGAGGCCGTTTTAGGAAAAATGACCAGTCACGAAAGTTGTAGCCCTTTGAGTCTAGTTTAATTTAAAATTGATTTCAACCTGTTTGGCTGAGTGGTTCGACCGCAGCACCCGTTTTAGTGGGGGTTGTACCAAGAGTTGGGCAGAAATTAAAATGGATGCCCACTCTCCGTCCCTTGTCCAAATGACCTGAAATTTGGGCAGGGTGTTAACCTTTGCTATACCTAAAGGCAGACCAAAAATGGAAATTTTTGGAGATACTTTGCCTAAAGTTTTTGTTTCAATTTAATTAAGTTAGAGAAATTTATTTAAGTGGTCAAATGACCTCCAAACCCTCCCAAATTTTGGTGAGTGGTCCGTGGCTATAAAACCTAGATCTGTACAAAATTCCAACTAGATTGGAGGAGTTTTGGGTAGGAAATCTTCTACCCTTAACTAGGCATTAGCGAGACATCTTTTAGTAAAAAGTGCACTAAGAGGATGGAAAGGTCAAATCACCTCAACAGAGGCTGATTTTCTGACCTCTGACTTAGAAGGGTGTTATAACCTGCTTGGAGAAAAATGGTAAAGTTTAGGGTTGATTTACCCTAGTTTCCAAGCTCAAACCCTAAATGAAGAGTTTTGAGGGTTGTGAAGGACATGGGGGCAATTGTTCTTGTATTGACTTGAAACTCTGTAGAGTTGACAAAGGCCTGATATGATTCGTCTGGATGGAATCGTGGAGAATTTGGAGACAAGTAGATACCTTAAAACCCTAACCTTAGTTTTAGGGTAAAATATCAAATAGGTAAAACCAGTCACTAAACCTTACTTAAAAGCTGTGAAATTCGGGTAGAGTGAGTTTTGGAACAGGTAGAACTTATAGCAATTTTTCTGGAATTTTATTTTGATTATTGCTAGCACTTCATTTGTAAAACTTGCTATGGCCTTAAATGATGTTTTAATTGTTTAGAGATTTCTGTTCATTGAAACCTCATGAAATCTTCGAGGTAAATGTTTTAGGTCAGAATAGTTGCTCCTGAATTTTTGTATGATTTTTAGTTGAGTAATTCTAGTACTTCATTCACAGATGTTAGAAAGGGGTTTTATGGTTTAAAAATTAATTATGGATGATAGACTTGTTAGAAAATTATGAAACCTAGCCAATATTATTTTGAATGTCTTATCTGCTTAGTATAATTAATTTACAATTTTTGGATGGATATTTTCTGTACTTGATTCATAAATAACAAAAGATAGAGATTATTTCTAAAATAGTTTTAGTGCCCTTTTGATGACAGAAAAATAATGATACTTTGGATTTAACCTATTGAGATAACCTACTATTTATCATAAATTTGCTGGACATCTTGCATGAGAACTTAGGGTAGTTCGTGTTCAAACCGGTAGCCCTTGGGATTTTCGAGGAAATTAAATAAATGCCAAATAAATTAGGAAAATTACCATTTTCTAGATTTAGGTCATTTATATCATGATAAGTCTCCAGTAAATAATTTAGGGCGTTTGAATGAGTTTGAGATCGTTGCCTAACCGGTTCGACATATAGTCTAGGTTGGACTGCACATAGTAAATTTGTGAATTGCAATAGGACATGATCCGAGAAAGTCATTGGAGTTAATCATTTTGTCTAGGTGGACAATTGTGAATGATATCACAGTAGGATGATATGAAGAGTAGTGAGAAGTGGTGATAGCTAGAGTTAAGAGGTGCTCAGGTTCGACGAAAGATCGTCTTCCCCGAAGAGTGGAAGGTTTAAAATCACCCTAGGATAGTCTATCGTAATGTGAGAAGGGAATGGGTAAAGGGAATCAACCAATAACAATAAGTGCCTTGCGAAAGGGAACTTCGAGCCGTAATGCCGCCGTCTTGGTTCCTAGTGCCCCTTGAGAGCCCTTCACGGGGAATACCGGGGGCAGTCCTGGGCTAACGTAAACTGTAATAACAAACCGACAAGAGTAACTTAGTAACTAGTGTTGCACCTTTCACAACACTATTGGCACAGGAAGATTGATGAGAGCTTCGGCTCGGTTGGTTAAGAGACGGACGGGATGGTCCGGGGAGCTTCGGCTCGGTTGGTTTGGAGACGGACGTTTTGGTCCGAGGAGCTTCGGCTCGGCTTTTGTGTGTTTACGATTAAACTTGCATGTGCATAAAAAGGAATGGAAATTAAGGTGGTGGGTCTTCGGTATTGGAGGGTCGATGCACCGACGCCAATACGCTGACTCGGCAAGTGTGGTTAGCACTTTGCCAACAGAAGTCCGGTGCGCCAGCCAGCAAGAGTACGCAGGCGTCCGCTTAGTGCACCAAGCATTGAGGCGTACGATAGGTCTGACCGGTAGTGCTTTACTGGTTTAGAGGTGGGCGAGGCCCAACGCACCGCTTCCGTCTGCCACTACGGAGGTATCCTGGGAGGTAACGGCTCCGAAAGGGGGAACTAAAGGTCTGTGTGCACAGAGTCGGGTGTGTGAGTTGCACTTGCATGTTTCATCATACCCACTTGCATGTCATAGCATAATCGATTCATTTAACCCTGACACCTAAAGTATAAGTGGTATGGGACGCTTATACGTTAGGACCTGCAAAATGACCCCTTGGTCTATAAGCTTGTGTGCGCAAGTTTATAAATCAAAGGTTAATTTCAATATATATACATGCTGTTGTTTGATAACCGACACCCCAATGTATAAGTGGTATGGGACACTTTATACGATGGGAGACTTGCAGAAGATCCCTTGGCTTATGCGCTTTCGCACATAAGTTAATGTTACCTTTCTTACTTTCTGTTTCTGTCATATCATTATAGAATTGCTAGATTAGTTCCGCTGCCATTTGTTTCTTGATTAAATCTCCACCTTCATGTCCTTCCCTTTCTTCCTCTCCGCTCGGTACTTAGGAGCCATGGGGGAAGGGGTAGGGGATGATAGGGCTTAGTCTTTATGACTAATGGTTTTCGAACCGCATCATTTAGGGGATCGTGGAGCCCAGCATGGAGGAGCGGCCCCAGAGACCGGTGCGCTTGGAGATGGGGCAGTCTAGCTCCGGAGTTCATACAGCCGGGACTGTGAGTCTCGACCCTGAGTAGTTCCTGTTTTTGCTTCCACATGATAGACTTGTAGTGAGGACACTTTGTACCGGGCATAAGCCCGCATTTTATAGTACTCTGATTATTGTTATTCTGTGGACACTCCCTTCGTGGAGTTTATATACATGTGATTTATTATTGTGGACTGCATTGCTCTTACTTTAATTATTGTGCTACCTTTCTAAGATCGAATTGGCCGGCAGAATCGGCGCCTTGTGGTGATGACCCTTCAGGACGTGAAGGTGTCACCGCAAAGCGGCGACTCTGGGCTTAAGACCCCGGGTTTTAAAAAAAGAAAAAAAAAGGGGGGGGGGGTCTTACAAGTGGTATCAGAGGCAAAACATCGATAAGAAGAAAGTAGCAATCCACAAACCCTGGGTCACCGCCGTGTGAGTTTAGTTTGGGGACAAACTAAGCAGCGGAAGAAGTGGTGTGCCCAAATGAGGATCACATATAAATTGTCCACTTTTATTTAAGATTGAACGTTTTCTCAGAATGGGTTTTTGTTACGCAGCCTCCAGCACAGCCTACGCCACAGGGCAGAGTTCAGCAGGCTCA
Organism: Platanthera zijinensis; assembly: GCA_039513925.1. Classification (NCBI taxonomy): domain Eukaryota; kingdom Viridiplantae; phylum Streptophyta; class Magnoliopsida; order Asparagales; family Orchidaceae; genus Platanthera; species Platanthera zijinensis. Next base: position 155,056,322 of record CM077086.1, read on the forward strand.
GGGTGTTGCACCACCTCCACCGGTCCCCACTCCTTTCCTTCAGTCAGACATGGGACAGACTCTGACTGTCATCCCGGATGCCTTCAGGGCCCAGCAGGTTCCGGCCCCGCAACCAAATCCGGGGGCCAACTGGCTAAGCATCTTCCGAGGACTGTCTCCCCCATCCTACTTGGGGACAGAGTCGGCAGTTCGGACGGAAGAGTGGCTGGATATCATGTACGAGATGCTGACCGGGATATGGTGTCCCTGGGAGGAGAGGGTGGCTCTGGTTGTCTCTTGCTTGGAGTCCCATTCAAAGAGGTGGTGGAAGACGCTATTGGACACGACATTTGCCGATAGGGAGGTTGCCGAGGTTACCTGGGAGGAGTTCAGGGCTGCACTGCTGGAGCATTTCATTCCGCAGTCGGCCAGGGATGATTTGGAGGAGCGGTTCTTACAGCTGAAGCAGGGCACCCGGACCGTGGTGGAGTACCATCGAGAGTTCGACCATCTGGCTCGATACGCAGATTCCTACCAGCTGGACGAAGCAGGGTATATCAGGAGGTTCTATAAGGGCCTGCGGGAGGACTTGGGGGAGGCTTTGTTGTTTGTATCTGACGGGCCCATCTCCCGAATTTTGGAGATGGCAAAAAGGATTGAGGCAGATTGGCACGCCACCCGGGGCCGGAAGCGGCCAGCAGAGGATCAGGGACGGAGAGGTAGAAATGACCAGCGGCGAGGTGTTGTACCATAGGGGAGGAGGACAGAGGAGCAGCCTCATGAGGACGTGAGGCAGGAGCCGAGGGAACAGGTGATATTGGCCCTCAACCTCTTCGGATCCAGGAGATACCGAGACCTGGGGGAATGGCGTATCCCCCACCAGAGTGCTTCCTTTGTCATCAGATTGGGCACATTCGGAGGAACTTCCCCATGAGGGGGGCACCATCTCTAGCACCACAGGGCGGCCAACCAGCTCAGCATTACGGAGGCCGAGGACGCAGCCGCGGTCGTGGATACCAGGGGGAGATCGTAGACAGGAAAGGTAGCAGGTATATGCCTTGGACCTTGCGCAGCCTCAGAATCCGGAACAGGTCATAGTAGGTACGCTGCAATGCCTCTTTATTTTCATAGAATTTCCCTTTCAATGGTTAAAACTTTGAATTGCACTAGATAGATTAGCAAGGAAAGTAAAACTCACTATAGAACCCTAAGATATCTAATCACCCCAGGTATAATCTTCATCAGCGGCAAGCCGGCCCGCACGCTGTTCGATACTGGAGCTACTCACTCCTTTGTGTCGGAGACGTTCGTAGAAGGACTGGAAGGCATGGAGCGGTTCACAGGCTCGAGGATGAGGGTGCGACTACCGGATGGATCTGAGCTCCTTACCACGGATCACTGCAATATGGAGGCAGAAATTGGTGGAAAGGCATTCGAGGCTCCAGCGACGATTTTGAAGCTGACGGACTACGACCTGATCCTGGGCATGGTATGGCTGTACTGGAACCATGCCCAGATTGACTGCCACGCGAAGAGGATTACCGTGAGACACGGGGACTCTTTCATTATCATTGAAGGTATAGGACCTGTCTCTCGTATACTCTTATCTTCGGTACAGGCCGTTTAGGCCCATCTGCAGGGAGAGGAGGTCTATCAGATTCTATTTGAGATGGCAGAAGTTAAGGAGTCGGTGACAGACATCCCGGTGGTGTGAGATTTTGCTGACATCTTTCCAGAGAAACTGTCAGGACTACCTCCACACCGAGAGCAGGATTTTCAGATACAGCTTGTGCCGGGGGCCAAGTCGACATCTAGGGCCCCTTATCGGATGGCCACGAAGGAGTTGGCAGAGTTTCGGACTCAGTTGCAGGAATTGGTTGAGGCAGGATTTGTTAGACCGAGTTCCTCGCCATGGGGAGCCCCGGTCCTATTCGTGAAGAAGAAGGATGGGACACTTTGCCTGTGTATCGATTATCGAGCACTAAACAGGCTGACCGTCTGGAATACCTACCCACTCCCATGGATAGACGAATTATTCGACCAGCTAGAGGGAGCCCATTATTTCTCGAAGCTGGACTTGAGGTCAGGATACTACTAGCTACGGATCCAGGAGGAGGATATCCCGAAGACGGCCTTCAGTAGCAGATATGGCCTGTATGAGTTCACCGTGATGTCCTTCGGGCTCACGAATGCTCCGTCGGCGTTCATGAGTCTCATGAACCGGGTTTTCGAGGCCTACTTGGATGTATTCGTCATAGTATTCATAGACGACATCCTGATCTACTCTAGGACGGAGGAGGAGCACCGTCGGCATCTGGCACTGACTTTGGAAAGGTTGCGGGAGCATCGCCTTTATGCGAAATTCAGTAAGTGTCAGTTTTGGTTGAAGGAGGTGGCCTTCCTAGGCCACATTATCAGCGGAGCCGGGTTGGCGGTGGATCCGGCAAAGATTCAGGCAGTCCGTGATTGGCCGCAGTTAAAGATAGCCACCGATGTACGAAGTTTCTTGGGACTTGCCGGGTATTACCGGAAGTTCGTGGAGGGGTTCTCTCAAATTGCCCTCCCACTCACGTCTTTGACGAAAAAGGAGGCACCTTTCGTTTGGACCCCGCAATGCCAGGCGGCTTTCCAGGAGCTGAAGGACCGACTCAACTCAGCCCCTATTCTGGACCTTCCATCTGGAAAGGAAGGATTCCAGGTGTTTACCGACGCATCATACCAGGGGATGGGAGCAGTGCTGATGCAGAACGGACACGTCATAGCATATGCCTCCCGCCAGCTGAAGACCCATGAGAAGAACTACCCAGTGCACGACCTTGAGATGGGAGCGGTCGTTTTTGCTCTGAAGGTCTGGCGCCATTATCTTTATGGAGTCCACTGCGACATCTACTCCGACCACAAGAACCTGAAATACGTGGACACTCAGAAGGAGCTGAATATCAGGCAGAGGCATTGGGTGGAGTTCTTAGCAGACTATCAGTATGAGATGCACTACCATCCAGGGAAGGCAAATATGGTGGCTGATGCGTTGAGCCGGCGAGCTGCCACTTCCGAAGCTGGGCCCCAGGTTATGTCCATGGAGCTAGTCCGGTCATTCAGAGATATGCAGATATCCCTGGTGTCCGAGGATGATCCAAAGCTGTATAGGGAGTATTTGACGTCGATGGTGGCCATAGACGATATTCAGGATCGCATTCGGGACGGACAGAGGACAGATGCGTGGGCAGAGCCGATGTTCCGAGCCTTGGAGGAGGGTTCGACAGGAGATTATTCCCTGAGAGATGGATTGCTACATTTCAGAGGCAGAGTATATATACCCGCAGGAGGCCAGATCCGAGAGGATATTATGACGGAGGCGCATTGCAGCCGGTACTCTGTGCACCCGGGGATCACAAAGATGACCGCTGATCTGAAGAAGATGATGTTTTGGCCGGGCATGAAGAAGGACATTACGTACTTCGTGACCCATTGCGAGGCGTGTCAGTTGGTGAAGGCAGAGTGCAGGAACCCCGCAGGATTGTTGCAGCCACTCCCGGTGCCGGAGTGGAAGTTTGACGATATAGCTATGGATTTTATACATGGTCTTCCCCGGTCTCGGGCGGGGAATGACTCGATCTGGGTGATTGTTGATCGGTTGATGAAGGTGGCCCGCTTTATACCGATCAGGAAGGATGACTCGGTGGGAGTGCTGGTACGGAAGTTCGTGGAGCAGTATGTCCGATATCATGGCGTGCCCCGGACGATAGTGTCAGACCGCGATGGACGGTTTACATCCAGGGAGTGGCGGTCAGTGCAGGCATAATTGGGCACCCGATTGACTTTTAGCACGGCCTTCCACCCTCAGACGGACGGGCAGACAGAGCGCACCAACCGGACCTTGGAGGATTTACTACGACTGTGTATACTGGACCGAGGGGAGCCGTGGGAGAAGATGTTACTGTTGGTCGAGTTATCCTATAACAATAGCTACCAGTCCAGCATCAGGATGGCGCCTTATGAAGCCTTGTATGGAAGAAAATGTAGGACCCCACTTTCTTGGGTTGAAGACGAGGATCCGAAGGTGTTGGGATCGGATTTTGTTGAAGACACCGAGGCTCAGGTGAGACTGATCAAAGATAGGATGTTGGAGGCGCAGAGCAGACAGGCTAAATACTATGACGCCCGGCATCGTCAGGTGGAGTTTCGGGTAGGGGATCGAGTGTTCTTGAAGATCCGGCCCATGCACGGAGTCTCACGGGTGCGCGGTCGGAGGAAGAAGCTCAGCCCTAGGTATATGGGCCCTTACCGGATCCTGGAGCGGATCGGACCCCTAGCCTACAGGCTAGAGTTGCCACCAGAGCTGGCAGCTCTACACGACGTCTTCCACATTTCTTCGTTGAGAAGGGCTCTACTACGCCCGGAGCAGCAGATTTTGACCACCGAAGGGCCGGTAGCTTCAGATCGATCTGTTCACTTGGAGCCGGTCCGGATCGACGACGAAGGAGTACGGATCTTGCGCCGCAAGAAGATCCCCTTAGTCATGGTTCTGTGGAGAAACCACGGTCAGGAGGAGCACACCTGGGAACCGTAGGACCTGATGAGGCAAAAATACCCGGAGTTGTTCAGTCAGGTATACCTCACCACCTCTTGGTATACTATAAATTACCTTCTTGTACAAAACCGGTAAGATTAGATAAGGAAAATTGAGAACTTAGGCATGCGCAGTTAAGTAGGGGCTAATCTTTTGTTTATTGGGGAGATTGCCTTTGTTTATCAAGCAAGTAGTTGCTTGAACCCAATAGAAAAATCATATGGGATGTTACAAGTTTAATTTATTCCGATAGAAATCCCCGTAGGCTCAACCTCAATTTCGGGGAAGAAATTTTTGTTTTGTTTATTGGGATTTGTAACATCCCATTTCCGGCTAGACCCCTAGGAGTCGGTTGGTCGTCACAGAACCCTAGGAAGCCCAAAATTGCAATGATTCGACCAAGATTTCGGGTCACGGGTTGGTCACGCCCGTGACCGACCCGTCACGCCCGTGACCTAGGGCGTGACTCCTTCGACGATCGTCGATCTTAGGGAGACGATCGTCGGGCGCAGAATTTTCGACCCGGCCCTGTCACGCCCGTGACCAAGGTGTCACGGCCGTGACCTAGGGCGTGACCACCCTTCGACGACCGTCGATCTCAGTTCGACGGTCATCGACCTCAGAATTTGCCATTCGGGCATGTCACGCCCGTGACCCAGGTGTCACGCCCGTGACCAAGGGCGTGCCCCCCTTCGGTGATCGTTGATCTCAGCGCGACGATCGCCGAGCGTGGAATTTGTGTCATGACCCTGTCACGCCCGTGACTAAGGTGTCACGCCCGTGACTTAGGGCGTGACCACCCTTCGACGACCGTCGATCTCAGTTCGACGGTCGTCGACCTCAAAATTTGTCATTTGGGCATGTCACGCCCGTGATCAAGGTGTCACGCCCGTGACCTAGGGCGTGACCACCCTTCGACGACCATCGATCTCAGTTCGACGATCGTCGACCCCAGAATTGGCCACCCGGGCCTGTCACTCCTGTGACCTATGTGTCACGCCCGTGACATTGACCGAAACGACGGTTCAGGCCCGAAATTATTCTAACACGCGTGGTAATAAGTGCTGGGGTGGGAAGTTACACCAGGAGTAATTACGGGCCGTTTTTCCTTCTGTAATTATATAATAAAGGAGGAAGTGCTGGTCCAATAGGAATCGCCACCTGGCAAACACCCATTCATCTTCCACCGTTTCTTATCCCTTCACTGTAACCGAAAGGTTATTAATAGGAGCCTTCATGACCATTAAAGCTTTACCCTTTCACCTCCCCACTTGCTGACTTATAAAAGCCCACTAGGAGCAAGAGGAGAAGTTTACACGCTCAATCAAACAAATTCAGACATTTGCTCTTGCTGTAGAAGAAGTTCAGCAATGCCACCACCGCGCCATGTCACCCCGTCGTTCATCTCGCCTCCAAACCGCAAACAAGGTCCTCCTCTGCTTCTTTTCTCATGGGTAGATCTTAGGATTCTTAGGAAGGAAGTTCGTGCTCAACGGAGCCGGACCTATCTCTCGTTTTCATGGAAAACCATGAAAAATGTATTTTTAAGATCGCCGGAAACCGCCACCTCCGGCGGCCAAACAACCGCCGACCGCTAGCCATCGCCTCGACGGAGGTGGTGGTGGTGGTGGCTGGCCAGGGAAGTGACCGGATGGCCGGCGACGGATCACGGAAATGTTACAGGAAAAATGGTTTTCTGAGTTCTATTTTCGGCTTCATGTAGAAGATGAACAGTAAAATCAATTTCATAATATATAAATTATGTATATAATACATAATGGGAAGACATATTATCTGAGTATATTTTGAGGCTGCAAAATGGGGCACATAGAGGCCGGTTTAGGAAAAATGACCAGTCATAAAAGTTGTAGCCCTTTGAGTCTAGTTTAATTTAAAATTGATTTCAACCCGTTTGAGTGAGCGGTTCGACCGCAGCACCCGTTTTAGTGGGGGCTGTACCAAGAGTTGGGCAGAAATTAAAATGGATGCTCACTCTCCGTCCCTTGTCCAAATGACCTGAAATTTGGGCAGGGGGTTAACCTTAGCTATACCTAAAGGCAGACCAAAAATGGAAATTTTTGGAGATACTTTGCCTAAAGTTTTTGTTTCAATTTAATTAAGTTAGAGAAATTTATTTAAGTGGTCAAATGACCTCCAAACCCTCCCAAATTTTGGTGAGTGGTCCCTGACTATAAAACCTAGATCTGTACAAAATTCCAACTAGATTGGAGGAGTTTTGGGTAGGAAATCTTCTACCCTTAACTAGGCATTAGCGAGACATCTTTTAGTAAAAAGTGCACTAAGAGGTTGGAAAGGTCAAATCACCTCAACAGAGGCTAATTTTCTGACCTCTGACTTAGAAGGGTATTATAACCTGCTTGGAGAAAAATGGTGAAGTTTAGGGTTGATTTACCCTAGTTTCCAAGCTCAAACCCTAAATGAAGGGTTTTGAGGGTTGTGAAGGACATGGGGGCAATTGTTCTTGTATTGAATTGAAACTCTGTAGAGTTGACAAAGGCCTGAAAAGATTCGTCTGGATGGAATCTTGGAGAATTTGGAGACAAGTAGATATCTTAAAACCCTAACCTTAGTTTTAGGATAAAATATCAAATAGGTAAAACCAGTCACTAAACCTTACTTAAAAGCTGTGAAATTTGGGTAGAGTGAGTTTTGGGTCAGGTAGAACTTATAGCAATTTTTCTGGAATTTTATGTTGATTATTGCTAGCACTTCATTTGTAAAACTTGCTATGGCCTTAAATGATGTTTTAATTGTTTAGAGATTTCTGTTCATTGAAACCTCATGAAATCTTCGAGGTAAATGTTTTAGGTCAGAATAGTTGCCCCTTAATTTTTGTATGATTTTTAGTTGAGAAATTCTAGTACTTTATTCACAGATGTTAGAAAGGGGTTTTATGGTTTAAAAATTAATTATGGATGATATACTTGTTGGAAAATTATGAAACCTGGCCAATGTTATTTTGAATGTCTTATCTGCTTAGTATAATTAATTTACAATTTTCGGATGGATATTTTCTGTACTTGATTCATAAATAACAAAAGATAGAGATTATTTCTAAAATAGTTTTAGTGCCCTTTTGATGATAGAAAAATTATGATACTTTGGATTTAACCTATTGAGATAACCTACTATTTATCATAAATTTGCTGGACATCTAGCATGAGAACTTAGGGTAGTTCGTGTTCATACCGGTAGCCCTTGGGATTTTTGAGGAAATTAATTAAATGCCAAATAAATTAGGAAAATTACCATTTTCTGGATTTAGGTCATTTATATCATGATAAGTCTCCAGTAAATAATTTAGGGCATTTGTATAAGTTTGAGATCGTTGCCTAACCGGTTCGACATATAGTCTAGGTTGGACTGCATATAGTAAATTTGTGAATTGCAATAGGACATGATCCGAGAAAGTCATTGGAGTTAATCATTTTGTCTGGGTGGACAATAGTGAATGATATCACAGTAGGATGATATGAAGAGTAGTGAGAAGTGGTGATAGCTAGAGTTAAGAGGTGCTCGGGTTCGACGAAAGATCGTCTTCCCCGAAGAGTGGAAGGTTTAAAATCACCCTAGGATAGTCTATCGTAATGTGAGAAGGGACTGGGTAAAGGGAATCAACCAATAACAATAAGTGCCTTGCGAAAGGGAACTTCAGCCGTAATGCCGCCGTCTTGGTTCCTAGTGCCCCTTGAGAGCCCTTCACGGGGAATACCGGGGGCAGTCCTGGGCTAACGTAAACTGTAATAACAAACCGACAATAGTAACTTAGTAACTAGGGTTGCACCTTTCACAACACTATTGGCACAGGAAGATTGATGAGAGCTTCGGCTCGGTTGGTTAAGAGACGGACGGGATGGTCCGGGGAGCTTCGGCTCGGTTGGTTTGGAGACGGACGTTTTGGTCTGGGGAGCTTCGGCTCGGCTTTTGTGTGTTTACGATTAAACTTGCATGTGAATAAAAAGGAATGGAAATTAAGGTGGTGGGTCTTTGGTATTGGAGGGTCGATGCACCGACGCCAATACGCTGACTCGGCAAGTGTGGTTAGCACTTTTCCAGCAGAAGTCCGGTGCGCCAGCCGGTAAGAGTACGCAGGCGTCCGCTTAGTGCACCAAGCGTTGAGGCGTATGATAGGTCTGACCGGTAGTGCTTTACTGGTTTAGAGGTGGGCGAGGCCCAACCCACCGCTTCCGTCTGCCACTACGGAGGTATCCTGGGAGGTAACGGCTCCGAAAGGGGGAACTAAAGGTCTGTGTGCACAGAGTCGGGTGTGTGAGTTGCACTTGCATGTTTCATCATACCCACTTGCATGTCATAGCATAATCGATTCATTTAACCCTGACACCTAAAGTATAAGTGGTATGAGACGCTTATACGTTAGGACCTGCAAAACGACCCCTTGGTCTATAAGCTTGTGTGGGCAAGTTTATAAATCAAAGGTTAATTTCAATATATATATACATGCTGTTGTTTGATAACGGACACCCCAACGTATAAGTGGTATGAGACACTCTATACGATGGGAGCCTTGCAGAAGATGCCTTGGCTTATGCGCTTTCGCACATAAGTTAAGGTTACCTTTCTTACTTTCTGTTTCTGTCATATCATTATAGAATTGCTAGATTAGTTCCGCTGCCATTTGTTTCTTGATTAAATCTCCACCTTCACGTCCTTCCCTTTCTTCCTCTCCGCTCGGTACTTAGGAGCCATGGGGGAAGGGGTAGGGGATGATAGGGCTTAGTCTTTATGACTAACGGTTTTCGAACCGCATCATTTAGGGGATCGTGGAGCCCAGCATGGAGGAGCGGCCCCAGAGACCGGTGCGCTTGGAGATGGGGCAGTCTAGCTCCGGAGTTCATACAGCCGGGACCGTGAGTCTCGACCCTGAGTAGTTCCTGTTTTTTCTTCCGCATGTTAGACTTGTAGTGAGGACATTTTGTACCGGGCATAAGCCCGCATTTTATAGTACTCTGATTATTGTTATTCTGTGGACACTCCCTTCGTGGAGTTTATATACATGTGATTAATTATTGTGGACTGCATTGCTCTTACTTCAATTATTGTGCTACCTTTCTGTGATCGAATTGGCCGGCAGAATCGGCGCCTTGTGGTGATGACCCTTCAGGACGTGAAGGTGTCACCGCAAAGCGGCGACTCTGGGCCTAAGACCCCGGGTTTTAAAAAAAGAAAAAAAAAGGGGGTGGGGGGTCTTACAGATAGCGCTACCTCTCACAAAGTTGACAAGGAAAGATCAGAGATTCTTGTGGACGCAGGAGTGCGTGCAAGCTTTTGAGGAGCTGAAAAGACGGTTTACTACGGCGCTAGTGCTTAGTTCGTCGGGTGGGGCCGAGGGCTTCGAGGTTTATAGTGACGCCTCGGGTAGTGGTTTGGACTGCGTGCTGTTGCAGCATGGGAACGTGATAGCTTATGGATCGCATAAGCTAAAAGTGCATGAAAGGAACTATCCGGTCCATGACTTGGAGTTGGCGGCCATGATATTTGCACTTAAGCTGTGGAGGCACTACCTATACGGCGTAAGTGTTGATATTTACACCGATCACAAGAGCCTGAAGTACCTGTTGGATAAGAAGGATCTTAACATGAGGCAGAGGAGGTGGATGGAGTTCCTGGGGGACTACACCTTCAAGATTCATTATGTACCCGGGAAGGGCAATGCAGTTGCTGATGCGTTGAGTCGCAGGGCTCCCGCCCAAGCCAACTGGTTGTCGATTCATGATGAGAGGCTTGTACCGGAGTTTGAGGCGTTGGAGATCTGTTGCGTGGACAAGAAGACAAGCGCCAAGGCTTTGTTGAACTGTATGGAGGTTCAGTATGACCTGGATGATCGTGTTCGGCATGCAATGGAGTTGGATGACACCATGAAAGAGCTTATGGAGGTGGCGTTGGATGGGTCAAATTCCCAATTTTCTGTTGAGGATGGGTTGCTAAGGAAGGATCATCGGTTGTGCGTCCCAAGCGGGGGTAACCTGCGGGCAGAGTTGATGTACGAGGCTCATCATACCAAGTACTCAATCTACCCAGGGAGCACAAAGATGTACCGTGACCTCAAGAAGCTGTTCTGGTGGCCGGGGCTCAAGAAAGACGTAGCGTTGTTTGTGGAAAAGTTCCAAACGTGCGCCTTGGTAAAGGCGGAGTGCAAAAGGCCGGGAGGATTCTTGAAGTCCTTGCCTATACCGGAGTGGAAGTTCGGCGACATATCGATGGACTTTGTGCATTGTTTGCCAAGGTCGCAGAAGGGGAACGATACAATCTGGGTGATCGTAGACCGGTTAACTAAAGTGTCGCCCTTTATTCCGCATAGGAAGGATAACTCGATGGAGAAGTAGGCGAAGCTATATGCGGATAATATAGTTAGACTGCACGGTGTTCCCCGTAGCATTGTGAGTGATCGCGATGGACGTTTCACGTCAAATGATTGGAGTTTGGTGCAGCAGATGCTGGGGACAAAGTTGAAGTTCAACACAGCCTTCCATCCGCAGACGGATGGACAGACCAAGAGAGTCAATAGAATGATGGAGGACATGCTACGCATGTGTGTTCTAGACTTCGGGAAGCATTGGGAGGACCACCTGTATTTGGTGGAGTTCGCGTACAACAACAGCTACAAGGCGAGTATCCAAATGGCGCCCTTTGAGGCCCTATATGGTAGGAAATGTAGCACGCCGTTATCGTGGCTGGAAACGGGTGAGGCAAGGTTGTACAAGAAGCAGGAAGTGGAGAGTGCTACTTCTTTGGTGCAGATCATTCGAGAGCGCTTGCTGATCGCTCAGGACAGGCAAGCTAAGTATTACAATGCCAAGCACCGGAACGTGGAGTTCGCGGTAGGCGATTGGGTGTACTTTAAGATAAATCCGTTCAAGGGTGTTTCGTGGGTGAGACGCTTGAAGAAGCTGAGCCCAAGATACCTTGGACCCTTTGAGATTCTGGAGCGGGTCGGCGAAGCGGCTTATCGTTTGAAGCTATCGGTGGAGTTGAGTTGACTACACGATGTGTTCCACATCTCTGTATTGCGGAAGGCGGTGCAAGAGACTTCGCAGGTGATCGCAGTTGATCAAGTGTCGGTGGACGAAGGGTAGGCGACTAGGGTCAAGCCCATTCGTATTGAAGACTTCGAGGTGAAGAGACTCCGTAATAAGGAGATCCGGATGGTTAAGGTCTGGTTGGATAATTGCGGTCGGGAGGAGCTCTCTTGGGAATGGGAGAAAACTATGCTGGAGGAGTACCCGGAGTTATTCCGCTCAGGTACCGTTAAAAGATTTCAGTTCCATTTGTTTTCCTTTAGTAAATTTCGTGGCCGAAATTCTTTTAAGGGGGAGAGAGTTGTAATGCCCCGAAACTCAAAAGAGGGACGGGTGACGTTTTAAGCCAAAGCTGGGACTTGGAGAAGGTGTCACGGGCGTGACACGGGCGTGTCACGCTAGGGTGTTCCCTGAGTCATGTACACGGGCCATGACACTGGCACAGACACAGGTGTGTAGAATGTGACACGGGCGTGTCGGGTGCCGTATCACAGGCCGTGTCCTCCTCGGGAAGCAGATGTTGGTAGTTGGACACGGGCCATGACAAGGGCACAGACACGGGCGTGTCACATGTGACACGGGCCTGTCGGGTGCCGTGTCACAGGCCGTGTCCTTCTCGGGAAAAGAGTGTTGGTCGTTGCACACGGGGCGTGACACGGGTCATGACACGGCCGTATCACATGCGACACGGGCGTGTCGGAGGCCTTGTCTAATGCCGTGTGCTGGTTATCGCGTCGGTCGAGACGGCGAATGGGTGACACAACCATGCACACGGCCGTGTTGCAACCCGTGTTCGGCCCATATTTTGTAATTTTTGGCCTAATCGAGGCTGTTCATTTCCTTGGCTTTGGATCCGACGGCTGAGGGTTTGTGCTGGCAGTTTAAACCCGAAGTTAGGGTTTGAAATCCCTCATTTCATCCAAGTGCATCTCTTTCTAAAGTGTAGTGAGAGGGAAGAGCTAGGTGGAGGAGGAGACCAAGATCCGGCCGCTGGTGGAGCGTCGGATCTCTGAATCGCGATCCGAGTCCAGATCCGCGAAGGTGACGCCATTGCGGTGCTTTCCAACCGCGTAGATTTTTCATGGCATCGCGAAAAAATGCAAGGGTAACGATTCTCATCCTAGGGCATGTGAAGCCCTCTTTTCCTTTGCATAGGAAGCCCTCTCTCACGAGTGAGCAAAGAGTTGGATCATTCCTTGGGGTAGATATGTAAAGTCCCCCTTGTATAGAGTCCGTACGCGAAAACGGGCATAGGCATTGTGTGTGAAGCCTATCTGGACAAGTTGATCCGGATCGGTGATGTTGCATTGCATATAGACCGGGGAAGACTCCGAATGTTTGGATGTTTTCCAGGTTTTCTACGTGGTAGATTGCAGTAGGGAGCCTTTGAGATTAACTCCAAAGTGAACCCGGAAAACTGGGCAAAAGCGGGTTTTGCAAACATGGTGGCCGGGGAGCCAACGTGAACATAACTGGGTTATGTGATTATTGTGGTGGAAACGGGACTCGGCGAGTCTTGACCTGCGCATATGGCTTAAATTGTCATTGCGGTATGAGAACGGGTCAGGCGGAACCGTACCCGATCTATGTCGTTCGGTGGGACCGTTGGCATGGATGAGGGTCTTCGGCGGTCTATGGCTTAAATTGTCGTGACCAAGGCCAGGAAGACAAAATGCTCATATGATTGGCCGTCCAAGGGGCGGTGGTGGAACGAGAACGTCTATGGCTTGAATTGACGTGATGTTTGTCGGTTCGCCGTGAATGTGCCCTGTGTGCACGAGGTTTGTGGCCATGTGAGCCTACGCCTGTGATGAAGTGTGTTTACACTATTATCATGCTATACTAATAAAGTGCAGGGAAAGAGTATCGCCGCCCCGATTTTGGGGGCGGGATCGTTATAATTTGGTCAGCATTGCTGACCGTTATTTTGTTTACCATCGGGCAGTGGATTGTGTCTTGCAGGTGCTGCGGAGCCGAGCGGGAAATAGCGGGCAAAAGCCCATGTTGCGGTGCTGGGCCTCGAAGTCCTAAACTTTTTATGTTTTCCATTTATCTCATGTATGGCCGGCCTGCGAGCCGAAGTATGAAAGACACTCTTGTTTGAGGAAACTATTGTAAGGCCATAAGGCCGGTACTTTTGTATTTAACATTCCTAGTTTATCTGAGTAGTGGACATTCGTTCTTGGCAGGGTTCTTGTTTTTGTGTAACTTAGTAATTGCTTCCACTTGGTGCTGTGTAGGACGTTGTGATTGTTTGAATGGTTTCAACGCGTAACCAACCGGTCTGTCTGTAGTATATGGCGTCGCTCCCCGGCCGGACCTAATGTTATATGCTATGTGACGGATAGGGGTGTTACAGATATTTCTCGGAAACCCAACTCTTTAGTTCTCTCCCAACAGAAGTATGCTCTTGATTTGCTAAAAGAGGTAGGGTTGACTGGTGCTAAACCTGCAAGATGTCCCATGGCTATTAGGGAAGATAAAACTTGGACTGATGACTCGCCTCCTCTATCTGATTCTTCAAGGTACCGATGTCTGGTGGGCAAACTCATTTATCTCAAAGTGACAAGACCCGACATCTCCTATGTTGTAGGCATGGTTAGCCAATTCATGCAAGCTCCTAGGGATCTACATTCTTCCCTGAGGATATTGGAGTATGTTAAAGCAGCTCTAGTGAAAGGACTCCTTTTTCAGAATAATGGTGACTTGAGGGTTAAAGCGTACTCAGATTCAAGCTATGCTGATGATAAAGGAGACCGCAAGTCAACGTCGGGTTTTTGCACATTTGTTGGAGGAAATCTTGTGAGCTGGAAGAGCAAGAAACAGTCTGTGGTCTCCAAGTCTAGTGCAGAGGCGGAATATCGTAGTATGGTATCAACCACATGTGAGTTAAAGTGGTTACGGGCACTCATGCTTGACTAAGGAGAGGTCTATAACTATTCTCTTCCTATGTTCTGCGACAACAAGGCTGCTATATACATTTCCAAAAATCTGGTTTTTCATGAAAGAACAAAACACATAGAAGTCGACTGTCACTTTATTCGAGAAGAGATTTTGAAGAAACAGATTTGTACTCCGTTCGTCACTTCTGACAAAGAGTTTGCAGATGTCTTCACCAAGCCGGTGTCCGCATCTTTGTTTCACATTTGCGACAAGCTGGGCATGATTGTTATCTATGCTCCAGCTTGTGGGGGAGTGTTGAGAGCGAGCGGTCTGTCGGTTGAGGCCAGGCGGTATGGCGGTCTGGCGGCTTGTCAAAGTAGTTTGGTAGCCGTGTTGGAGACCAGGCGGTCTGGCGGTTTGTCAGAGCGGTCTGGCGACTTGACTATGCCGACTTGGGGATATTGGTCGCCTGTCTTCCACATTATTGTGGCGGTTCAGTTAGTCTAACCATGCGGCTTGTGCGGCTTATGCGGCTTGTATAGTTTCAAGTTCTTGTAATTATTAGTCCCACATTTCTTAATTGTAATCTCTCTTCTCTCCTCCATTCTATAAAAGGGAGGTCATACCTTTGTAATAGATATCTTTTTGGATAATAAAAGTATTGTTACTCAAATTTTTGGTCTCTGGTTTCCTGTTCGCACACTCACCGAGAGCAATGCCTAGTATATTGGCCTTAGTACCCCTAGTGGTATTACTAACGTTGGTCGGTAGCTTAATGAAAGCCCTATCGCTACCACTGCCAAGTTACCACCGTGTGGTAACCCTCTTTCTCTGTGTGGTAGCTTACAGAACCGCACTATGACTATAGGAAATTTAGGGCATTACAAAATCTCCCCCACTTAAATAATTTCATCCCGAAATTATGTCGTGTAGGAAATTATAGATGTAACATTATTACGTTGTTTACCTCGAGTAAATAGCTCGGGTAACTCAACTTTAATTGTTTGCTCCTGCTCCCACGACAATTCCTCATAGCCACAATTGTCCCAACGGACCTTGACCATCCTGATAGACTTATTCCGGAGTTGCTTGACTTTTGTGTCCTCAACGCAAATGGGCTTGACCTTCGTTTTGAACCCACCATCAATTGACACCTGATCCGGAGCAACCACCTGTTTAGGCTCTTGCACCGTCTTCAACAAAACTGATATGTGGAATACGCCGTGGAGACCACTTAGTTCTGTTGAAATCTTCAACTGATAGGCAACTTAACCAATGCATTACACTATCTCAAACGCCCCAAGGTATCTCGGACTTAGCTTTTTCAAGTATTGTGAACGGTTTGATCTTCAGATACACCCAATCGCCCACGGCAAACTCGAAATTTATGTTCTTGGCGTTATAATACTTAGCCTGCCTATCTTAAGCGATCAGCAGCCGCTCCCGGATTGTGCAAATAATCGAAGTTGCATCTTTGACTTCCATCCACTTAAACAACTTTGATTCGCCCATCTCCAACCATGATAAAGGAGTACGACACTTCCTACTATAAAGGGCCTCGAAGGGCGCCATTTGAATACTTGCATGGTAGTTGTTGTTGTAGGCGAACTCGATCAAATACAGGTGATCCTCCCACCTCTTTCCGAAATCTAGGGCGCACATGTAAAGCATGTCCTCCATCATCTTGTTTACCCTCTTGGTCTGACCATCTTTCTACAGATGAAAGGCCTTATTGAAGTTTAGTTTGGTGCCCAAAATTTGATGTATAAGCCTCCAATCATTAGAGGTGAAGCGCCCATTGTAACACCCCAAAAAGACCCCAAAGGACTCAAAATGATTTTTGAGGTATAGGACATTTTACACGGCCTGGGACACGGGCGTGTCCCAGGGCGTGTCGGGGGTACACGGCCTGGGACACGGGCGTGTCCCAGGGCGTGTTCAGGTTAGTCGACGATTGGGAGTCGACGATCGTCGAGCCTGGGACACGGCCTCCGACACGGGCGTGTCCCAGGGCGTGTTCGAATTAAATTTCGAAATTGGCCTGTTCGAGTCAGAATAGTACACGGCCTTGAACACAGCCGTGAACACGGGCGTGTCAGGTGGGACACGGGCGTGTCCGATGCCGTGTTCCGACCCGTGTACTGGGTGCAGCTCGATGAAGCAGGTTTGACATGGGCGTGTCTCAGGTTTGATACGGGCGTGTCAGGTTCGACACGGGCGTGTCGATACCCGTGTTGTTCAGTCGGTTCAAACTGCGTGTGCCGCTTAAGGGTACACGGCCTGTGACACGGGCGTGTCACAGGCCGTGTCAGCCAAAATTTTGGTTTTTTGGGCAGATCGTGGCCGTTCAGATTTTCTCTTTTGATCCAAGGGCTCAGGTGATTCCTGGCTGGATTAAATTCGTCAAGGAAGAAGTCATTCTTCATTTGTGCTTAAGGAAGAGAGAAAGGAGGAATAAGAAGGAGGAGGAGAGCAAGCCACCGACGGAGCTCCCGTGGTCCGATTCGTGATCCGAAGCCGGCGTTGTGAAGGCAAGGCTGCTGCGGTTCTTTCTCACCGGCTAGTTTTCGATGGCACCGAAGAGATCGACAAGGGTAACGATCTCCCTCCTTGGACATGTGAAGTCCTTCTTTTCTACATTGCATAGGGAAAACCCTTCCCCGCGAGTGTGCGGTGGGTTGTGGTGTCCCTTGGGGTAGATATGTGAAGTCCCCCTTGTTAGAGGCCGGAATTGGAGTACGGCTCTAGGCATGCTGTGTGAAGCCCATCTGGATATGTTCTGGATTGGTGATGCTTGTTTGCATATCGGAGAAGGCTCCATGATTATGGCTTGTGATGCCTTGTGCCTACCTGTTGCTTGGTGCGACAGGAAGTACTGGACGATGTCTAGGAAATGAAGAGGGTTGGATGCAACTCTTGTGGCCGTGTGTTGCCACTTTATGAGTGGTTGAGCCGTTGGGCTGCAACTCGATGAAAAGGCAGATTGCCGAACAGGAAAGGTGAAACCGACCCGCGCCTATAAATAGCCATGGATACTTCCGTATTCGAGGTGGCACGGCGACTTGAGCAACGGGGGGTGGCTGATCCGTACCTGCGTTAGGTCCGTCCGACTTGGAAGCCTCGTTATAGGTTTTGTTGGAGCGCCTAATGAGAGTCTTAGGCCCGCGCGCCGGAAAGACTAGAATGCTCAAATACCGTGTAGACGGTGGTGTTGACCCTGGTATTCCGGTACACCAAGAATGTGCCCTGAGTGCACGGACTGTCGGGCCGTATGGCCGATGGTTGTGATGGCTTGAATGTGCCTGCGCGCACATAGTTGCTATTTGATGATGCCATGCTTGCAGGGAAAGAATGCTCATGCCCCGAGAAAGGGGTAGGATTGTTATAATTGGGTCAGCTGAATGTTGACCGTTGCATTGTTTGCCACCGGTTGGGTGGATGGTTCCCGTGCAGGTGCTGGAGAGCCAAGTGGTAAGTGATGGGCTGAAGCCCTACTGCTGTTGCTGCTGCTGCTGCGCTTGCGGCTAGCCCGTGAAGGCTAAGCGAATGTTTTGGTTGTTCTCTTTTACTCATGTATGGCCGGCCTGCGCGCCGAGGTTTGTAAAACATGTTGTATGTAAAGAGGAACTGTAAGGCCTTAAGGCCAAGACCTTTGTTGTATATTCCATGGTTTTATATATAAAGGTGGTTTTATATATATTGGACATTCCGGTTGAGAGTTCAAAGTTGTAACTTAAAGCTTCCGCTAGAATGCTCTGAGTTAGGATTCGTATGGTTTGGTATTATCCTGTGACCTCACCGTCTGTTTGTGGCATATAGTGTGGGGCCCCGGCCGGACCTTCTACTATACGTCATTTAACGGATGGGGTCGTTACATTTTGGTATCAGCTTTTGTCGGTCTTCCTCTTTCGAATTCGTGGTCGAATTCTTTTGTGGGGTGGCGAGCACGTGTTTGTGCGACCTGCTGTAACGCTAATGAACTCTGGAATGTCCATTAAGGAGGAATGTACAAAATCTTGTTTGAGGAATCTGCGCGTTCCTTTTTGTGTTGTTTTGCTTGCATACGTTCGCTAATGTGTGTCTTGTCCACCAATAGGTGACACGTAGTGGTGCTGGGCAGTCTGAGCCCCAGCGCTCTGATGAGAGTGCGGCACCAGCTGAGGTGCCAACACCCCCTCCATCTGCGGAAACTGTTCGCTTAGTTGCTGAGGCGCTATTTTCCATGATTCAGCCGACCGGGCAAGCGCAGCCGGCAGTAGTGCCAGTTTGTGTTGATGTAAGACCCGAGCCGGTTGAGGCTGTAGATCCACGAGCAGCTGACCGACAGTTGAAGCAATTCATGAGCTTCAGTCCTCCTACGTTTGCGGGAATGGGATCCCCAACGCAGGCGGAAGATTGGTTATCGCGTGTCAAGAGGATAATGACAGCGATCAGGGCGGAGGAAACTCTAAAGGTCACCTTAGCCACCTTCATGCTTGAAGGAGAGGCGCGGTTGTGGTGGGACGAGGTTGAGGTACACCATTTGGCGGGCAGGCAATTAACGCAAGTGTCGATTGAGGAGTTCTCTCGGATATTTCTGGCGAAACATGTCCCAGCGGCGCAACGCATTGTAATGGAAAATGAGTTCCAACGGTTAAAGCAAGAGGAAGATAGTGTGGATATCTACTTGCATGAGTTTACCAGGTTGGGACGATATGCGGGAACAATCTTCGCGGATGACCAAAGGAAAACGAATCGGTTCTATGAAGGATTGCGGGATGAGTTGCGATTCCTGCTTTCGAGTTCTGTGAGCCAAGGGTTTCAGGCGTTGGTTGATACTGCGTGCGCGTTGGAGAAGGACATGAGGCGAGTGCAAGGGAATAAGGGCTTGGTTGTGTCAAAGCCAGAGTTTCAAGCACCTCGCCCGAGCAAATCGTTTTAAACCAGAAGAAAGGGGGCAAGAGGTCCAAGCCATCTGGGCAAGTGACTACGACCGTTGTGTCGGGGGCGAGCGACATCAAGGCCGGATGCTCGTACATGCTATAACTGTGGCCGGGTGGGGCATATAGCTCGTGACTGTCGGGTGTGCAGCCCAAAGGGGAGAAGAAGACGGGTGCGTCGTATGCTGAGAAGGGCAAAGCGGTGGTTGATTCCTCTGCGTCTCAGGTGCAGCCCCGAATCTATCAACTTGGCCAACAGGAAGCGATTAAGCAAAGTGACGTCGTCACAGGTACGAGTTGAGTTAGCTTACTTGCTTATGTGCTATGGTTTTGGTTATGTTTAGCTTGTGCATGATGTGTGTGCTGCAGGCTTTGTCCTGATTCGGAATAATTTGGCGAGAGCCCTGTTTGATACGGGTGCTTCGCATTCTTTTCTGTCTGAGGATTTCGTATCTCGAATTTGGGGTACCAAGTCATGTGACGGTGGATAGTACAAGGGTGCTGTTGCCGAATGGCTGTGTGATGCTTGCGGATAGGGCTTGCGATGTGGATGTGCAAATAGGAAGTCGGGATTTCTGTTTGAGTGCAGCTGTGCTACCGTTATCGGAGTTTGATGTGATCTTTGGTATGGACTGGCTCTCGGAGCAGCGTGCCTTTATTGATTGCAACTCCAAAGAGATTACACTGGGCCAGAATACCGGACTTGTGACGAAGTTCGCTGGTATGCGAGGAGTTGGCGGGACTTTGTTGTCTGCACTCCAATTCGTCAATGCTGTTCGGAAGGGCGCGGAGTTATTCTTCACGCTAATTCAGGTTGTTGAGCCAAAGGCCAGTGTCGGTGAAGTGCCAGTTGTGTCAGAGTTTGCCGACGTGTTTCCTAAAGATCTTTCGGGGTTACCACCCCAGCGGGAGATTGACTTCTCTATTGAGTTGGTGCCAGGTGAGAAACCTGTGGCCCGCTCTCCATATCGCGTCGCGCCAAAAGAGATGGCTGAGTTGAAAGTCCAATTGCAAGAGTTGTTGGAGCAGGGATATATACGCCCAAGTATGTCACCTTGGAGCGCGCCTATTCTCTTTGTGAAAAAGAAAGATGGTAGCTTACGGTTGTGTATTGACTACCGCGAGTTGAATAAGCTGATGGAGAAAAACAAATATCCGATTCCGCGGATTGATGACCTCTTTGATCAGCTGGCAGGATCAACGGTCTATTCCAAGTTGGATTTGAAATCGGGATATTATCAGCTAAGGATTCGGGAAGGTGACATTCCCAAGACGGCGTTTGGAACACGCTACGGTCATTATGAGTTCACGGTAATGCCGTTTGGCCTATGTAATGCGCCTTTGGTATTTATGGACCTAATGCATCGAACGTTCCGAGAGTACTTGGATTTGTTTGTTATTGTGTTTATCGATGACATCTTAGTATACTCTCAGTCGGAAGAGGATCACGCAAACCATTTGCGGTTGGTTTTGCATACCCTGCGGAGGAATTAGCTTTTTGCCAAGTTCTCAAAGTGTGAGTTCTGGCTCTCTTCAGTAGCCTTTTTAGGCCATGTGGTAAGCGGAGAGGGTATCACGGTGGATCCGTTGAAGATAAGTGCCATCCGAGATTGGCCAGTGATGTCTTCAGTGGCCGAGGTCAGGAGCTTCCTTGGACTTGCGGGCTACTATAGACGGTTTGTGGAAAACTTCTCACGGATTGCTTTACCTCTGACCACGCTGACGAGAAAAGATCAAAAGTTCATTTAGACGCCGGAGTGCGGGCGAGCTTTTGAAGACTTAAAGAGTGGTTTGACCACGGCGCCTGTGTTGACATCGCCATGTGGTACCGATGGGTATGAGATCTATAGTGATGCATCTGGGAGCGGCTTAGGATGCGTTCTTCTACAGTTTGGTAAAGTGATTGCTTATGGCTCGCGTCAGTTGAAAGTGCATGAGCGGAATTACCCCGTCCATGATTTGGAGTTGGCAGCTGTAATCTTTGCGCTCAAGTTGTGGCGGCACTATCTATATGGCATTAAAGTGGATATCTATACGGATCACAAAAGCCTAAAGTATTTGTTGGATCAGAAGGATCTGAATATGCGACAACGAAGATGGATGGAGTTCCTCGGGGACTACACCTTCGAGATTCACTATACTCCCGGGAAAGGAAATGTGGTCGCTGATGCTTTGAGTCGGAAGACTCCGGTACGGGCAAGCTGGTTGCAGAGGCATGATCAGCGTTTGATCCAGGAATTGGAAGCATTGGAGATATCTTGCGTTGACAAGGGTGCGTCAACCGATGCATGCTTGAACTGGACGGAGGTGCAATATGACCTTACGGACAGAGTTCGGCGAGCAACGGAGCTTGATGAAAGTCCCAGCGCTACGCTAAAGATGGGCCGGATGACCAATTCTATTGGGATAACGGGTTGTTAAGAAGAAATGGCCGAGTGTGCGTCCCAAGTGTGGGTAAATTGAGGGAAGAGTTGATGTACGAAGCTCACTTTGCAAAGTACTCAGTTCACCCAGGGAGCACAAAGATGTACAGAGATATGAAAAAGTTGTTCTGGTGGCCCGGTCTAAAGAAAGATGTCGCACGTTATGTGGCTGAATGCAATACCTGTGCGTTGGTGAAAGCAGAATGCCAGAAGCCTGGCGGTTTCCTGTAGTCGTTACCTATTCCGGAGTGGAAGTTCGATGACATTTCGATGGATTTCGTGCTTGGATTGCCGAGATCTCAACGCGGTCATGATTCAATCTGGGTGATTGTGGACCGGTTGACAAAAGTGGCGCACTTCCTTCCAAACAGAAGAGACGATTCAGTGGAAACCTTGGCCAAGCTTTATGTGGAGCAGGTTGTTCGACTGCACGGTGTTCCTCGGAGCATCGTTAGTGACCGTGATGGGCGGTTCACATCGAATGATTGGCGACTCGTTCATCAAATGTTGGGTACAAAGTTAGCGTTTAGTACGGCCTTTCATCCCCAAACGGATGGCCATACTGAACGGACCAACAGAACGATGGAGGACATGCTCCGCATGTGCGCCCTAGACTTTGGTAAGAGATGGGAAGATTATATATTTCTTATTGAATTTGCCTATAATAATAGCTACCAAGCGAGTATTGGTATGGCACCATTTGAGGCGTTGTATGGTCGGAAATGCTGTACAACGTTAGCTTGGGCAGAAGCAGGCGAATATAAGCTGAATGGGAAAAAGGAAGTCGAAGAAGCGACCTCGCTCATACGCTCTATTCGGGAGAGGCTATTGATAGCCCAAGATCGTCAAGCAAAGTACTACAATGCCAAACACCGGAACGTGGAGTTCGCGGTGGGTGATTGGGTATATTTGAAGATCAAACCCTTCAAAGGTGTGTCCAGGATTCGGCATTTGAAAAAGCTAAGTCCGAGGTATCTTGGTCCGTTTGAGGTGGTGGAGCGAGTTGGGGAAGCTGCTTATCGACTAGCACTTTCAGCAGACTTGGGTGGATTACATGATGTATTTCACATCTCAGTCCTTCGTAAGGCGGTGAAGGATCCAGCTCAAGTAGTGGAGAATGATCGGGTACCGGTCGAGTATGGGCTAACGACGAGGGTTAGACCCTTTCGGATCGAGGATCGAGCCGAGAAACAGTTGCGGAACAAAGTGATCGGGATGGTCAAGGTCCGATGGGACAATTGTGGTCGTGAAGAGCTAACATGGGAGCGAGAGCAGACCATGCGAGCTGAGTTTCCCGAGTTATTTGTATAAACTGTAGACCGTGTACTTTTTGTTATAACATAGTTATAGCATTGCTGGTTCTTGTTTCCTTACCGTGCAAATTTCGGGACGAAATTTTGTTAAGGGGGGGGGGAGGGTTGTAACACCCCAAAAAGACCCCAAAGGACTCAAAATGATTTTTGAGGTACAGGACATTTTACACGGCCTGGGACACGGGCGTGTCCCAGGGCGTGTCGGGGGTACACGGCCTGGGACACGGGCGTGTCCCAGGGCGTGTTCAGGTTAGTCGACGATTGGGAGTCGACGATCGTCAATCCTGGGACACGGCCTCCGACACGGGCGTGTCCTAGGGCGTGTTCGAATTAAATTTCTAAATTGGCCTGTTCGAGTCAGAATAGTACACGGCCTTGAACACGGCCGTGAACACGGGCGTGTCAGGTGGGACACGGGCGTGTCCGATGCCGTGTTCCGACCCGTGTACTGGGTGCAGCTCGATGAAGCAGGTTTGACACGGGCGTGTCTCAGGTTTGACACGGGCGTGTCAGGTTCGACACGGGCGTGTCGATACCCGTGTTGTTCAGTCGGTTCAAACTGCGTGTGCCGCTTAAGGGTACACGGCCTGTGACACGGGCGTGTCACAGGCCGTGTTAGCCAAAATTTTGGTTTTTTGGGCAGATCGTGGCCGTTCAGATTCTCTCTTTTGATCCAAGGGCTCAGGTGATTCCTGGCTGGATTAAATTAGTCAAGGAAGAAGTCATTCTTCATTTGTGCTTAAGGAAGAGAGAAAGGAGGAAGAAGAAGGAGGAGGAGAGCAAGCCACCGGCGGAGCTCCCGTGGTCCGATTCGTGATCCGAAGCCGGCGTTGTGAAGGCAAGGCTGCTGCGGTTCTTTCTCACCGGCTAGTTTTCGATGGCACCGAAGAGATCGACAAGGGTAACGATCTCCCTCCTTGGACATGTGAAGTCCTTCTTTTCTGCATTGCATAGGGAAAACCCTTCCCCGCGAGTGTGCGGTGGGTTGTGGTGTCCCTTGGGGTAGATATGTGAAGTCCCCCTTGTTAGAGGCCGGAATTGGAGTACGGCTCTAGGCTTGCTGTGTGAAGCCCATCTGGATATGTTCTGGATTGGTGATGCTTGTTTGCATATCGGAGAAGGCTCCGTGATTATGGCTTGTGATGCCTTGTGCCTACCTGTTACTTGGTGCGGCAGGAAGTACTGGACGATGTCCAGGAAATGAAGAGGGTTGGATGCAACTCTTGTGGCCGTGTGTTGCCACTTTGTGAGTGGTTGAGCCGTTGGGCTGCAACTCGATGAAAAGGCAGATTGCCGAACAGGAAAGGTGAAACCGACCCGCGCCTATAAATAGCCATGGATACTTCCGTATTCGAGGTGGCACGGCGACTTGAGCAACGGGGGGTGGCTGATCCGTACCTGCGTTAGGTCCGTCCGACTTGGAAGCCTGGTTATAGGTTTTGTTGGAGCGCCTAATGAGAGTCTTAGGCCCGCGCGCCGGAAAGACTAGAATGCTCAAATATCGTGTAGACGGTGGTGTTGACCCTGGTATTCCGGTACACCAAGAATGTGCCCTGAGTGCACGGACTGTCGGGCCGTGTGGCCGATGGTTGTGATGGCTTGAATGTGCCTGCGCGCACATAGTTGCTATTTGATGATGCCATGCTTGCAGGGAAAGAATGCTCATGCCCCGAGAAAGGGGTAGGATTGTTATAATTGGGTCAGCTGAATGCTGACCGTTGCATTGTTTGCCACCGGTTGGGTGGATTGTTCCCGTGCAGGTGCTGGAGAGCCAAGTGGTAAGTGATGGGCTGAAGCCCTACTGCTGTTGCTGCTGCTGCTGCGGCTAGCCCGTGAAGGCTAAGCGAATGTTTTGGTTGTTCTCTTTTACTCATGTATGGCTGGCCTGCGCGCCGAGGTTTGTAAAACATGTTGTATGTAAAGAGGAACTGTAAGGCCTTAAGGCCAAGACCTTTGTTGTACATTCCATGGTTTTATATATAAAGGTGGTTTTATATATATTGGACATTCCGGTTGAGAGTTCAAAGTTGTAACTTAAAGCTTCCGCTAGAATGCTCTGAGTTAGGATTCGTATGGTTTGGTATTATCCTGTGACCTCACCGTCTGTTTGTGGCATATAGTGTGGGGCCCCGGCCGGACCTTCTACTATACGTCATTTAACGGATGGAGTCGTTACACCCATCTCGGTTATTAACGATACTACGGTGCACATTGCTCTATCATATAAGATTATACAAATAAAGCTTTGCTAGTTTTTCCACCGAATCGTCCTTCTTATTTAAAATAAAGTGTGATACTTTCGTCAAACAATCAATGATCACCCAGACGACATCGTTCCCCTTCTGCGATCTCAACAAACCATGCACAAAATCCTTAGATATATCGTCGAAATTCCATTCCGGTATAGGCAATGACTTCAAAAATCCTCCGGGCTTTTGACATTAAGCCTTTATCCGGGAACATGTCTGACACTTTGCCATATATAGAGCTATGTCCTTTTTCAATCCTGGCCACCAGAATAGTATTTTCATGTCTTTAAACATCTTCGTGCTTCCCAGGTGGACAGAGTATTTTGTGTAATTTGCTTTGTACATCAACTCCTCCCGTAACTTGCCCACCTTTGGGACATACAGCCGACCGTCCTTCCATAATAAGCCATCATTTACCATAAATTGAGCATTTGACCCATCCAAAAACTCTGCCATGTAGCGCCTTATGTTGTCATCAGACTCCAACACTTGCTGAATCCGGCCAGTGAGGTCTTACTGCATTTATATCCAGTTTAAACGTGCTTCAACACTAGTCCTCCAATAAACACAAGAGATCTCTAAGGCCTCCAATTCAAGAACAAGATGCTCGTCATGAATCTGTATCCAGTGTGTCGGTACAGGAGTCCTGTGACTTAGCTCATCCACAACAACATTTCCCTTATCGGGAACATAATGTATCTTGAAGGTGTAGTCCCCAAGGAACTCCATCCACCTCCGCTGGCAAATATTCAAGTCCTGCTTATCTAACAGATGCTTCAGGCTCTTATGGTCTGTATAGATATCGACTTTTACGCCATACAAGTAGTGCCTTCGAAGCTTCAAGGCGAATATCACGACCACTAGCTCAAAATCGTGGACCAGATAGTTTCTCTCGTGCACTTTCAATTGGCGTGAGCCATAAGCAATCACTTTATCATGTTAAAGCAATATGCTGTATAAGACGCTCCCTGAGACAACAATGTATATCTCATAGCCTTCCGATCCACATGACGACCACCGAATAGGCGTCGTGGTTAGACGACTTTTCAACTCCTCAAAAGCTTGCATGCACACTTAAAACCAAACAAACTTCTGGTCCTTCCTTGTTAAGGTTATGAGGGGTAACTCTATTCACGAGAAGTTCTCAACGAAGCTCATGTAGTAGCCGACAAGTCTGAAAGTCCACCTAGTGCCAACTACCTTCACCTATGGGGGGATAGGTGTCTTGCAGCGATTTTAGCGGAATTAAAATTCTACCTGCACAAGTAAACAAAACAACACAGCACAAACAGACACAAGCAGTTATAGTGGTTCCCCGATTTTGGTACGTCCACTTTCCCCCTTCGACCTATCTCCCAACAAGGGACGACTCGGTCACTTCACCAACCGGATTGATATCCAATCCTCACACTAACGGAAGGAACCCTTCCAAATGAAGGAGTCACCACTCCTCCACCACGGGTTACACCCAACCCTTACAACGAGGAACCTACGTTCATTTACAACAAAAATAAAATGGAATGTATAAAATATAGAAACTACTAATGGAGTGCTAGGTGTCCCTCTTCGTTCGATGACGCGTTCTTGACGAAGACGAAGAGTCCACGACCTTAGCTCTCACTTAGAATAAATCTCCACAAGATCGGCGGCGGCAAGAAGTGCGGAGGCTGAGCTTTAGAGATCCAACCTTTGTAGCTATGCTGGCAAGGTCTACCAACGGTCTTGCTTGGATCAATCGTCTCGATCGATTCGGAAAGGGAAGGTATTCCCGATCTACAAACCAAGAGACAAAGGATCTCAAGAAGAACATGTGAGACGCGTTGCTTGGCAAAGCTTCTGTCGCCGGAAGATCAGGAGGTATCCACAATCAACGGTGGCGATTAAATTCCCGAGCGGCGATGGCGGCGGCTGAAGAGAAATCCGTGATCTAGGTCACGTCGGCGACTCGGTTTTCTTTCTTGTGTATTCGTACTCATTACTGTTCAAAATGCCGAAGTACTTATACAGTAGGTCATACAATATGACCGTTGTGGGCCCCACCAAAAGAAACCCTAGCTCCGGTTCAAAACAGCGCCTTAAACTTGGTCCGGTCCAGCGAGCACTAGAATTTCGCCTAAGGCAAATTCGGCGAGAATCATAGGTGATTCTCGACGAATCGGCGAGAATAACCTACGATTCTCGCCGAATTCTACATAGCAGAATTCATGCTGAACAACTTGGCAAACCAGAGTGGATCGGCGAGAGTCATCAATCATTCTCTACAAATCGTCGAGAATGCAGAATCATTCTCGACGAATCGTCGAGAAACACTTGATGACTCTCGACGATTTTGACTTGGCGAGAGATTAGCACGCGCTGAGTCAGCCGGAGATAGTCGGCGAGAATCAGCCCGTGATTCTCGACGATTCGGCGAGAATCACTAGTGATTCTCATCGAATCGGCGAGAATCACTTAGTTATTCTCGTCGATTCTTACTTAGACAATATTTCGTCTTTCCACCCGTGAGCTGCTCTTTTGCCCATCCTTGCTCCTTGACTGTTCTTGATCTATCACAGCCTTGTACTTGTAAATAAGTACACTCCAATAGAGAGAGTACACGTAAGCCAACAAACTGATCTTCTTAAAGAGGGATTATGTTGCGCAGACCCGTGTATATTGACCTACTGCACCTTGACATTGGTGTGTACTTAGCGAGGAATAACTGCAAGCACAACTTGAAATATTTCATCAAATACATTGTTAATTCATCTTAGCTTGACAGGAGGCTTCCTCAAATCCAGGTAATTGTGGATACAATACCCAACAATCTCCCCCTATTTGAAGAAGCCAAAATCCTACTAGCTAAGTTGAATTTCACCAATCTAGATAATATATACAGCAAATCAAGAGAAGAACAATAAATGCAAACAGAACAATACTAGAGTCAATCATTAAATCACATATATAGAGATATCCACACTAATTATTCATATGATAACATGATAAGAACGATAAACAAAAAGGAATACATCAGTAAAAATCCTAGGTCACTTTCTCCTTAGCTATTTAATCGTTTAGTTGCTGCGCCAAGTGTTTCCTGCTTTGTCTTTCGAAGTATTCCTTTGGCTTGGGGTAGTATCTGGGGGGAGGAGCTTTATTCTCCACAGTGCTGGACCTGAAGAAGATGTTCCGTTAAGCTTCAAAGGTCTTGTGCAGCTCCCACTCGTACTGACTATAGACGTCGTTCCGTTTTATCTCCCCCTCTATTGTAGTATAAATGTATCCAAAATGATACGCCTTGATACCGGACTCCACCTTTCGTTCCTCACCTCATCCTCCTTCAATCTGATTTTCTTTTCCGTTTGCGTTTCCTTGGATGTTCCTTCTTGAATTTTTCTCTTGCCTTTAGCTTTTGTTAGGGCTTCTTGGTCAAACCAGGCACTGTGCTCAGCTCTTGCAGCAG
Organism: Platanthera zijinensis; assembly: GCA_039513925.1. Taxonomy (NCBI): domain Eukaryota; kingdom Viridiplantae; phylum Streptophyta; class Magnoliopsida; order Asparagales; family Orchidaceae; genus Platanthera; species Platanthera zijinensis. Next base: position 155,085,158 of record CM077086.1, read on the forward strand.
CCCTAGCAGCCTTCTTAGATTCAGCCTCACTAAGTTGAACTTCTTCAACCCTTTCTTCTTCCTCATCAGCATCAGCAGTCTCTTCCGGAGGGGCAACCGGAACGTGAATGCCTGAGGCCTGTTGAACTAACCAGTGGGCCGTTTCAAAAACATACCTATTAGTTTGATCGAAGTTATCGAGTATTACTTGTTGAAGCCCGTCCATCTTAGCTTTATAATCTTCCTCCCCCTTTTTGGCTTCCACAGCAATTGAGTTTGTGTAAGCGTGCAGGGACTCATCAATGTGCTTTACTGTCTTTGAAAATTCATTCAGCAGGGTCTTTTGATTCGCGTTCATAGTCACCATGTTGGCATCAAATTTTTGGATGCTATTAGCCACAACATGTGTATTCTGATTAACCACTGCCAGGTCATCCGTGTTCTTTTTAAGTCCTTGCATAAAAAGAGAGACAGCTGTGCCGGCTGCTGTGTACTTTTCCTCGAACTTCTTTTCCATTACATCCAGCTTGTGATTAATTTCAACTACATTCTTTAGCATCAGATCCTCAGATTCCTTAATTCTTTTTAGCACTTTGTCTTGTGCTTTCTCAAAAGTAACTTTGAGTTCATCCAGAATTCCTTGAACAATGTTCACAGTATGATTAGCTAGATTAGCTTGCAGTGGATGACCCTGAGGCAAGCCTTGGTCTGGTTCTTCAGCAGATTCACTAGGCGAGCTGGGCACTTGCACTGTTTCTACAGAGGGAAAGTTGGCAGTCTTGGTAGATTTCTCAGGAATGCTTACCAATTGTTGCTGAGAGGACTCCCCCTCCACAGTTGCACTGGTTTTCTCAGGAACTACCTCAGGAGCTTGTTTTTAAGATGGAACTGCAGTATCATCCTGATGCTCCATTACTTCCTGCCTCTCATATCCTTCTTCCTCATCCTCATCATCCATGTTCTCATTCTCAACTGCAGCATCGTCCACATCCTGTTCATCATCCTCCAGATCAGCACCTCCATCTCCCATATCATTATTGTCCAGGGCCGCCTCATCTTTCTCCACATCCTCACTTTCTTCTTCCAGGTTCTCAACTGCATCCATTGCTATCAGAGAGATGTCATATCTAACATCAGCAGGAGCGGGTAGAGACTCCCCCTCAGTTCCTTCAGTCAGTATATCAGGAACTTCACCTGGTACAGCCACGGAGTCTGCTGGAGTCCTATTGTCCTCATTCCCATGGGACTCAGCTGGGGAATCATCTCGTTCTTCACTTATGGCAGCGTGCCCGATCCTTCTCTCCCATCTATCAAAGACACTGGAGTCCATTTTCTTCAGATAGTGGAGGGGAACTCCTTTACTCATATCAAACTTGTCTCCATCCAGTTGGTTAAGATAAAGACTAATAATCCGTCCAAAACTGGGGGTTCGCAGAGTATCCTTTATTCTCTCAAACAGCATGGCCTCTAGTTGAATCTCTTCCGATAGACGATGACCACTAGGATCTTGAACATCTCACCCGAGATATTGTCGTGGGAGCCTGGTTTACAGATCAAGACTTTCCTGACGATGTCTGACAGAAGCTTCCCTTCCTCGTTCATTTCCTTCCTCTTGATAGATTTGATTCCTCTTTGTAGTCCACAGAACAGAAGGGTCCTGGCTTGATCCTGTTCTTCCAGATAATCCTCTTGATCAGAGCTGGAGAGCTGCAAGTATTGTGTCAGTTTCCCTATAGACATTTTGATCCTTGCACCGGCAATCTTACACTTGATTACAGTATCTTCACGCCGAAGTTTTGCAGTTGAAAAGAATTCCATCACCTCCTTATCCAGTATTTTGCATGGGTGCTCCAGGATGAATTTGAGTCCAGCCTCTTCAAGCATAAGAATGATGTTCCTGAACTCATCTGAGGCATGAGAAAAGCCGGTTCGAACCAGTTCGCATCCAGTGACCAGGCCGGCAGTGGTTCTTGGAGCCATTTTAAACCTAAGGAGGAAATACCTAAGTCTAAACCTTATCAGTAACTCTAGTAGGAAGCTACACTATAGACAAGCCACTACAAGGAGGAAGAAACGTTACCCTAACGCAGAATGGTTTGTCGGGATGACGGTGACGGAATCGGCGGGATTGACGGGAACGCCTGGACGAGCTAGGGAAGGAGTCTCGATTCGAGTCGTCACCGGGATTCGAAGCCGAGACCGTCGGGATGCATGCGATTCTGGGAAGTCGACAGGATGCCTGGGATTGAAGCCACTCTGAAGCCGCTCTGAGATCAGTCGACGGAACACTGTGAAGGAGGGAAGCGAATCGAAGGGATACGAAGGGTCGGCGGGATTTACGCGATAAGCGTTATTACGAATCGGGCGGGTTAGACGGGATTCTGACTGGGTTTTCTAATAGATTCCTTCGACTATTGTAGTGGGATTTAGACGGAGCAATGATTTAGGAAAGTTCGACGGGATTTTCTAAACAACTCCGAGAGGCATGTTAATTTTGTTACACTCGAGTCAATGACTGAGGTATATAAGCATTTGCCTCCAAGTCATTTCTTGATTAAGTAACCTCGATCGATTTGAACACAATATAAGCCCTATACTTAATTCCAGAGTACTTCTAGGTGAGAGATAGTAATCTTTTGTTCCACCTATTTGCATACATTCCTTAATTTCAAATGGGCTGACTTGTGCCTATTAAGATCCCTTTTTACATCTATAAATGTGTGACTATAAAGAGTTCTTTAGATAGTACTTTAAGGTCATTTTACAGATTCATTCTGTCCTCAGGTATGAAAACAAATATGTGTATATAGACACATAACCACTTACCTTTTAGAGAAGGAATTCACAAATTTGTGTGGATATATAAGTATATATATATATATATGTAAATATCAATACAATATGACTCAAATATTGAAACTGAACGCAAGTACCTGGGATCATAAGATTTATCATTCAGATCTTCAGTTTAAGACACACCAGGTGTTCAATTTGAGTATGCCATTGTAGATAGCACTGCTCTTATTCCAAGTACTTGTTCCAAGTCATTCTTGGAACATCTCCTGTCTAGTTCCCATCATGTTTACAGGAACCTAGACTGCCCTGCAAAAGAGAATTACCTTACCTTCGGAACCCAATATGTATTGGGTCCTAGGTTCTTGTTAGTGTAAAATCTCGAATGCCTTCCCACAGGAATCCTGTCAGGAAGGCTAACTCTGCTCAGAGGAAGTGGATATGCCCTTGCCCTTAGCACAGAGGTATTGTGCCAACAATCTACGGCAAAGTGACCCACCTTACCACAGCACCAACATTCGTGAATGTTGTATCCCCGTTTCAGACCTGATCTGTTGACTGAGGTAGTCATGAGCTTAGGTCTAAACAGGATAAAGCTGGTTCTGCTCACAAAATTGCTTTTTCCACCGTGACACGTGGGAGGGTGGAAAGAATGCATGTGGTGAGTGTCATGAGGTCTGGGAGGTGGTGCCTTCCTTTCAGTCAGCACACTTCTAGAGGCCCCATGGGTACTTACCACATGTTTCCTGACCCCCCTTTCCTGTGTCCTAGGGTGGAAAGTACTGCAGTGAGAGCTGGTTCCTGCATATTCATGATGAGTTGGGGCTGAGGCTGAGAATACAAAGGGTTCAGAATGAGCCTTGGGTATTCTCTCATGGGTAGCCATGATGGCTCTGGCACTGTGGGTATTTCCACCTGAGGGCTAATCCTTCTTGTAGTGACCAACGTTGTTTCTGTGGTCATTCCTGAAGGCATGATGAGTGCCCTTCCTACTCGAGGTGGGGGGTCTGAACACAGTTTCCCCATTTCTCCATGAATTAATAATTCGGGAGATCCACCCATTTTCTTCTTTTCTCTTGATAGCATCTATTGTGGAAAAGTTAGAAACTATTCTCTTCTCGGTCTCTAGACGACTTTCTAGATCTAAGATCTTTGAGTCCTTTACCTTGATGGATTCCAATTGGATATTCATCAAGGTCTTCAGCTGAGCAATCTCCTTAGCTTGCTCCTAACCAAGTAAGTTGCTCTTCTGAAGAGCACACTGAAGGGATTCAAGATTTTCAATCATCTTATTGAAGCTATCCATATCCCTTGCATCACTAGAGGAACAATCCTCTGGACTATTCCTGTCTTCAGGAACTGCAAGAGGAGAGGGGCATGATGAAGAAGTTACCTGCTCCTGGCTTTGCTGTTCAGGGTTACCGTCAAGATCGGTAGAGACTGTTGAGTCAGCTTCATCAGAACTGCTTTCCTCAACTTCTTCTTCAGTCTCTGACAAGGACACAGGAGCCCTGATACTGACAGATTGATCATGCCCTTCATCTTCAGAAATGAGGACCCCCACATGGGCTTCATCCTCTTGCTGACCACTGATCCCTTCTTTCTCTGATCCCTCCATGAGATCTGAGATGGTTTTCCACATGGACTTGGCCGTCCTACACTTGTCCAATTTAGAGCGAGATGGTCCAGACTAGACATCAGTGATGATCTGACGAATTACCTTGTCCAGATTGAACAGTGAGAGCTCTGTCTCCGACATCTCTTTGGGACACTTGGGGATTTGGAGATCTTTCCCCGAGCCGGAAGCCTTCATGGGAATGATGGGACCCTCTTCCAGAATGAGTGAGTCTCGAGGGTCGATGGCCTCCAGATTAAATAGTACTCTCATCTTCCATACAGGATAATACTCCTTTGTACATGAGGGGAGTCTTAGAGGAGGGACATCATAATCCAACTCCATTCTTGAGTCTGATCTTCTTGTTGACACTAGAGGCAGGGGCTTACTCGAGGTGTTAACCCCTTTGATGAGTAACCTCCCTCTGATACCAGTTGAAATTCCACCTAGTGCCAACTACCTTCACCTATGGGGGGGGGGGAATAGGTGTCTTGCAGCGATTTTAGCGGAATTAAAATTCTACCTGCACAAGTAAACAAAACAACACAGCACAAACAGACACAAGCAGTTATAGTGGTTCCCCGATTTGGGTACCTCCACTTTCCCCCTTTGACCTATCTCCCAAAAAGAGACGACTCGGTCACTTCACCAACCGGATTGAAATCCAATCCTCACACTAACGGAAGGAACCCTTCCAAACAAAGGAGTCACCACTCCTCCACCACAGGTTGCACCCAACTCTTACAACGAGGAACCTACGTTCCTTTACAACAAAAATAAAATGGAATATATAAAATATACAAACTACTTATGGAGTTCTAGGTGTCCCTCTTCGTTCGATGACGCGTTCTTGATGAAGACCAAGAGTCCACGACCTTAGCTCTCACTTAGAATAAATCTCCACAAGATCGGCGGCGGAAAGAAGTGCGGCGGCTGAGCTTTAGAGATCCAACCTTCGTAGCTATGCTGGCAAGGTCTACCAACGGTCTTCCTTGGATCAATCGTCTCGATCGATTCGGAAAGGGAAGGTATTCCCGATCTACAAACCAAGAGACAAAGGATCTCAAGAAGGACACGTGAGACGCGTTGCTTGTCAAAGCTTCTATCGTCGGAAGATCAGGAGGTATCCACGATCAACGGCGGCGACTAACTTCCCGAGCGGCGATGGCGGCGACGGAAGAGAAATCTGCGATGTAGGTCACGTCGGCAGCTCGGTTTTCTTTCTTGTGTATTCGTACTCAATACTGTTCAAAATGCCGAAGTATTTATACATTAGGTCATACAATATGACTGTTGTGGGCCCCACCAAAAGAAACCCTAGCTCCGGTTCAAAACAGCGCCTGAAACTTGGTCCGGTCCAGCGAGCACCAGAATTTCGCCTAAGGCAAATTCGGCGAGAATCATAGGTGATTCTCGACGAATCGGCGAGAATCACCAACGATTCTCGCCGAATTCCACTTAGCAGAATTCATGCTGAACAACTTGGCAAACCAGAGTGGATCGGCAAGAGTCATCAATCATTCTCGACAAATCGTCGAGAATGCAGAATCATTCTTGACGAATCGTCGAGAAACACTTGATGACTCTCGACGATTTTGACTTGGCGAGAGATTTGCACGTGCTGAGTCAGTCGGAGATAGTCGGCGAGAATCAGCCAGTGATTCTCGACGATTCGGCGAGAACTCGTCGAATTGGCGAGAATCACTTAGTGATTCTCGTCGATTCTTACTTAGACGATATTTCGTCTTTCCACCCGTGAGCTGCTCTTTGGCCCATCCTTGCTCCTTGACTGTTCTTGATCTATCACAGCCCTGTACTTGTAAATAAGTACACTCCAATAGAGAGAGTACACGTAAGACAACACACATATCTGTTCAACGAGGGATTACGTTGCGCAGACCCGTGTATATTGACCTACTGCACCCTGACATTGGTGTGTACTTAGCGAGCAATAACTGCAAGCACAACTTGAAATATTTCATCAAATACATTGTGAATTCATCTTAGCTTGACAGGAGGCTTCCTCAAATCCAGGTAATTGTGGATACAATACCCAACAAATTCCCAGAAAAATCCAGACTTCCACCATAGAAGATAACATAGTCTACTCCTATATCACAATAATCTTCGTCAGATCTATCGTGATTCCCTCTCCAGTAACAACATGACCATGGAATACTACCGAAGATAGCCAAAACTCACACTTGGAGAACTTGGTGTAAAGCTGATTGCTCCTCAGGGACTCCAAAACTATGCGTAAATGATCCGCATGATCTCCCTCAGACTGGGAGTACACCAAGATATCTTCTATAAAGTCTATCATTAACTGGTCTAAATACTATCTGAACATCTCGTTCATTAATTCCATAAACACGGATGATACATTCATCAGCCCAAACCGCATGATGGTGAACTCATAATGTCCATATCGTGTACTGAATGCCGTCTTGGGAATGTCACTTTCCCTGATTCTCAAATGATAAAACCTGGATTTTAGATCTAGCTTTGAGATCACAGTCGATCTGACTAGCTGGTCAAACAGATCATTGATCCTAAGAATCAGGTACTTATTTTTCTTTATCAGTTGATTCAATTCCCGATAATCGATACACAGCCGCAGACTACCATCGTTATTCTTAACAAAGAGGACCAATGTGCTCCAAGGTAACGAACTTGGACGCATAAAACCTTGCTCTAGAAGTTCTCGAAGTTGTAACTTCAAGTATGCCACTCTTTTGGCAGTATATGGTATAGTGAGTGTAACATAGGTTTTGCACCTGGCATCAGATCAATAGCAAAGTCGATCTCTCGCTAAGGAGGAATCTCAGGAAGACCTTTAGGAAATACTTAGACTCACGTTCGCTGTTCTGCCTTAGTGTGACTTCCTTCGAGTTGTAATCAACATATGCACACTGCTCTGAGATTCAGTTCTTAACTAAGACCAAACTACAGAGGATTGTTAAAGAACATCTTAACTTCCTTTCCACACCATAACACTCATCTGTTAGGTATATATATAAATAACAAAGTTTCCTTCGTCACAACGGAAGGCACTACGGTGAATAACACAAAAACCTTCTATATTAAGGAGCGAGAAGCCAATGTAATGACCAGTGATCCTTTTGAATAATCCAAGAGTAGAACAAAGGCTACTTTTATAAGTCATATACCGATAAAAAACAAAGTCACAAGTATATAAAGCAATTTAAAAGCTATAACTAAACCATACATGTTGCCTCATTACTTTGCTTATGTCCTCCTTCCTTTTCCTCTGTCTTCAGAGGGCCACTCCAACAGTCACGAGCTTTGTGTCCCGGCTTATCACAAGTGCTCAAAGGTTGCTCCAGACCTTGCATTCTTTGCTCTTGGGATATCATGATGGCAGTCCCAGGAAATATGTCCCATCTTACCACAGACATAGAAAATACGTGAAGTTTTGACTAGTAGTTGCTTTAGGCATAATAGAAGGGGAAGTTGGTTAAATAGATCTGAACTTCTTAATCCAATTGCAATACCCAATCTTTGATGTGTTCGATACTTTGAGTCCTGGCACTTTTTGGACTTTTGCCAAATCTATCTCAAAAGATCTAGCCGACTCCAGTAACGCTCGAAATCTATATAACTTTGGTCCCACCAATAGAAGTCGTAGATCATCACAGACCATTATAAAATCTATCGACCATGGTCAGCTTATCCTCCAAATCAAACCCTGCATAACGCCTAATCATGACAAACACATGTAAGTACTCATCAACTGAGTGTGCTCCCTGCACCAAATACATATTCAATTATTGATCTAAGGCTCTTTTTATTGCAGTTGGCTTAAGAGCATCAACCGACATCGAAGCCATCCCCGGAACAGGGGGTTGCACATGCCTTCCGTGTTGAGTATTGATTATTGAGACGACCACATCAGCAATCATCTGAATCATTTACATAGAAGGACAGGGTGCAGGCATCTCCACCGCTGCACTACTACCCTCTAAGCAATGGGGCGGAGGCTATCATACACTGCTTTTAGTCGCCTATTACTCAATTAGGAGACCAAACATATTGCTAGAAAGTTATTATAGGAATGCGCAGGTTCCTCAAACATGTGTATCTTCATTCCTAAGTGGGTATTCATGGGTTATTTCATATTATAACGGTGATACACATAAATATGCTCACCACCCCTTAAATGAATTGAAAGAATTGGTTTCAAGATGTCCTATACACCTAGAGGGGGGGGGGGTGAATAGGTTCAATTCTTTTTTAATACTTAGGCAGATACCTCATGCAGGTTAGATTATATCATCAGTAACTATCACAACACATCATTTAAATTACCACAGCCAATCACAGAATGCACACAGATTTATAGTGGTTCCCCAAATGATGGGTACATCAACTTTCCCCCTTCGCTTATCTAGCAGTAAACTAGATTCGGCCTAACTCCCCTTTTCTTTCTCAAATCCTCAGATCTTACAGCTCAGAACCCTAAGATGGTTTCTACAACTCAGAGTGAATCCACACTCCTACCTCAAGCCCTTGCCCTACCTCAGCCTTTAATGATTTTGGCTTACAACTCAGAGAGACAACTCTCCTACCTCAGGCACACAGCTCTACCTCAGCCTTTACCAAGGCCTAGAACTCAGATCTATAAAAGACCCTACAGTAAAATGATAATAAGATGTATGAAACCTTCACCTAAGTAGAGAGAGAAAGGGTAGAAGATTTCTTGGTCAGTTCTTGATAGATTTGACAACTTTTAGTTTTACCTGTCTTAGCTTTATTCAAAGCTTCTTGAATCTGAATAAAGTAAGGTTGATCTTCTTGAAGTTGATCTTCAATCAACTTCCTTCTTCTCTTCAGAATTTAATCTGAATTCTCCTTGCAAACTTAATCTTGATTTGCTCTTAAAGACTTGCTGATGATTGTCTCTTTCTTTACTTGGATACTTCCAGTTCTCTGTCCCTTTTGTTTCCCAAAAAGTTCTCTCCCTTATCAGATGATAGAATATGTCTTTATATAGACTTTCTCCAAGGTTACCGGCTGATCCGGTTTATAACAAACTTCTAACAACTCTGACACTTGCAACAGCCTTGTATATCATAACACCTGTCAAGTCACAAGTCATTCCATGAGTCTTTGTCTCAGTCAGCAAAGTGTCGAGTCATTGCTTCACATGTGTCGACATAAATAGATTAAGTGTAGACACAATCCCTGGTGAAGTCGACACAACTCCCATAATGTCGACACAGCTTCTTGACATGTCTTCTGTATAATGTGTCGACACAAGACCTGTGTGTCGACACAGTTTCTAGTCTTGATTGAGTTCTTGAATGTGTCGACACAAGTCCTGTGTGTCGACACAGCTTCTGGTCTTGATTGAGTTCTTGAATGTGTCAACACAAGTCCTGTGTGTCGACACAATTACTGTAGACATAATCTAGATGTGTGTCGACACTAGTCCTGTGTGTCGACACAATTATTGTTGACAGATTTTCTGTGTGTCGACACAAGTTCTGTGTGTCGACACTATTTGTCTTCTAGTGTCGACATAACTTTCTACAAGTGTCGACACTTGTACTTAAAACATTTCCTATGCAATTTCTTAACCTGCACAAAGTAACTTAAAATACCATCAAATACACATTGATGAATATCATTGAGTTAAGTGAGGCTTCTCCAAATCTGGTACACATTTTCTAATGTACCCAACAATCTCCCCCTATTTGGAGAAGTCATAACTCTTAGTCAATGATATACATCACTTATAATAACAACAAAGATTATGATGTCAACATAATTGCAGAGACAAGAGTAATAACAAAAACATTGCATGTAACATTAATCTCACAGAATATATTAAAACACAATGAACATGCATCAACAGATTCTAAGTATACAAAAACAGATTTAAGAGTAAGTCAATCACTGTTCAGAATAACAAAGATTTAGTTCAAGACATTACATAGATTTACACAGAGTTAAAATCTAGTAAAACTATTCTAAGGCTGGTCAGGCTCCTTGATAACTATTCATTTGCCAGATAGAATTTTCGCCCTTACACTTGGTTCAGTGTCTTCAGCTGGCTTCTTTCCTTTCAGATCTCTTTTCTTGAGCTCTTCAGCCTTAATCTTTTGTCTTTCAAAATAGTGATAAGGCTTAGGGAAGTATTTGCTTGGCTCAATAGTATAGCAGATACCTTCCCAGCTTTGTGATTCTTCCTGAACTGATATATAGCCTCTTGTCTCTATTTATACTTAGTCCATTCTTGTTCAGAATACTACTTGCCTCTATCATGCATATTGTCTTTGACAGCTTGCCAGGTAGTAAGTATAATGTTCCTTGATGTAGGACTCCATCTTTCAAAATTTGGCTTTGACTCAGCCTGCTCTCTAAATCTTTTCTTGGAAAGCTGAGCTTCTTGTTCTTTCTTCAAAACAGCCTCAGACATTTCCACTTCCTCAATTATTACATTCTGAGCATCTGATGGATGGCTATACATCTATTGTACCATTTGTTGAATACACACAAAGTTAGAAGGGGGGTATATGATTTGAGCCACCTCTTGTTGACCCCCTTCATGACCTGCAGCTTGGATGCCAAATTCAGCTGTATTATTAACATCACATAAAGGAGGATAGACAAGAGTGGCTCTGATGGAATTAGTGATCCATTTAGCATGATCAGAGCCTGTAGTGACTAATAACTTCTCCCCCTTTATGACTTCTCTCTCCCTATGATCTCTAAGATCATTTTTCTGAAATCTAACTTGATCAGCCAAGTAATTAGTGCCCTCTTTATAGTAAGCCTTAAAATTTGTTACCTGATCAGAGATTATACTTTGAGATGTTTGAAGAGCAGTCTTGAATTAGGCTAAATCTTCCTTAAGTATCTGATCAAATTCTAGTTTCTCTTTATCCCTTTCTTCAGTTAATGTTGTGGCTGTCTTCTGTAATTCAGTAAGTATCATATGATGTGATTCAGTTAGATTATCATTCATCCTTAGTTGATTTTCTAGAACATATCCTTGCTTGACCACGATATCATCTATCTGTGTCCTGGCCTCCTTTTGTTGTTGTGCTAGATAGACTACAACATTGCCTCCCTTATGGAAGCAATCTGTCATTTCCTTCTAATTCTGATTGACTTCAAATCTGATGGATTTGATGTCTTGAGCCAAGGTGAACTGAAGTTCTTTTTTGCTTTCATCCATATATTTCTCCATTGTAACTCTCTGTTCATATAAATTTAACCTGCAGAGCAACCAGCAGTTAGCTGTAGTCAACTTCTGGGGCTTGTGGTGGAGTAACAGTCTTTAAGGCCTTCTTATAGCTTAGGCTTCTTTTCTTAACAACCATTAATTTCCTCCTTTTTCATTAGATGCTTCATCATCATCAGATGTCGAGGAGCTTGCTATATCAACTATCACTTTAGGACTAGTGGGTAGCTCCTTTTCAGTCCTAGGAAGCTCCCCCTCATTCCTAACTTCCTGAACCTCAGGAAACAACACTTCAAGAGTTAATTCTGTTTAAGTGTTGACAGATGGAGCACCAGTTTCTTGAGCAGTGGATGGAACAACAGCAGGTGCTGATGTGTTTTTCATTCCTAGATCCTGTGCATGGTTGTTGTCTTGGTTTGTCTATTCAACATCAGTTAAATGCACAGATAGTGTATTACACTCAGTTTGTATAGCTGCTTGATTAAGATCATGCAATACCTCAAGAATTGTCGCAATAGCCACTTCACTCTCTAGCTGAGTGGGCTCTTGCACAGGATGAGGCTCCCCCTGAAATTGATCCAGGAGGATGGTGCGTTCAGGTATTTGATCCCCCTGAACCTGACCACCATTTGTATTGTCTTGAGCAGTCTCTGGATGTTCTTCATCTGAGCTGAAGATCACTTGTTCTTCTGAATCACTAGAAGATTCAGGTATTCTTGTTGTTGGTTTCTTCTTCTGCTTGGTCAGTTGCTTTGGAGATGTAGAAATGTCTTTTGTGAGCACCCTTTCCAATCTGGAGAGAATTCTTAAATCCATCCTTCTCATGTGAATGATTATAGATCCTGCACTCTGGTGCATCACTTCAGGTATGGTCTCAGCGAGATAGAGACTTAGTATTCTCCCTAGGTTTGGTTTCTTGATACCACTTGAAAGAATTGGTTTCTTGATGCTCTTTTATCATTTTAAAGATAACTACAGACCAGTTTGGGTTGATCTTGAAGATGACTCTGGTCATTAGGCTGAACATGTAGGCAGAGATCCTATCATGTTCCCTAATTTTGCATAATATTACCTTACCTATTATCTTTGAAAGAAATTTTCCTTGGGAATTCATCCCTTTCCTGTTTATGGAAGATCCAATCTTAGTGGTGGGATCCAGTCCACACCATTGGAGAGCTTCCCTAGTATTGGAAGATTGGACTTCATCTTCTTTTTTAACTCGCGGCAGGTGTAGAGTCTTTCGTAAACTCTTTAAGGTGAGTTTGACCTTTGTTCCTTGAACGGAGGATTTTATCTTTAGTGCAGTCAAATTCAGTGTTGCGGCAGCATAGAACTCCACAACTTCCTTCTTCCAAATTTTTGTTTGTTCTGACACAAGGTATTCTAATCCATTTTCGGTGATTAGGGTAATCACAGTTTGGATTTCTTAACTGCGCTATCAAAGGCTGTACGAACGAGTTCATAACCCTCGTTAATGTTATCGTCATGTTTGTGCGCCATTGGAATTGAAAGAAAGTTGGGATTATGAAGAAGAAGAACTTATCGACACAAGGATTTGGTCTAGAGAATATGGAGAGCGTGTCGATAGGGTTTGTTTTCGACCTATTTATATGTTTGTAAAACACAGAAGGTAAAAAGGCGGACTTAAAGAAACATAATGTGTCAACACAGTTGAAATTGTGTCGACACCAGACTACTATGTGTCGACACAGACTACTATGTGTCGACACAGACTACTATGTGTTGATACAGATTACTTTGTGTGTCGACACAGATTACTTAGTCAATTTTGACATTCTATTCTATGTTCAGCATTCCTAATTCAATTTTGAAATTATTGAATTTGGTTTCAACTAGGGGTTTGGTGAATATGTCAGCATATTGATAATTAGTATTGATAAATTCTAAACATATATCTTCTTTTTCAACATGATTTCTAATGAAGTGAAATCTAATTTCAATATTCTTAGTTCTGCTATGTGAAACAGGATTTTTTGCAATAGAAATAACAATTGTAGAATCACAAAATAATGGAGTTCTACTTACCTTGAGACCATAGTCTTCAAGTTGATGTTGAATCTGTAATAGCTGAGCACATCAGCTGCCTGCATCAACATATTCTGACTCAGCAGTTGAAATTGCCACACTAGTATGCTTTTTACTTCTCCATGACACCAATCTACCACCTAAAAACTGACATGTGCCACTAGTGCTTTTCCTGTCTTCTTTGTAACCTGCACAATCTGCATCTGAATACCCTGTTAGTAGAAAGTTTCTATTCTTAGGGTACCAAAGCCCAAGATTAGGTGTTCCCTTAAGATATCTAAAAATCATTTTAACTGCAATATAATGAGATTCTTTAAGCCTTGCTTGGTACCTAGCACAGACACATGTAGCATACATGATGTCGGGTATACTAGAAGTTAAGTATAAAAGGGAACCAATCATCCCTCTATACAAATACTCATCTACAGGTTTTCCTGCATCATCTTTGCCTATAGGCATACTTATCCCCATTGGAGTTCTCATGGTGGATGATGACTCCATTCTATACTTCTTAATTAACTCCTTAGTGAACTTATACTGGGATATGGACAAACCATCATCAGTCCGTCTTACTTTGAGTCCCAAGAAGAATTTCAGTTCACCCATACTGCTCATCTCAAACTTCCCTTGCATAAGTTTTGCAAACTTCCTGTAAAGGTTGTTTTCTGTTGAACCAAATATAATATCATCAACATATATCTGGACTAGAATAATCTTGCCTTTAGATTCCCTAAGAAATAGAGTCTTGTCTACTTTCACCCTTGAAAATTTGTTCTCAATGAGGAAAGTAGACAATGAAATACCATGCCCCGGGGCTTGTTTTAGTACATATAGGGCTTTCTTCAACCTATAAACATACTTAAGATAAAGAGGATCTAAAAAATCTGAGGGCTGTTCAACATAGACTTCATCTTTTAAGTCACCATTTAGAAATGCTGACTTTACATCCATTTGAAATACCTTGAACCCTTGATAAGCTGCATAGGCAAGGAATAACCTTATTGCTTTTAATCTTGCCACTATAACAAATGTCTGATCAAAGTCTATTCCTTCTTCCTGCCTATATCCTTTGGCAACCAGTTTAGCTTTGTTCTTGACTATGATGCCATTTTCATCTAGTTTATTCCTGTAGATCCACTTAGTCTCAATCACATTGTGATTCTTTGGTTTTGGAACCAGCTTCAATACTTTACATCTCCTGAACTGATTCAGTTCCTCTTGCATTGCATCAATCCAGTTTGAATCCTGTATGGCTTCTTCAAATTTCTTGGGTTCTAATTGAGACAGGAATCTTGAACATAGACTGTGTTCATGTTCCTGCTTCTGGTTTGAACACCATGTCTAGGATCACCAATAATTTTGTGTGCTAGATGATCCTTTAGATATTTAATTGCATGAGGCAATCTGTCTATAGGTTGAGCTTCTTCAATCTCCCCATTATGATGTACTTCATAGTCTTCATCAGCATCTAGTGGGTCTTGTACTCCCCCTAGACAGCATCCATCATTTTCTTCATTTTGCCTTGCAGTCTGGTCTTGTCTAATAGTTAGCATGTCCAGCTTTTCTTTTAAACCTGTAGAACTACAAGAATTGCTAGACAACTGACAGTTAATAAGCTTAGATTCATCAAACACTACATGAACAGACTCTTTTACAACTTGTGTAGTCAAGTTGTAGACCCTGTATGCCTTACTCATGTTGCTGTACCCAATAAATATCTCATCTTAGGATTTGGCAGCAAAATTAGTTAGGTAAGTCTTGCATTGTTAAGTACATAGCACTTGCTACCAAAGATCCTAAAATAGGATATATTTGATTTTCTGCCTTTCATAATCTCATAGGGTGTCTTCTTCAGTCTTTTGGTTATGGATGCTCTATTGAGAACATGACATGCTGTATTTACTGCCTTAGCCCAGAAATATTCTGGGAGAGAAGTATCACTTAGTAGTGTTCTTCCAGCCTCAATGAGTGTCCTATTTTTTCTTTCAGAAATACCATTTTTCTGAGGAGTTCTTGGTGAAGAGAATTCTTGATGAATCCCAAATTCTTCACACGAGTTTGTCATACTTTCAGACTGAAATTCAATTCCATGGTCACTTCTGATTTTGACCACTTAATTGTTAAGTTCATTCTGAGTTTATTTAACAAAATTTTGGAAGATGGTTGGAGTTTCAGATTTCTGCCTCAAGAAGAAAATGCATGTAAATCTAGAATAGTCATCCTCAACCATAAAGGTATAGACTTTCGTACCTAGACTATGAAATGTCATAAGACCTAAGTAGATCTATATGCAAAAGGTACAGACATCTCACTGAGTCTTTGGTATCAAGAATGTGAAAGGAGGATTTTATCTGCTTGCCTTTTTGACAAGCTGAGCATATGCCACCCTTAATGCACTTAACTTGAGGACCATTCCTCACTAACTCTTTACTAAAGAGCTGTCCAATAGTCTTGTATTTAAGATGAGCTAGCCTCTTGTGCCATTTGACACAATGAGAGGCTTTCTCATCAGAAACAAGACAAACAGGAGAATCATTCTTCTTACTTACTAAGTCTAGGCAATAAACATTTCCTTTTCTATAACCAGACAAGATGACCTACTGATCACTTGTCCTTTTAATCTGACACCCATTCTTAATAAATGTAGTGTCATAACCAAGATCACTCAATTGGCTTATGCTTATCAGGTTATGTTTTAGACCCTTCACATAAGCTAATTGGGTGATAGTAATAGAACGGTTCGAAATGTTACCAAACCCTTTGATAACTCCTTTTTCAGATCCACCAAAGATTACTTTGGGTCCATTCTCTATAAGAGAGTAGTCATTCAACATTCTCTTGGTTCCAATCATGTGTCTGGAACATCCACTGTCCAAGTACCATATAGGAGTTTGGCCACTTGGACTCACCTGCATAAAATAAAATTAATTAACCTTAGAACCCCAATAACTATTGGGTTCTAGGTTCAGGTTAGACTGAAACCTGTCAAACTTACCAGCAGTCTTACTGACAGGTAAGTTGACATTCTTCCTAACAGTTGTGTTGTACAAACAGTCTATGGCGTAATGGCCCATCTTGCCACAACACCAACACTCAAATCTATTATATCTTCTTTTCAATACAGTTTTAACAGCATTACTGTCAGCAGTCTTTAAAACTGTAGGTTGAGTGGTCCTTTTCTTGAGAGCTGGGGCTGGAGCATCCACCACTGATGACTCATGATGACCATGTGTGATATCATGATCAAATCTATTAGTTGGTTTCACAACTTTACTGAATGAAATAGGGGGTTTGAAGGCCAATGACTTAACTGAGGCTTTGCCTTTTCTTTTGGAATTTGCAGCCCTTGCATTTCCCATAAAGCCCAAACCTTTCTTACCCTTTTGAGGAATGAAGTTATCTATAGAGGGTAAGACTAATTTTTGGCTTAGAGAATCTAGCCACAAGATCCTTCTCTTTCTGAAGTCTTACTTCCAAACTTTTGATTTGATCATTCTTGAATTTAATTGTACCCATCTGAATAAATGTTATATTTTTCAGCTTGGCAATCTCATTCATTTTCTGATCCAGTAATTTTTCTGAATCAGATACAGTCAACTTAAGTGTAGGAATTTCCTTAGCCTGACTTTTGACAAGGTTTCCGCTTCTCTTAAGTGCATACAACAAGACACCATATTCATCAATGAGTTGATGAACATCTCCTTCAGATTCAGATCCATCCATATCTTTTGATGTAGATGCTTCTGATTCTAATCCAGTGTAATAATCAGAATCTGTAGATAGGCTATTTACCTTACTAGGGCTAGGCTGATCCTGGCAGTGATCTTCATCAGTCATGGCCATCAACCCTTTGCAATGATTATCTTCATTCTTATTTATTGAATCCAGCATCTGCAAGAACTCAGTCTCTTCTGAATCCTCTTTAGTTTTAAATAGACCAATATATGCTTCAGCTTCAGCTTCAGCATCAGAGTCTAATATTGAGGAATCTGTCCATCTTTTTTCTTTCTTAGCAACAAAGGATTTCTCCTTCTTGCTCTTGTATTAAGTTTTTTTTGTCAAAAGATTCCTTTCTTTTGTCAGGAGACTCATCAACTATATGTCCACGTCTATTGCAATAATAGCAAACAATCTTAGTTGAAGTTGATTTGCTAGGTTTAGTGTCATACTTGTCCTTTCTTGATGATTTCCTATTCTGATAATAATCATCCTTGTACTGTGAGGAGGATAGCTTGGATCTCCACTATTTTTTCTTTAAGAATCTTTGAAATTGCCTTTTGAAGACAGCAAAGTCCTCATCAGAATTATGGCTGTCTAATGAGTGATTGTCAGAACTTTCTGAAACAACTTCAGCAGCTTTCTTAGGAGAAGACGGAGACGTCCTCCTGACTTTTCTTGTGGCTTCAACCTTGAAGGCCACAGACTTTTCTCTGTGTTTAACCTTATTATTTTTCTCTTCCTCTTTTCTGACCATAAGCTGCATTTCATATGATAGCTGTTTTCCAAATAGAATAGGAGGAGAAATTTCTACAAGTCTAGACACCTCCCTAATTACACATATCTTGGTGTCCCAGTCCTTAGTTAGGGATCTAAGAAATTTATCGTTTAGTTCATATGTGCTGAATACTCTTCCATATGACATCAGTTCATTGACAATTCTGAAGAACTTCTTGTAGCACTCAGTAATGCTGTCAGTTTTGCCTTGTCTAAAACTTTCATATTCCTGATTAAGCATAGATTTCTTGTCTTGTCTGACTTCTTCTTATCCCTCCATGTATACAATCAAGGTGTCCCACATCTCTTTGGAGGTTTTGCAGTGAATCAAGTTTTGGAAGGTTGAGTCATCTATAGCACTGACTATTACATTCTGTGCTCTTTTATCCATGGTAGCTAAGATGATCTCATCCTTAGACATTTCAGAAAAATCTTTTGGTGTCCTGAGATTTGCATCAAGTAACTGAGATTTTCATTGGAATAAATGGCCATTTTTGAACTGTAATATAGATTCTTTGATCAGATGCTTCAATAAACAATCTGATCCTCTCCTTCCATATACCAAAAATTTCTTTCCTGAAAATAGGTAGCTTCATGGATCCAAGTTCCTTGTGATTTTCTCCTGAACCCATTTTGACTAACTTATTTCTGCCTTGGAGATCAGCTCAGACTGTTAAGTCTAATTTCTTTTGAGCAACCTCCCTATGATACCACTTGAAAGAATTGGTTTCAAGATGTCCTAAACACCTAGGGGGAATAGGTTCAATTCTTTTTTAATACTTAGGCAGATACCTCATGCAAGTTAGATTATATCATCTGTAACTATCACAACACAACATTTAAATTACCACAGCTAATGACACAATGCACAAAGATTTATAGTGGTTCACCAAATGATGGGCACATCCACTTTCCCCCTTCGCCTATCTAGCAGTAAACTAGATTCGGCCTAACTCCCCTTTTCTTTCTCAGATCCTCAGATCTTATAGCTTAGAACCCTAAGATGGTTCCTACAACTCAGAGTGAATCCACACTCCTACCTCAGGCCCTTGCCCTTCCTCAGCCTTTATAGATTTAGGCTTACAACTCAGAGAGACAACTCTCCAACCTCAGGCACACAGCCATACCCCAGCCTTTACCCAGGCCTATAACTCAGATCTATAAAAGACCCTACAGTAAAATGATAATAAGATTTATGAAACCTTCACCCAAGTAGAGAGAGAATGGGTAGAAGATTTCTTTGTCAGTTCTTGATAGATTTGACAACTTTTAGTTTCAACCTGTCTTAGATTTCTTCAAAGCATCTTGAATCTGAACAAAGTAAGGTTGATCGTCTTGAAGTTGATCTTCAATCATCTTCCTTCTTCTCTTCACAATTTAATCTGAATTCTCCTTGCAAACTTAATCTTGATTTGCTCTTAGAGACTTGCTGATTATTATCTCTTTCTTTACTTGGATACTTCCAGTTCTCTGTCCTTTTTGTTTCCCAAAAAGTTCTCTCCTCTATCAGATGATAGAATACGTCTTTATATAGACTTTCTCCAAGGTTACCGGTTGATCCGGTTTATAACAAACATCTAACAACTCTGACACTTGCAACAGCCTTGTTGATAATGACACCTGTCAAGTCACCAGTCATTCCATGAGTCTTTGTCTCAATCAGCAGAGTGTCGATTCATTGCTTCATATGTGTTGACACAAATAGATTAAGTGTAGACACAATCCCTGGTGAAGTCGACACATCTCCCATAGTGTCGACACAGCTTCTTGCATGGCTTCTGTATAATGTGTCGACACAAGTCCTGTGTGTCGACACAACTTCTAGTCTTGATTGAGTTCTGGAATGTGTCGACACAAGTCTTGTGTGTCGACAAAGCTTCTTGTCTTGATTGAGTTCTAGAATGTGTCGACACAAGTCCCGTATGTCGACACAACTACTGTAGAAAAAATCCAGATGTGTGCCGACACTAGTCCTGTGTGTCGACACAATTGTTGTTGAAAGATTTTTTGTGTGTCGACACTATCTGTCTTCTGGTGTCAACACAACTTTCTACAAGTGTCGACACTTGTACTTAGAACATTTCCTTTGCAATTTCTTCACCTGCACAAAGTAACTTAAAATACCATCAAATACACATTGATGAATATCATTGAGTTAAGTGAGGCTTCTCCAAATCTGGTACATATTTTCCAATGTACCCAACAAGAATTTGTCCACGAATATTAATAAGAAAGACCGACACCAGGATTTGATGCCAAATTGTAACACCTCCATCCATCACATAGGATGTAACAGAAGGTCCGACCGAGGCCCCATGACATATACTACAGACAGTCAGTGGAGTTACGTATTGAGACCAAAAACCATAAACGCGTATCCTAACTCAAAATGCATTTTAGCAAAAGTAATTTAAGATTTCACTTAGAACCCAACCATATGAATGCCCCGTAAAGTAAACAGGAATGATAAGATAAATACACCAATAGTTATGGCCTTAGTGCCTTACAAAGTTTCCTCAAATAACATTGTTTTACATACTTCAGCACGCAGGCCGATCACACATGAGCAGTAAAAGAAAACACATTTAACATTGTCCTTCGAGGGCCGGTTTAGCAACCATGGGTTTTAGCCCGATATTTCTTGCTCGACTCAGCTGCACCTTCATGAAGACATTCAACCCCAAAGGTGGAAAACAAAGCAACGGTCAGCATTAGCTAACCAAATTATAATGACCCCACCCCTCACTCGGGGTGTCGGTGCTCCTTCTCTGCAAACATATAGCATAGATATATAAAGGTAACCAGAACGTGCAATCTTAAGCACCATTCACCACAGATTTTGTAACGACTGGCCATACGCCCCGTGCACTTAGTATAACTTTAGTTTCTCCTCACCTCTAGTTGCAAACAATTTAGCTTTATGCAGATAGGATGGTCCTTTAGAGAAATGAAGATTCTCAAATTGAGGGGGAGCAAGTAAAGAAATGCTGCATAATTGAGGGGGAGCAGGTGATAAGATGATCAGTTTATCAGGTGCATCCTTCCTGCTATTTGCTACAGTAAAAAAGGTGTTGAATTTAGTGACCGGGCGGTCTGTCGGTCTGGCTTGGCGGGTTATTGACCGCGCGGTCTGGTGGTTTCCCTTCAACGGATTGGTTGTTGTGTGTTGTTGTTTATGGTCCAAGCAGTCTAGCGGTTTGTCACTGGCGACTTAGAGACCGGGCGGTCTAACGGGCGGTCTCTCTCATGGCGATCTCTCTCTCTCTCTCTGGCCATTGCCGTGCGGTTAGCCGTTTGTCTAATCGGCGCGGCTTGTGCGGTTTGTGTCTGTACAGTCCGCTTACATCATGTAAAATTTGTAGTCCCACATCTCTTATTTGTATTCTCTTTTCTCTCCTCCATTCTATATAAGGGAGGTCATACCTTTGTAATAGATACCTTTTTCTGATAATAAAGTTTCAGTTATACCATTTTCGGTTTGTTTTAGTTCGTTTCTAACATGGTATCAGAGGATTCGATCCTTTCCTCCTGATTCTGTGCTGGCTCTCTGTCCACGCGGCTTGCCTTGCCGGATTGCCTCTGTCTGCGTGATCTCCTTCTCTTCTTTTCATTACCCTCTATGGGTGCGACATCTTTCCCTGTTTGTCGCGGCCTGTTGCCTTGTTCGCCGCGATCTGTTGCCCTGTTCGCTGCGACCTGTCGTCGTGTGCCTTGTCTTTTCTTGTGCTTCTGTTTGAGCGGACTGTCTGCTTGCCGCTCGACTTCTTCCCCTCTGCTTGGTTCTGCGGCTTGGTCGTGGTCCTTCTGGCCGCTGGTGTTTGTCATCCTGACCGCTGCAGCTCTTCTTCTTCCTATCCACGCGGCCTATTTCCTAACCGCACGGCTTCCTCTCCTTGATTCTGCGGCTTGGTCGTGGTGTTTCTGGCCACTGGTGTTTGACATACTTACCGCTGCAGCCCTTCTTCTTCCTATCCGCACGGCCTGTTTCCTAACCGCGCGGCTTCCTGTGGTTATTTGCTCCTATGGCTCTTTCTGATGCTTCTACTGCCACCACTCCTACCACGACCCCTGTCACCAATCCGGCTCCGCCTCTTCCTCCCACTTCTTCTGGGAACCTTGACACCGTTTCCAAGCTTGTCGGCTCCAACTACCCGGATTGGAGCGTCTCTTTCACCTTTCTCCTTCGCTCGCAACGCAAATACCACCATCTCGTTGATGACCCCCTCCTACCACTTCACCTCTCTTTGATGACTGGGATGCAAGTGACGCGCTTGTGAGAACTTGGCTCGCTAACAGCCTATCTGATGAGTGCCTTCCCGTCATACGTCATGATGAGACAGTCAAGGCTGCTTGGCTTCATCTGGCCGCTCTGTACTCCAAAGGGGCTCAGACGTCCCGCATCTATACGTTGTATGTGGACCTCTTTGCCCGGCCTACCTTGTCTCCTGCTGCTGCCTACCAACAGGTTCAGGCTCTTGGGGCTGAGATTCTTCAAAATCGCCCCTTTTCTGTGGATTTGGCTCAACAACACAAGCACTTCCAGGAGCTTCTGGTTGTGTGTTATCTGCTCCGTCTTCCTGATACTTATGACATGATCCGCCAACAAATTCTGGGTGAGGGGGAATCTCCTACCTTAGATGCCACCGCTGCCCGCATCATCGCTGTTACCTCTCTCCTTCAGCGCCCGCTTCTGCCCACTCCTTCTCCACTGGATAACTATGCTCATCAAACTCAGCGAAGTGGCTCTGGAAGCCGCAGTCACCAGTCTGGCGGCCGTACTCCTTCCTGCTACCTCTGCTCTCACTGTGGCCGCACCGGGCATACTTTAGACCGCTGCTGGGCAAAGCATCCCCATCTTCTCCCCTCCGGTGACTCTTCCGCCTCCTCTTCCAAGCCATCTGCTTCCGTGGTCACATCAACAGGTAGTGCCCACGTGGTGACTCAAGGTAAATGGCTTATCGACTCTAGTGCGACTAATCACATGATGGGCAATCCTCAGTGCTTCTCTCTCCTCGAACAGCATGATCAGTTGCCCCCGATCCTCGTTGCAGACGGTTCTCCCTCCCCGGTTCATGGGTCGGGAGTGGTTCATGTTACTCCGTCCCTTCGGCTAGCGGACACTCTCTATGTGCCAAAGTTTCTGTGCAATCTGATATCGGTTACTTCTTTGTGCAAGCAGCTTCAATGTTCTGTAACATTTACTCCTACTTCTTGTTCTTTTCAGGATCCGAGCTCCCAGCGGACGATTGCTACTGGGACTAAGAGCGGCGGCCTCTACTTCCTCGACAACGTTTCTGCTTTGTCCGCCTTCTCTTCTTCTTGTACGGATCTTCTCTAGTGGCATCTCCGTCTCGGTCATCCTCCACCACGGCTTCTGCATCAGCTTCTACCCCACCTCCCTCCCTCCACTACTCCTCTCAACTGCGAAGCTTGTCAACTTGGCAAGCATCATCGTTCCTCCTTCCCACCGAAGCAAGGTCGGGGTTCTCCTCGTCCGTTTAATCTAGTCCACTCCGATATCTGGGGGCCTGCTCCTACCCTTACTATTGGTCGGGGTAGTTCTTATTTTATAACCTTTATTGATGATTTTACTAGATGTACTTGGGTGTATCTCTTACGAGATCGCTCTGAACTTTTTGATGTATGGCTCTCATTTTATCATTTAATTAAAAATTAGTTTGGGGTTGGTATTAAAACTTTTCGCTCTGATAATGCAAAAGAATACTTAAGCCATGCTTTTACCTCCTTCTGTGTGCAACATGGCATTATTCATCAGACAAGCTGTGTCTATACATCCCAACAAAATGGGGCGGCGAAATGCAAAAACCGTCACCTCCTCGATGTCGCTCGCACATTGATGACTCGGATGCATGTCCCACGCTCATATTGGGGCTATGCAGTTCTCCTTGCCTGCTATCTCATCAATCGCATTCCCTCATCTGTTCTCAACGGCAAAACCCCCTTTTCCATACTTTATCCAGGCAAGGAGCCCTTTTCTCTCCCTCTCCGCATATTTTGGGTGCACTGCTTTTGTGCATGCCCCATCTGCCACCCGTGATAAGCTCTCCCCTCACTCCACCAAATGTGTCTTTCTGGGGTACTCCACCACTCAGAAAGGCTACTGCTTCTTTGACCCTGTTCTTCGTAAGCAGTTCGTCTCCGCTGATGTTACCTTCTTCGAGAATGCCTCCTACTTATCGGATGACTCCTCTTCTCTTCCCCCCATCTCTGGTTCTCCTGTTATTCCCTTCGTTCCATCATCTCCTACTGCGATATCCACCCCTCCTCTGTCTCCGTCCACTCCTCTTCCTCCGCCTCTCTCTCCACCACCATCTCCCTCATCTCCACTACCGTCGCTCTCTCCTCCCGGGCCAGCTCTCTCTGCCACGGATGCTCTGGATGCCGAGGAGCCCGCTGACCTGGATCTTCTTGTAGCTCTTCGCAAAGGGGTGCAGACGTGTACTCTACACCCCCTTGCTGTTGTTGTTTCATATGATCGTCTTACTTCTTCTCGCAGGGCCTTTGCGCTGGCTATCTCTACCACTACCACACCTCGTTCCTACCAAAAGGCCCTGACTATTCCTCACTGGAAGATGGCCATGGATGAGGAAATGGCGACCCTAACGGAGCGGGGTACCTGGACTCTTGTTCCTCCTCCCTTTGATACAGATGTTGTTGGCTGTCGCTGGGTCTTTGTGGTCAAATTTGGCCCAGATGGCACTGTGGACCGTTATAAAGCTCGCCTAGTGGCTAAGGGCTTTACTCAGACTTATGGGGTTGATTACTTTGACACCTTCTCTTCCGTGGCTCGTCTCAGCACTATACGGGTCCTTCTCTCTATGGCGGTCAATAAAGACTGGCCCATTTCCCAGCTGGATGTAAAGAATACCTTCCTTTATGGTGATCTTCAGGAGGCCGTCTACATGGAGCAACCTCCTGGGTATGTTGCTCTGGGGGAGACACAAGTATGTCGGCTACAGAAGGCAATCTATGGCCTCAAGCAGAGTCCTCGAGCTTGGTTTGACAAGTTCAGCGGCATCGTGGTGGCCATTGGTTTTACGCGCAGCTCAGCTGATCATTCTCTATTTATTCGCAAAACCTCCTCGGGACTGGTGGTTCTTGCAGTATATGTTGATGATATTCTTCTCACTGGCGATGACCAGGAAGGGGTAGCCTTGACAAAGCGGCATCTTCGTCAACATCTGGTCATGAAAGATATGGGCTCTCCGAAGTATTTTTTGGGGATCAAAATCTCTCGAAGCCCAACTCCTTAGTCCTCTCTCAGCATAAGTATGCCCTTGATCTTTTAAAAGAAGAAGGATTGATTGGGGCCAAACCTGCCCGATGTCCCATGGCTGTTGGAGAAGATAAAACCTGGACAGATGATTCGCCTCTTCTTTCAGATACTACGCGGTACAGGCATCTTGTTGGTAAGCTCATATACCTCACAGTGACAAGGCCCGACATTTCCTATGCTGTGGGCAAGGTGAGTCAATTCATGCAAGCTCCCAGGGAGTGCCATCTACTGTCCGCCTTGCGGATCTTCGAGTACGTCAAAGTCGCTCCTGGGAAAGGATTACTCTTTCAAAAGAATGGTCATGTGAGGGTTGAAGCATACTCAGATGCGAGTTACGCTGATGACAAAGGGGACCGCAAGTCTACCTCCGGTTTCTGTACTTTTGTTGGGGGAAATCTGGTAAGCTGGAAGAGCAAGAAGTAGTCTATTGTCTCCAGGTCCAGTGCTGAAGCAGAGTATCGGAGTATGGCATCGTCCACTTGTGAGTTAAAATGGCTACAGGCTCTCATGCTAGATTTAGGAGATGTCTACAACCATCCTCTACCTATGTTCTGTGACAACAAGACTGCTATATACATCTCCAAAAATCCAGTCTTCCATGAAAGAACCAAGCATATTGAGGTCGACTGTCATTTCATTCGTGAAGAGATTTTGAAGGAACAAATTTGCACTCCCTTCATCACTTCTGAGAAAGAGCTGGCTGACATCTTCACCAAGCTAGTATCCGCCTCTTTTCTTCATATTTGTGACAAGCTGGGCATGATCGATATATATGCTCCAGCTTGAGGGAGAGTGTTGAAGTTGGTGACCGGGCGTTCTGTCGGTCTGGCTTGGGTGGTTGTTGACCGCGCGGTCTGGCGGTTTCCCTTCAGCGGATTGGTTGCTGTGTGTTGTTGTTTATGGTCCAAGCGGTCTAGCAGTTTGTCACTGGCGACTTAGAGACCGGGCGGTCTCTCTCATGGCGATCTCTCTCTCTCTCTCTGGCCATTGCCGTGCGGTTAGCCATTTGTCTAACCGGCGCGGCTTGTGCGGTTTGTGTCTGTACAGTCCGCTTACATCATGTATAATTTTTAGTCCCACATCTCTTATTTGTATTCTCTCTTCTCTCCTCCATTCTATATAAGGGAGGTCATACCTTTGTAATAAATACCTTTTTCTGATAATAAAGTTTTAGTTATACCATTTTCAGTTTGTTTTAGTTCGTTTCTAACAAAAGGGGAAGAGGATAAGATGATCAGATAAGCAAGGCAGCAACAATTAAAGGGAAGCAGATGGCAGATGCAGTAACTTATTCTGCAAGCAGGGTAGTGTGGTAATTATAGATCACTTCTTAATTATTTAGTTTTCCTTTATTATGCCTTGTGTTTCATGGTTCTTTGTATGTCATTATCTTTACTTAAGAGTTTTTGACTTCTTCAAATAGGGAGAGATTGTTGGGTCCATTTCCCACAATGTCCTGGATTTGAGTGAAGTCAATATTATCAATGATATACACATGTCTATAGATGACTATGATAGGTCAGGTTGCCAAAGTGGCTTTGTCAGGTAATCACTTACCTAAGGTGTGGGATGATAGAAATATGTCTAAGTCCACAAGCGTTGAGTGAAGATCAGTCACTCAATACTAGATGGCTTATAGTGCTGAGTGAAGCCTATAAAGTCAAGCCAAGGCAGTGGAAAGCTGAGAAAATGTCCAAGTCCACAGGCGTTTAGTAAATCCACTCACTCAACGCCATACGACAAAAAGATGTGAGATAGGCTAAAGCAGTAAAAGCCTGAAATTGGAATAAGCTAAAATATAGGTATGTGCACAGGCGTTGAGTGAAGTTAACTCACTCAACGCCATGCTACAAAATACAGAAAATTGGCTAAGGGATAAAGCGTTGAGTGAGGAGTGTTCACTCAATGCTCTCAACGCTTATGTTTTTGAATAAGCAGAAAATTGGCTTAGGCAGAAAGTGTTGAATGAGGCATATTCACTCAATGCTCTCAACGCTTATATTATAACGTCCCGATTCGCGCTAGGCCCTTCTTACGTGTTTTTAAGTCATCAGAGCTGACTTGGGCTAAGGGAGTGCTGGAATCTAGGCTTACACTTGTGTAAGGGAGGTGAAGTCGGTCTAGAGTAAGACACGGGTAGTGACACAGGCATGTCCATACCCGTGTGGTACTCTGGTGCCAGGGTGGAAAAATTGTGGAATTTCAAGAGAAGCACACGGGTAGTGACACAGGCATTCTCTACCTATGTGTATGTGAACACGGGTAGTGGCACAAGCTTGTCCCTACCCGTGTGTGTGACCAACACAATCGATCTTGTTTCTCGAGTAGGAAACAGGTAGAGATACGGGCGTGCCCCGACACGTGTGTATGTGTCCAAGAAGCAGTTGAGTCAGCATCCGTGTTTCCCGAGCAGGACACGGTAGAGACAGGGGTGTGTCCCTACCGGTGTGTATGTTTCCAAGAAGCAGTCGAGTCATCGACCGTATTTATCGAGCTGGACACGGGTAGAGACACGGGCATGTCCCTACCCGTGTGTGTGTGTGTGTGTGTGTCCAAATGACAGTCAAACCATCGCCATGCTCCACCCGAGAAGGACGTGGGAAGGGACACGGGCGTGCCCCTACCCGTGTAGTTTCCACATAAAAAGGGGGGAGAAACCCTAGCAATTTTCAGTCCTCCTTACAAGGCATTTTTTTAGAAAAACTGTTAGAGACGAGGAAGAAGGTGTTGGAGCCAATTTTCATCCCGTGAAGAACCAACACTGCCGAGGAGAGGAAGATGCCGCAAAGAAGGGTGACGAGATCCTTGGCCGGAAATGGTGGAAACGCCGGAAACTAGGTGAGATTCCTCCCCTCTCCCTTGGTGCTAGATCTGTAGTTATTTCTAGGTGAGATGACGACTCAAAAGGGTCATGATTTGTGAGATGATGATTTCCTAGGAAGATGCCATTCCAGGGCTTGTGCTCTATGGATAGTGATGTCTTCAACCTCTCCTCTCTTCTTGAGTAGAAGGTGGACGTGTTTTGTGAAGAGATGTGGCCTTATAAGGGTGAATAAGGGAGGAGAAGTTATGTATGTGATTTGGGAAGATCGATTAGAGGAGGAAGACAAACCGATGTCGTTCATTCCGCCTTAAGATGTGTACAGAAATTTATTTTCTACACGCAGCGATCTTCGTTTCCATTTTCAGATATGATACGGCCAGATCTGGGCTTTCGACTAAACACGAAAGTCATAGCACATGGAAATACCTTTCCAATGAGTGATTACACGTCTTCATGCAAATTCCATAGCCACAGGAAAGTCTGATCAAACTTGATGGCTGATAATCTAAACGTGCAGAAACTGTATTATGAACATAGAAGTCTTAGAAGCCGATTTCAAGCGTGTTAAGGTGTGATCTGGGTAAAGGACTGAATACAAAATTTGTGTTTCTTGGAAATACCTTTCCAACGAATGGTTATACGTCTTCATACAAGCCTCATGGACTTGGGAATGCCCAATCGAAGTGGCTGTCCAGCAGGTTTCCTGCACGTTTTGTTCTCGGGTTTATGTAAATCCAAGTCAGGATCTGGTGGAGAGATTGTAGAGAAATAGTGTGAAGGATTGAGGTCAGTGTTGGATATATCCTTTGTAAACAAATGGCGTAGTGAAATGTACTTGAATGAAATGATTTTGTGGAAATTAGTGAACGAATGGGTCGATGAGTTTGGATGGTAAGAATGATTCAACTATATGAACCGATAGGGATGCGCCTCATATTAACAAAGTTGGATATCATTTGGGAATGAATTGCAGGATGCTAATTTATATCAATGTGAATCATTGATTAACGGAATGTATTCAGTAGTCCAATGCTTAGAGTGGTGTCTCTCTATGGGTAGCATTGTGAAAGGGTGTAAGTGCAGGGTTTGACCGCAATGTATGGTAATAATGAGAAGAGACGTAAGTGGACGCTTGGGATTGGTACTAGGT
The DNA here is from genome assembly GCA_039513925.1 of Platanthera zijinensis. Classification (NCBI taxonomy): domain Eukaryota; kingdom Viridiplantae; phylum Streptophyta; class Magnoliopsida; order Asparagales; family Orchidaceae; genus Platanthera; species Platanthera zijinensis. The sequence goes on from CM077086.1 coordinate 155,114,566, forward strand.
GTATATTCCAGAGGCTCCTTTTATACCATGATGATGTGACCTTGCAGGCGGTGTGAGTTGACACGCGGTGTCGTAATCCCGGGTGCGGGATAGTATGGCAGGTCTATGGGCTCGCTAGTCGTCACACCGACGAGAGTTGACGAATAGAGCTTGGGAGGTTGGGCTTGATCCTCGCTGCTCATTCCCGGGGCTCCTTCCGTGCCAAGTGAATGGTTGGGCTTGGTCCTCGTGCTTTTTTCGAGGCTCCTTCTGGGTCACAACATAGTCCAGTTCGAGGCTTGGTTCTCGGTGCACATCTACCTGAGACTGTCGCTGAGCCATAGTATGCATGTGAGCTCTGCTATTGTGTTCTTTGCGTTAAGGCGTACAGAGGCCTAGGCTTGGTAGTGTGGATGCCTGACTAGTAGTAGAGAAGCCCGCTCCACTGTCACCGCTTGGCCACGACGGTTGACGACCAAGAGGTTAGCTACCTGCTCGAAAAGTGAGAACTGCAAGTCTGTGTTGACATGACAATTGCATGTGCATGATCATGGGTGAGTCTTGCATTGCATACCTATCATTATATGACATTGCATACTCAAGATCCTCATTGTATGAGTTTGTATGGGCACTCTTATACGATGAGTTACTTTACTGTTAAGTCGATCCTTAACTTATAAGTTTGTGTGGGCATTCTTACAAGTTAAGTTACTTTCCTGTTGTAGATTTATATGCTTGGATGGATTGATATAGCTTTTGTAGAATTGCTATAATGGAATATTGTTAATATTTTTATACATTACTCCTATTGCTACTCATGACATGTATACTTACTCCACCTGCTTGTAATTGTGTGCTACTTAAATATATTGTACCCTTGTTCCTTTCTCCACCAGGTGCCGAGGATTCGCCGGGGTAGCAGATGTAATAGCCACTTAGCCTTTTTAACTAACGGTTGCTACGTCTTCCTTTTTTGGAGGAAACCCCGCAGACAGAGCAGCAGCAAGATTTACAGCAGGAAAGCCAAGTCAGGATGACAGGGCCTGAAGGGACGGGCCGTCGCTACCGTCAGTGACTGATATGAGTCTTTGAGAGACACTTGATGTAGCCCTTTGGGAAAATTTTGTATGTACTCTGATATTTTAGAAGCTTGTTGTAGCTTCTTTTATGTGTTCTACTTTTGGACATTTTACTTATGTGTGGATTTGACTTCTTCTATTTTATATTCTTGGTTGGTTGGCATTGATTAATATTGGTTATAGTCGGCAGAATAGACGTCTTGTGGTACAGGTTAGCCCGTGTACTAGCGCTACTGCAAGGCAGATTTTCTGGGCATAAGACTCCCCTCGTATCGTTCTCTGTGTTCCAGGAGGGGAATCTTACATATGTTGCTGAATAAGCAGAAATTTGGTTATGGCAAAAAGCGTTTAGTGGAAGTTACTTACTCAACGCGGTCAAAGCCTAGTGAAGACAGAATTTTGTCTAAGTCGTTTAGCGTTGAGTGATGCTTACTCACTCAACGCCAAACAACTAAAATCTGCTAAAGCAAGAATAACATTGAGTGGAGATGAATCACTCAACGCCTAGAATCAGACTTAATATTCTAAGTAGTTTGGCGTTGAGTGAAGGTGACTCACACAAAGCCATGAGACAGGAATTTTTCTAAGTGTTTTGGCGTTGAGTGATGCTTACTCACTCAATGCCTATTCTCTGATGCTCGATTTTGGCTAAGTCCACAGGTGCTGACGTTAGCAAAATTGACAAAGTCAACTAGGTCAAATCAGACACGGGGAAGCTACACTACACGACAAAACTTGTCGTGAAGCTACTGTACGTCTTCTTCTGTTAAAGCAAGGCGCAGATGGAAGCTGCAGGTGGGGCCCACTGATCTCTAAGAGTCATTGATCGGCGAACTACAAAAGGAAGAGATATGGCCAAGACAAAGATAACTTTTAGGGCATACTTTATTCAAAAAGGAGAGCAGCCATCTTCATCGTCTTCGCCATTGCAACATGTGAAAATCTTGAAGCTCTCCAGCAAGAAAAGTTCAGTTAGCTGTGCAAGTCTTCATCTTCCACAGCAGATTCTGAAACTGTTCTTAAGAAAGAAGAACCTAAATCTTTTGGCAGGTTCAGTGGACTGTTTGAAGACTCAAGATCAAAAGATCTTTGGTCTTCAGCAGCAAGTTAAGAAGTTATCTTCTGAGTTCCTCAAGAAAATCCTTTCCCTACTGTGAGGAGGGTTCGAGCAGAAAGTTTTCTACTCAAGTTGTTGACATAGAGAGCTGTGTCAAAGTTAATTAATCTATTTCTCTATGTAGGATTCTTTTGGATCTAAGCTGTATGACCTTTGGGTCTGAGGTAGGGAAAATTTGCCTGAGTAGTAGGAGAGTGTATCTTTTTGAGGTAGGGTAGTTTTACTAACTGAAAAGTGGGGCAGTTTTGCCTGACTGTAGGAGAGTGTATCTCTTTGAGTTGTAAGAGCAAGCTTTCTCTAAGGTAGGGCTATCCTCTATAGCCTTAGTGGTAGGGCTTAAGTGCCTAAGGTAGGTGATACTTGTATCACTGAGTGTAGGCCTTTGTGGCTGAGGTGTAAGTCTTGGAGGAGACTGAGAGATTCTGAGGGATTTGAGGTGTAAGCTCCTTGGAGCATTGGTTTGAAGAAGTTCCTTGACTAACAAGAAGTTAGCAAGGTGGGAGGAGAGTTGATGTACCCATAATTTTGGTGAACCACTATAAAATACTTTTGTGCTTTTCTATGTTCACTTTTATTTTCTTAAGTGCAGGTGCTAAGGACAAGCTCTAGATCTCTAGAAGCTGAAAGCTTAAAAAAATCAAGTGTTTTAAAAAGACTCTCAAAAGATCTAAGCAGACCTATTAACCCCCTAGGTTGCAAGCTACCTTTAAAATAAAGACTTTCAAGTGGTATCACAGGGAGGTTACTCAAAAAGGATTTAACAATCTTAGTGATCCTCCAAGATAGCTGCTGCTAAGTGGTCATAGGCTAAGGAGAGAGCTAGAGAGAGCTGAGTTCAATGAAACTCCATATCTGTAGAAAGGAGCAGTTTTGAATATGGAAGGAGAGGGTGAGGCCATTCATGGAAGCCTATGATCAAAGAATTTTTGCAACTGTTAGGGAGAGACCTGTCATTCCCATGAAGGTCTCTGCTCTGGATGCCAACATCCAGAAACCCATGACACTCTCTTAAATGACCAAAGATGAGGTCATACTAGCTGGCCTAGATAAGAGAGCATAGAACATCATAGCCAGTGTTATAGATGACTCAACTTTCCTGAACTTGGTTCAATGCCAGACTTCAAAGGAGATGTGGGACACCCTTGTGGTCTACATGGAGGGTACTGATGAGGTAAGAGATGATAGGAAGTCTCTGCTCAACAAAGAGTATGAGGATTTCAGGCAAATCCTGAAGGAGAACATTACTAACTGTTATGAATGATTCTTTAGGATCATAAATGAGTTGAATACCTATGGAAGGGTCTTCAATAATTATGAAATTAATGACAAGTTTCTCAGATCTCTCACTAGAGACTGGGATACTAAGATATATGTCATAAGAGAGATGGCCAATCTTACTGACACTCCTACCCAATTATTATTAGGGAAGCTGCTCTTCTATGAGATGTAGCTGGCTGCTAGAAAAGAGGAGGATGCCTCCAACAAATCAATATCCAAAGAAAAGTCCTTGGCGTTCAAAGCTAAAAGCTCAAGGAAAGGAAAGGATTCCTTCTCCACCAAGGAGTCCAGCTGGGTTAGACAGCTTTGACTTAGAGGCATCGGACAACAACATGTCTGATGAAGATTTTGCATCCTTTTCTAAACAAATCCAGAGGTTAATGAAGAAGAAGCATTGGAAGAAAATTCCTTCCAATTCCACCCATCACAAAAAGAACCAGTCAATGACTTACAGTTATGGTTCTAAATATAATAAATATAACTGCTCTAAAGTAATTTGCTACTACTGTAGCAAGCCTGGGCATGTGATAGCTGACTTCCCAGAGAAGAGGAGGGAGATTGAGGAGAAGAAGCAGCACCAGCACAAAGAAAAGAAGGAAAAGTCCTTCATGGCCAAGAAGGAAAAGAGTTGGACAGACTCATCACCTTTTGAGTCTGAAGAAGAGGAAGCCTATATTCTGTAAGACCCCCCTCCCGGAACACAAAACACGGCACGAGAGGGGTCTTATGCCCAGAATAGTCACCTTGCAGTAGCACTAGCGCTCAGGCCAGCCTGTACCACAAGACACCTATCCGGCTGGCTACAACCAATATCAATATGTAAATGCCAACCCAACCATAATAATATAAAGAAGTCAATCCACACTAAGCATAAGTCCTTAAGTACAGCAAAAGAGAAGCTAAACAAGCTTCTACATAATCAGAGTACGTAAGTAGAATTGCCCCGAAGGGCTATAATGAAATCTCTCTCACTCACATCTATAACCGACGGTAGTGACGGTACCGTCCCCTCAGGCCCTGTCGTCCTTGCCTGGCTATCCAGCTGCAAGACCTGCTGCTCCACCTGCCGGGTTTCCTCCTAAAATTGAAGACATAGCAACCGTTAGTCATAAAGACTAAGTGGTTTCACATCCGCTCCCCCGGAGACTCCTCGGCACCGGGCAGAGAAAGGAACAAGTACAATATATAAAATAGTAGTACAAGCAGGTGAAGTAAGTATATATGTCATAAGTAGCAATAGAAGTAGTGTATAAATGAGCAACCTCTTAATCTACAATTCTACCATCTACAGCAGCAAGAGAGTATAATATTAAGTAACTCAACTTATATGGATGCCCATACAAGCATATAAGTTGAGGGTCGTTCAGCAGTAAGTAACTCATCGGATAAGAGTGTCCATACAAACTTATACGATGAGAGTCTTGTGTATGTAATGAAGTGCAATGCTATGTATGCAATGCAATGACACACCCATGATAAAGAACATGCAATCGCTATGTCGACACAGACTTATAGTTCCCATTATTCGAGCAGGTAGCTAACCTCTCAGGCGTCAACCGTCGTGGCCAAACGGTGACAGTAGAGCGGGCATCTCTACTACTAAGCTGGTCTCCACACAACCTGGCCTAGGCCTCCGTACGCCTCAACGCTAAGAACACAACAGCGGAGCTCACATGCGTACTACGGCTCAGCGGGTTCTTTTGGGTAAATGTGCACCTAGATCCTATCCCCTAACTGGCCTAAGGTATGACACGGAAGGAGCCCCAAAAATGAGCACGAGGACCAAGACCAACCGTTCAAGGTCTAACTGTCACTCCCATCGGTGTGACGATTGGCGAGCCCGTAGACCAGCCACATTATCCTTAACCCGGGATTACGACACCACGTGTTGACTCACACCACATGCAATTCCACAATATTGTGGCATGGAAGGAGCCTCGGGACGTGAACACCGAGGACCAAGCCCAACCATCCATCAAATACACATCTCAATCTCATTCCAATTAGTGACGGTCAACACCGCACTTGTTAACTTCAACAATGCTACCCGTAGGGAGACGACACTCTAAGCGTTGGATTACTAATACGCTTCTATCCATTCAACATACGTCATGGCCATAGTTAAGTCAGTTATATGCCCTTCCAAATGAATTCAACATGATATAGATAATGGGCATCAATATACATCTACCAATTTATATCAGGCTCTTTCCTTGAATTAAGCTTGTCCACAGCTCGTTATATAAATTCAGATTTATAACATCAACTTATCATATCACTATGATGAATATGTCAAAAGAGTTCACCCAAACCTCGAGTTGGATCGCAACATTAAATTCCACCAAATCGAATTCCACATTACACAGCCCAGAATTTAGGTGCAACATTAATCCGGGCAGCAACTTCGATCGAGGATTCCTGTTGCTACAGAAATCCGGCGAGTGAGTGTAATAACTCGTTGGAAAGATAATTTCAAGGGCTACAACTTTTGTGTTTAGTCGAAAGCCCAGATCTGGCCAGAACACCCCCGAAATTTGCCACGAAGATCGCTGCGTGTAGAAATCAGATTTCTGCACGCATCTTAAGGTGAGATGAACAGCATCCGTTCATCTTCCTCCTTGCATCGATTTCCCAAAAACTTCTCCAGAAATTATGTCCACCCTTATTCATCCTCACAAAGCCATACTTCTCCACGAATCACTCTCTCATCTTCACTTTGAAGCATGAAGAGGTTGGAGGAGACTAAGCCTAGAAAACACCTAGGCATGGCTTTTCTCTAAGAAATCTCCTCCTCACCATCAAGACTCTATGGAGTCGATATCTCTCCTAGAATATTAACTATGGATCTAGCACCAAGGGAGAGTGGAGGAAGCTCACATCATTTCCAGCGGTACCATCATTTCCGGCCATGGATCTAGTCATCCTCCTTCGCAATCAGTTCCTCCTTGACGGCGATGGCGTTTCTCCTCTTCCAAAGTTTGGCTGGCTCCAGACAGCCTCTTCTCCTCAGGAGCTCCGACTCTGACGATCGGCTTCTCTCCCGATGGTTTTGCGCGGATAGCGGCTCGGCAATGATCGAAGTGACCGCTAGGGTTTAGTTTTCTTCTTATTTATATTAGCTCACTAGGGTTATGTCACTTCGCCATGTGTCAACCTCTGTTTGGACCGCCCAAAATTAGGTCTTATTTGAAATGACCGGTCCAAGGGATCATCCAGCACGAATCCCGAAGTCCGGTTCAGTCCGCCTATACAAGCCAGCGAATCTGCCTGGGCGGAAAAACGCACAAGTCAAATTCGGCGGGAATCAACTTCCATTCTGGACGATCGGCGAGTATAGACGGGTATTCTCGACGAATTCGTCGGGTATCAACAATGATTCCCGACGAATTTCCCTTGACCATTTCATCGGAAATCCTGGCGTTGAGTGCGTTGAGTATCAGTCAACGATACTCGACGATCGATCATCATTCTCGACGATCGGTGAGTATGGCCGGGTATTCTCGACGAATTCGTCGGGTATCAACAATGATTCCCGACGAATTTCCCTTAACCATTTTATCAGAAATCCTGGCGTTGGGTGCGTTGAGTATCAGTCAACGATACTCGATGATCGGTCATCATTCTCGAAGATCGGTGGGTATATCCGGGCATTCTCGACGAATTAATCGGATATCACTCAACCCATCACTCCGTTCAAGACACTTGACGCCTTTTTCCAGTGCGCCCCGAGCCCGAGTCGAGTCTCTTGACTCAGAACTCGTGCGAGGGGGCCTAGCGCAAATTGGGACGTTACATATTCTACTAGTTACTGCTACTATTACAGATGAAGCAATAGTAGTAGGAGAAATCAATCTTCCAGGGAGGATTGGAATCAGAGCCCCTCTGACGCTGTCAGACAGTGAGTCAGAGGTGGATGAAGATGTACACAACTACATAGGGCTGATTGAAATGACAGATGAGGAAGTAAACTAGAATCAGCCTTGTTAGAGCAAGGTACATCTATCACCTAACTCTTCTTATCTATTTGGGTTTGAGACTAGTACATTCTTAGAAGCCTCTTTACCCTATGGTGAAGAAGATTCTGGATCTGAAAGAGATATCAATCAACTGATTGAAAAGTATGGAGAATGTCTTGAATGCCTTAAAGAAGGTCAAGAAGTTGTCTAAGAAGCAAGCTAAAGAGATCTTATCTCTTAAGCTTGCAATTGCCAGCAGATTGTAATAGTAAATCTGCTGGATAAGAAATCTAGGGAAATTAGCCAACTAAAGTCCCTCTGGGACATTCAGGTAGCCTCCATCAAGCACAAGAACTGTCTCATCATGGAGCTTGAAGATAAGATTGATAAGGAGAAAAGATTAGTGGCTAGCTATTCTAAGCCAAGTACTTTCCTTCCCTTGATAGACTCCTTCTCCTCTTTAAAGGGCAAGAGGGGGTTGGGATTTAAGGGAAGCACAAGAGTTGCTCCTTCCAAAAGGAAGGGCAAAGCTCCAGTTGCACCTCAACCTATTGCTTTTAAGCCTCCCATTCTTTTAAGAAAAGTTTTGATACCTTCTAACAGGTATGACCAAGAAAGTTCTTATGGTCACTGGGAGAAGGGTTGTTCATCTGGAGTGAACAAAGATGTTCACTGTCATGATGAAAGTTTTGGAAGGGCGTGTGCAGTCAAGGATGCCAATGATAAATTTCAAATGGCCCAATCTAGACCATTTGTCTTTGGTGCTTTTGCACTAACTCTCAAGAATGTTGCTGTAGCCAAGACTCAGAATCTGACAGCAAAGTTTCTGACTAAGGGAAAGTCTAATAATCAGGCTGATTTGGGAATATATGAAGCCATCAGAAGCATGCTTTCTGAAAAGAAGCTAGCTACAGCAAGCACTCAGTGCAGACCAAATTAGCAGGCTATAAGACTTACCTTTAGTCAAATTTTGGCTGAAATAAATAAGAAAAAGGCTACAACACATCTTCCTCTTGTCAAGGTTGCAGCTCATCAAGCTGCAGAGGCTTCACAGAAAATAAGATATAACATACATGATTGTTGGTGTTGTGCTAAGATAGGGCACTTTGCCATTGGCGACTGGCACAATCCCAATGTGGTTAGAGATAGGGTCAGTGCACCAGTTAGAAATTCTGCTGGTGGACATGTTTAGTTTCATGCTAATAGACACCTAGGACCCAATAAATATTGGGGTCCGAAGGTTAAGTAACTTGTATGTTGCAGGATAGTTCAAGGTTCCATAACCGTATATGGTACTTGGATAGTGGTTGTTTCAGGTACATGACTGGAACAAAGAGCAACTTGAAGGAGTTTACTCCAGTAAAAGATGGACCCAAAGTCATCTTTGGAGGTTAAGATAGAGGTGTAACCATAGGGTATGGTAAGATCACAAATGGCAAAGTCACCATCACAAATGGTGTCTTATGTTGAAGGGTTGTATCACAACCTTATAAGCATAAAATAGCATTCTGATCTTGGCTATGTAATTGTCTACCACAAGGATGAGTGCCTAATTAAGAGGTTAAGTGACTAAGAGGTCATCTTGATAGGCACTAGGAGTGGAAATGTTTATTGCTTAAACTTTCTATGTCTAGACACAAATTCTCCTATCTATTTGGTGGCAAATGAGAAAGTCTCCTACTATGTCCAGTGGAACAAGAGACTAGCCCATTTGAATTATAAGACTATTGGTAAGCTCTTCAGTCAAGAGCTAGTTAGGAATGGCCCCAATTCGAAGTGCTCTAAGGAGGGCATTTGTTCTGCTTGCCAAAAGGGTAAGCAGACAAAAGTCTCCTTCAAGGGTATTGGGACCAAAGACTCTGTGAAGTGTTTATACCTCTTGCACTTTGACCTATTTGGTCTAATACCAATTCACAGTCTTGGTAGGAAAGTCTAAACCCTTGTGGTATTTGATGACTATTCCAAGTTTACTTGGGTGTTCTTTCTTAAGAAGAAGGATGAAACCCTTGATGTCTTCATGAGGTTTGTCAAGCAAATTAAAAATGAGCTTGGCTATTCTATGGTCAAAATCAGAAGTGACCATGGGACAGAATTCTAGTCTGATAGCATGACAAGGTCTTGTGAAGAGCATGAGATTCATCAAGAATTCTCTTCTCCCAGAACACCTAAGCAAAATAGGATAGTTGAGAGGAAAAATAGGAATCTCATAGAGGCTGCTAGAACAATGTTGAGTTACACATCTCTCCCAGAATATTTCTGGGCTGAGGCAGTAAATACTGCATGTCATGTCCTCAATAGAGCCTTTATCACCAAAGGACACAAAAAGACTCCCTATGAGATCTTAAAGGGCAGGAAACCAAATCTGGGCTATCTCAAAATCTTTGGTAGTAAATTCTTTGTGCTAAATAATGGTAAGTCCTATGTGACTAAGTTTGCTGCCAAATCCTTTGTTAGAATATTTGTTGGGTAGAACAATCATAGTAAAGCCAATAGGAACTACAAATTGGAAAGCAAAGTTGTAGAAGATCAGTTCATGTAGTCTTTGATGAGTCTACCATGATTAACAATGGACTACCTAGTTCCTCTTATAGTACTACAGGTATAGAACAGATGATGGACAAGCTGACCATCAAGGAAGCATTACCAGTCATCCAAGATTATATGGATACACCAAAAGATCTTCCTGGAACACTGGGAGAGGATGAAGATCAACAAGAAGATGCCCCTACTACTAAAAGAAGACTGTCACCTGCAGTCAGACATATGAGAGATCATCCAACACACCAGATCATTGGTGAGGCAAGTTATGGAGTAATGACAAGGAGCAGAAGTCAGAACACAGCCATGTATTCAAGCTTTCTATCCCAAGTGGAGCCCAAGAAGTTTGAAGAGGCCAACATAGACCAGCATTTGATTGGAGCTATACAGGAGGAACTAAACTAGTTCAAGAGGTGCATGGTCTGGAAGCTGGTTCCCATACCTCGTAGTCATAATGTCAGTGGAGTCAAGTGGATCTTCAGAAACAAGCTTAATGAAAATCGCATTATAATTAAGAACAAGTCCAGACAAGTAGCTAAGGGGTATAGGAAAGAAGAAGGGATTAATTTTGATCAAACCTTTGCCCCAATAACAAGATTGGAGGCCATCAGTGAACGATTTGGTTTAAAGATCCTAAACACCTATATGGGGGGGGGGGTGAATAGGTTCAAATCAAATTTAAACTTAGGCAATTAGAAGGTTAATCTCAGCATAGCTAATTAAGCTACAAATATCACAGTACATGATAAAACAAGCACAGAAAAAACACAGCACATCACACAGTGTTTTATAGTGGTTCCCCAATTCGTGGGTATGTCCACTCTCCCCCTACACCTATCCAGCTGAGAGTTGGATTCAGCCAAACTTCCTTCAACTAACTCAGATCCTCAGATCTTACAACTCAGAACCCAACTGGTTCCAACAGCTCAGACTTCTTCAAGTCCTACAACTCAGATTCTTCCCAAGAATCCTGCATCAAGAAAACAGCCCTACCTTAGCCCTTATCACCAGGCCTACAAGTCAGATCACAATGATCCTACCTCAGGCACTCAGCCCTTCCTCAGCCTTTATAAATTTAGGCTTACAACTCAGAGAGATAACTCTCCTACACTCAGATCTATAAAAGATCTTACAGAAAAATTGATTGTTAAGATGATAAATCCTTTACCCAGGTAGAGAGAGAAAGGGGTGAAGGCTTCTTGATCAGATCTTGATTGATCTGATCTCTTAAGATCCAACCTATCTTAGCTTCTTCAAAGTTTCTTGAATCTGAAAAAAGTAAGGTTGATCTTCTTATGAAGTTGGAGATGATCCTCAATCCAGCTTTCTTATACTATTCAGAATAGGATTTGAATTTTTCTTGCAGACTTGTTTAGAATCTGCCTTCTCTTGATGACTTGTAGATATCAACTTTTAAAAAAATGTCAAGTCCTTTCTTCTTCAATCTCACTTTTTACAATAGAACAAGTGTTTATATAGATCCCATCTAAGGTTACCGGTTGATCCTGTTCATAACTGCCTTCTGACGGCTCTAATAGATGCGATAGCTTTTTTTGTTATGACAGCTGTAAAGTCTTCATTCTTGACACCTGATACCTCATTGTACTCTATCTCAGCAAAAAATCGTCGAGACAATACTTCATATGTGTCAACAAGAATAGACCATGTGTCGACACAAATCTTGATGATGTCGATATAGCTCACACAATGTCGACACAACCCTTCTTTATCTTCTCGACATAGCTTCTGTAGAATGTGTCGACACAATAGGTTCTAGTCTCGATATAGTTGGTGTTGACAGAATTCTTGTGTGTGTCGACAAAATTACTGCCGACAGAATTTCTGTGTGTCGACACAAGTCCTGTGTGTCGACACAATCTGGCTTCTAGTGTCGACACATTTCCTTCACAAGTGTCGACACTTGTACTTATAATATTTTTCTGCATTTCTTTAACCTACACATTGAAACTCAACATCCCATCAAATACACATTGATGTATATCATTGAGTTAAGTGAGGCTTCTTCCAAATCAGGTATATAGTTTCAAATGTACTCAACAATCTCCCCCTATTTGGAGAAGTCATAACCCTTAGTCAATGATATACACCACTTATAATAAAACAAATATTATGATGTATAAAATCATTACTCAGATAGGGTAACTTATAAGAAGAAATAACATGTAATATCATCACAAAATATGATAAAATACAGTAAACAAGAATCAGTTTTTAATTTCAAGGATTTTAGAACAAAAGATTACATTGTTCTAAACCTAGTCAATCTATCCCTAGGATTGAGCAGGCTCCTTGATGATAATTCCTTTGCCAGACTGAATCCTAGCTTCTCCATTAGCTCCTATGTCATCAACCAGCTTCTTTCCTTTCAGATCCTTCTTCTTGAGCTCTTTAGCCTTGCTCTTTTGCCTTTCAAGGTAATGAAAAGGCTTTGGGAAATACTTGCTAGGCTCCATAGAGTTAGCAGGTATATTCCCATCTAAGGTCTCTTCTGAACTGATATATTTCATCTTGCTGCTCTTGATATTTGCTACATTCCTGTTCAGAATTCCACTTTCCTCTATCATGCATATTCTCTTTAACAGTATGCCAAAAAGTAAGAATAATATTCCTGGAGGTTTGACTCCATTGTTCAAAATCAGGCTTTAATTCTGCCTATTCTCTGAACCATTTCCTAGACAGCTGAGCTTCTTTCTGAGCATTCCTTGCTCTTTCTGCTTCTTGTTCTCTTTGTAATACAGCTGCAGGCATTTCAACTTTTTCATGAATAACATTATTTGCCTCCTGTGGAGGGCTATACATTTGGTGTACTGCCTGCTGGATTTCATCAAAATCAGAAGGGGGATAAATGACTTGGGCTACTTCTTGTTGAACCCCTTCAATGTAAGCAGGTTGAATTCCAGATTCATCAGTGTTGTCATCATCACAAAGGGGTGGATAACCAAGAGTTGCTCTGATGCTATTGGTTATCCATTTAGCATGATCTGAGCTTGCTTTGACTAATACTCTCTCCCCCTTTATGACTTCTCTTTCTATATGGTCTCTCAGATCATCCTTTTCAAACCTTACCTAATCAGCAAGATAATTTGTTCCTTCTTTGTAGTAGGTTCTGAACTTCTTCATTTGATCAGAGATAGCTTTTTGAGATGCCTGGATATCTGTTTGGATAGCTGCTAAATCCTCTTTGAGTTGTTTGTCAAACTCAGACTTTACTGTAGCGATTTGTTTAGTGATAGCAGTTGCTTTACTCCCAAGATCTGTTAGAATAGTATTATGAGAGTCTACTAGATTTTCATTCATTCTGAGTTGATTTTCCAGGACATAACCTTGTTTGATTGAAATGTCATCTATTATAGTCTTGATCTCCTATTGTTGCTTGGCCAAGTAGACTACATCATTACCTCCCTTATGGAAGCAATCTGTCATCTCTTTTTTATTCTGATTAACTTCAAATCTGATGGATTTTATATCCTAAGCAAAGTGCAATTGCAAATTTATATTGTTCCCATCCACATATTTTTCAAGAGCAACTCTTTGCGCATCCAATTTCAATTGCAGTTACATCATCAGTGAACTGAATTCTACTACATGAGTTAGTGTTTGTGGGGCAATCTGTAAGGCTTTCTTATAGCCTGAGCTCCTCTTCTTGAGCTCCACAAGTTTATTTTTTCTTTGCCCTGGAGGCTTCATTATCTTCAGAGGAATCAGATGAACTAACAAAGTCCACTGTTTCTTTTGGACTAGAGGCAATGATTGACATCTTCCCCTCAGTTCTTTCTCTTTGTAACTAAGGAAATAATTCTTCTAGAGTTACCTCTTGTTGCATCTGAACTGGAGGAATAACTTTCTCATTCTCATCAGATGGATCTCCCTTGAAATCAAAGTCCTCTTCTTGGGGTTTCACTTTATTAGGAGAGTTTTGTTGCTTAGATTGATCAGGATCAGACATATGCACATTTTTTTGCTTCTTTCTCAGTAATGGTGGCTATAACATTGTTGATTTCTGAAACTATGTGCATGAATGTGTTAGTTGCATTTTCACTATCCAGTTCAACATCATTTTTACCTCCCCCTAGGTTTGATATTTGTGGATTTTCTGGTTCATGGATAAGTGTTGTTTAACTGTTGTCTCCCCCTAGAGTTGATACCACCTGGTTGTCTAGAACTTGGATGGTCTCCCCTTGGGACAGAACCTCATTGTCAGGTGATGGTGTAGGTGATTTCCTTTTCCTTGGTTATTCTTCATCTGTGCTGAAGTCAACTTGCTCTTCTGAATCACTAGAGGATTCAGGGTGCTTGGCTGGTGTGTTCTTTTCCTTAAATTTTTTTTGCTGTTTTTGAGGTGTAGGAACATCTTTAGTCAATACTCTTTCTCATCTAGACAGGATTCGTAAGTCCATCTTCCTCATGTGATTAATCTTAGAACCAGTAGTCTGATTCATCACTTCTTGAATATTGATAGCCAGATACAGGCTTAGTATTCTTCCCAGATTAGGTTTCTTGAGACTTTCTTTGATCTTTCCAAACACAACAACAAACCAGTCAGTTTTCACCTTGAATATGTCTCTAGTCATGAGATTGAACATATAAGCTGAAATCCTATCATGTCCTCCTGATTTACACAAAATAACCTTGCCGAGAATCTCAGACATGAATTTGCCCTGGGAATTCATTCCCTTCCTGTTCATTGATGATCCAATCTTGGTAGTGGGACCCAGTCTACACCATTGGAGAGCATCTTTTGTCATGGAAGATGCTATGCCATCTTCTTCCTTAATCCTAGGAAGCTGAAGTGTTTTACTTATACTCTTCAGTGTGAGTTTCATCTTAGTACCTTGGACAGATGATTTAATCTTCATGCCCTTCGAATCCATTGATGCCGATGAGTAGAATTCAAGAACCTCCTTCTTCCATATCCTGGTAGGTTCTGAGACTAGGTACTCTAATCCATTATCTGTGATTAGGGTAATCACGGCTTTGATTTCTTATGTAGCAGTCTCAAATGCATTCTGAACCAGTTCATATCCCTCAATCACTTTGTCTTCCATCTGTGGTGCCATGGATGAATGAGAGAGAAGAGAGTGGACTGTAGAAAATCTTGTCGACACATGGTTTAGATTCGAGAGTACTAGATAACACTGTCGACTACATTTTGTTTTCTCCTATTTATAGAATTCTTATGAAGGGTAGGCCAAAAGACGCGCCTAAATAAGAATCTAATGAGTCGACATAATATTGTATGTGTCGACATAGACTACTTAGGTCTCGATAGAGAATTATAAGTGTCGTCATGTCTATGTGTCGACATAGATTTTTGTGTGTCGATACAGAAATCTTCTAATATAAGGACTCTACAGAGTTTGTCGACACAAACCTTTTCTATCGACACAGATTTTATTTTTGTGTCGATACAGTTTATTCCTTTGTCGACACAACTCGCCGATAGTGTCGACACAGTGAGATTGTGTCGACACAAACTTTCTAACTTAGCTAATTTTTTTGAGAAATTTTGAGCTGACCTAACATTTTATTCTAGGTTTAACATACCTAATCCAATCTTAAAATAATTAAATTTATTTTCATCCAGAGGTTTTGTAAATATATTAGCAATTTTATTCTTAATGTTCACAAATTCTAAACTTATGTCTTCTTTTTAAATATGTTCTCTATTGAAATGAAACCTGATTTCTATATACTTAGTTCTGCTATGTGAAACAGGATTTCTAGCAATAGATATGGCACTAATAGAATCATAATATAATGGAGTTCTACTTGCCTTGATGTCATAGTCTTCAAGTTGATGTTGTATCCACAACAGCTGAGCACAGCAACTGCCTGCAGCTATATATTCTTACTCAGCAGTGGATATATCCACACTTATTTGCTTTTTGCTGCTCCATGACACCAATCTTCCACCTAGGAACTGACATGTACCTATGATGCTTTTCCTATCTTCTTTGCAGCCTGTAAAGTCTGTATCTAAAAAACCTGTTAGCAGAAAATCTCTATTCTCAGGGTACCAAAGACCAAGATTTGGTGTGCCCTTAAGATATCTTAAAATTCTCTTGATAGCAAAATAATGAGATTCCTTTGGGCAAGCCTGGTATCTAGCACAGACACATTTGGCAAACATGATGTCAGGTCTACTAGCAGTCAAGTAAAGAAGGGAGCCAATTATCCCTCTATACAAAGACTCATCAACAGGTTTTCCTGCCTCATCTTCGCTTATAGGCATACTTGACCCATTGGAGTTCTCATGGTGGAGGCTGACTCCATGCCATATTTCTTAAATAACTCCTTGGTGAACTTATACTGGGATATGGATAAGCCATCATAAGTCTGTCTAACTTGGAGTCCCAAGAAGAATTTTAGCTCACCCATACTGCTCATCTCAAACTTTCCTTGCATAAATTTGGCAATCTTTCTACAAAGGTTGTTTTAAGTTGATCCAAAGATAATGTCATCAATATATATCCGGACTAGGATGATCTTGCCTTTTGATTCCCTAAAGAATAGAGTGTCAATTTTCCCCCTTGAGAATTTATTCTCAAAGAGGAAGGTAGAAAGAGTTTCATACCAAGCCCTAGGGGCTTGTTTCAATCCATATAGAGCTTTTTTAAGCCTATAAACATAGTTAGAATAAAGAGGATCTACAAAACCTGAAGGTTGTTCAACATAAACTTCCTCTTTTAAGTCACCATTCAAAAATGCTGACTTTACATCCATCTGGAATACCTTGAACCCTTTGTAAGCTGCATAGGCAAGGAACAACCTTATTACTTCCAATCTTGCCACTGGGGTAAATGTCTGGTCAAAGTCTATTCCTTCTTCCTGCCTATAGCCTTTTGCTACCTGCTTGTCTTTGTTCTTGACTATAATTCCATTTTCATCTAACTTGTTCCTATAAATCCACTTAGTACCTATGACATTGTGATTCTTTTGTTTAGGAACCAACTTCCAGACTTTACATCTTTTGAATTGATTCAGCTCTTCCTGTATGGCATCAATCCAATTTTGTCTTGTATTGCCTCTTCAAATTTCTTAGGCTCTATCTGGGACAGGAAGCTTGAACATAGAACTGTGTTCATGCTCTTGCTTCTGGTCAGAACTCCATTTCTTGCATCACCATTGATTTGGTGTACAGGATGATCCCTCAGATGTCTTATTGCTGGAGGAAATCTGTCCACCTCTTGATTTTCTTCATTTTCCTCATCAAACTGTACTTCATTGTCTTCATCTTCAGCTTGTGGGTCTTGTACTCCTCCTGGACATCATCCATCATTTTCCTCATCTTGTCTCATAGGTTGGTCTTCACAGATGATTAGCTTGTCCATCTTATCTTTCAACCCTGTAGAGCTAGAAGAAGTGCTTGACAACTCTAGTTAATTAACTTAGATTCATCAAAGACTACATGGACAAATTCTTCTACAACTTAAGTAGTGAAGTTATAGACCCTGTATGCCTTACTATTATTAATGAACCTAACAAATATCCCTTCTTGGGATTTGGCAGCAAACTTAGTTAAATAGTACTTGCCATTATTAAGAACATAACACTTGCTACCAAAGATTCTAAAGTAGGCTAAATTTGGTTTTCTTCCTTTCATAATCTTATAGGGTGTCTTCTTGTGGCTTTTGGTGATGGAAGCTCTATTGAGAACATGACTAGCATTGTTTACTGTCTCAGCCCAGAAATATTCTAGGAGAGAAGTGTCACTTAGTAGTATTCTACCAGCCTCAATAAGAGTCCTATTCTTTCTTTCAACAATCCCATTTTGCTGGGGAGTTCTAGGTGAGGAGAACTCTTGATGAATCCCAAGTTCTTCACAGAACCTTGCCATGCATTCTGACTGAATTCTATCTCATGGTCACTTCTGATTTTTACTACAGAATTGTTAAGTTCATTCTGAATTTGCCTAAAAAAGTTCTGGAAGACAGTAGGGGTTTCAAATTTCTACCACAGGAAGAAAACCAATGTAAATATAGGATAGTCATCCACAACCACAAATGTATAAGCTTTCCTACCTAGACTATGAACTGGCATAGGACCAAATAGATCCATATGCAGGAGGTATAAACATCTCACAGAATCTTTGGTATCATGGCCATGGAAAGAGGTCTTGGTCTGTTTTTCCCTTTTGTCAAGCTGAACATACACCCTCTTTAATGCACTTGTCCTGAGGACCATTCCTCACTAACTCCATACAAAAGAGTTCACCTATTTATTTGTAGTTCAGGTGAGCTAGCCTCTTGTGCCATTGGACACAATGAAATGCTTTCTCATCTACAACCAGACAAATAGGAGAGTTCTTACTCTCACAATCAAAATTAAGACAGTAGACATTTCCTTTCCTAGAACCTGTCAGAATGATCTCTTGATCACTTGACCTTCTTATTTGGCACACACCCTTGAGGAAAGAAGTGTCATAACAAAGATCACTTAGTTGGCTTATGCTTATTAGGTTATGTTTCAGACATTTCACATAAGCCACTTGGGCGATAGTGATAGAGTTATTGGAAATGTTACAAAACCCTTTGATGACCCCCTTTTCAGATCCACCAATGAACACTTTGGGTCCATTTTCTATGGGAGAGTAATCATTCAACATTCTTCTTGTTCCACTCATGTGCATGGAACATCCACTGCCCAAGTACCATATTAGGCTATGGCCACTTGGACTCACCTGCATCAAATAAAATTACCTATCCTTAGAACCACAATTGTTATTGGGTCTTAGGTGCAGGTTTGCTTGAAATTTGACATGCTTGCCTGCAGCCTTTCTGACAGGTAAGCCGGCATTTTTATGGACACTTGCATTACGCCAATAATTAATGGCATAGTGGCCCACTTTGCCACAACACCATCACTTATATCTGTTATACCTTCTTTTAGGTACAGGCTTAATATCATTGCTGTCAGCAGTCCTCAAGTCTGTAGGAACAACAGTCTTTCTAAGTGTTGGGGATGGTGCATCAAACACTGATGATTCCTGAAGAACATGGTTTGTTTGGCCATGTACTGCCCTATTATCATTTGCACCCTTACCATCCTAATCACCATGCTTACAGTGACCATGTGTGATGTCATGATCATACCTGTTAGTAGACTGCATCACTTTCCTGAAAGAAATAGGGGGTTTGGAAGCTAGTGGCTGAACTGGGGCTTTGCCTTTTCTTTTGGAATTAGCTTCCCTTGTTCTTTCCTTGAAGCCTAATCCTATCTTACCCTTTTGGAAAATGAAGTTATCAATTAAGGGTAGGACTGACTTTGGCTTTGAGAATTTAGCCACAAGATCCTTCTCTCTTTGAAGTATGACTTCGAGACTCTTGATGTGATCATTTTTGAAGGTAATTGTACCCATCTGAATAACAGTTATGTTTTTCAGTTTGGCAACCTCATTCAACTTCAAATCCAACACTTTTGCTAAATCTGATGCAACCAATTTGAGAGATGCAATTTCCTTAGCCTGCTTTTTAACAAGGATTCTGCTTCTCTTAAGAGCTTGCAACAGACCACCATACTCATCAATTAGTTGATGAACATCCCCTTCAGATTCAGAACCATCAACATCTCTTGATGCAGGCGCTTCTTATTCTGATACAGTATAATAATCAGAAACTGAAGATAGATTATATACCATACTGGGACTAGGCTGATCCTGGCACTGATCTTCCTCAGATAGAGCCATCAGCCCTCTACAATGATGATATTTATTCCCATTTGTAGAGTCTAACATTTGCAAGAATTCAGTCTCTAAAGAATACTCTTCAGTAGTGAACAATCCTATATAGGCTTCAGCTTCAGCCTCTTCTCCAGATTCTGATGATGAGGAGTCAGTCTAACTCTTCTTCTTCTGGGCAACAAAGGATCTCTCCTTCTTGCACTTATTTTGATGCTTCTTCTTATCATTAGATTCCTTTCTTTTATCAGGACAGTCAACTATGACATGTCCTGGCCTGTTGCAATAATAACAAACAATTTTAGAAGAAGTTTGTTTACTTGGATTAAAGACATACCTTTCATCCTTAGAAGTTTTCTTCTTCTTGTAGTAGTCATGCTTGAAGGAAGATGAAGATGGCTTTGTTCTCCATTTCTTCTTCTTCATGTACCTTTGAAACTTGCTTGTCAAGACAGCAAAGTCTTCATCAGAGTTATGGCTGTCTGAAGTGTTGATGCCAGTATTTTCTGATTCAACTTCAACAATTCTCCTGGGAGAAGAAAGAGACTTTCTCCTGCCCTATCTTGTGGCCTCAGCCTTGAGGGCTACTGACTTCTCTTTGTATTCAAACCTATTGCTTTTCTCCTCCTCCTTTCTAGTAGTGAGCTGCATCTCATATGATAACAGTTTTCCAAATAAGGTTGGTGGAGGTGTATCAGCAAGCCTGGCCACCTCTCTGATGACACATATTTTAGTATCCAAGTCCTCTTTTAGTGATCTGAGAAACTTGTCATTTAGATCATATGTGCTAAAGACTCTTCCATAGGTCATTAGCTCATTTATAATTCTAAAGAATTTCTTATAGTATTCTGCTATGCTATCTGTCTTGGCTTGTCTAAAACTGTCATATTCTTAATTTAGCATAGATTTTCTATCCTCTCTTACTTCTTCTGTTCCCTCCATGTAGAAAATCAAAGTGTCCCACATCTCCTTGAAGGTTTTGCAATGGACAAAATTTGGAATGTAGAATCATCTATGACACTCATAATTATGTTCTTTGCCCTCTTGTCTAAGGTTACTAGGATGATCTCTTCCTTAGTCATTTCAGAATAACTTTTTGGAGTCTTGAGGTTGGCATCAAAAATTGAAATGTTCATAGGAATAAATGGCCCTTCTAGAACTGTGATGTAAATTCTTGGATCAGATGCTTCCATGAACAATCTGACCCTCTCTTTCCATATGCCAAAATTTTCTTTCCTACAGATATGAAGTTTCATGGATCCAAGTTCCATCTGATTTTCACCTGAACCCATTCTTGCTAACAGATAACTACCTTGGAGATCAACTCAGACTATTAGGTCTATGTTTGAGTGAACCTCCCTCTGATACCACTTGAAAGATTTTGTTTAAAGATCCTAAAAACCTAGAGGGGGGGGGGTGAATAGGTTCAAATCCAATTTTAATGTAGGAAATTAAAAGGTTCATCTCAACATAGCTAATTAAGCTACAAATATCATAGCACAGGATAAAATAAGCACAGAAAAAACACAGCACAACACATAGTGTTTTATAGTGGTTCCCCAATTTGTGGGTACGTCCACACTCCCCCTTCAACTATCCAGCTGAAAGATGGATTCGGACAAACTTCCTTCCACTAACTCAGATCCTCAGATCTTACAACTCAGAACCCAACTGGTTCCTACAACCCAGACTTCTTCAAGTACTACAACTCAGATTCTTCCCAAGAATCCTAACTCAGGCAAACAGCCCTACCTCAACCCTTATCACTATGCCTACAACTCATATCACAAAGATCCTACCTCAGGCACTCAGCCCTACCTCAGCCTTTATAAATTTTGGCTTACAACTCAGAGAGATAACTCTCCTACACTCAGATCTATAAATGATCTTATAGAAAAATTGATTGTTAAGATGATAAATCCTTCACCCAGGTAGAGAATGAAAGGGGTGAAGGATTCTTGATCAGATCTTGATTGATCTAATCTCTTAAGATCCAACCTATCTTAGCTTCTTCAAAGCTTCTTGAATCTCAAGAAATTAAGGTTGATCTTCTTATGAAGTTGGAGATGATCCTCTATCCAGCTTCCTTCTACTATTCAGAATAAGATCTGAATTCTTCTTGTAGACTTGTTTAGAATCTGCCTTCTCTTGATGACTTGTAGATATCAACTGTTAAAAAAATGTCAAGTCTTTTCTTCTTCAATCTCTCTTTTTATGATAGAACAAGTCTTTATATAGATTACATCTGAGGTTACCAGTTGATCCGGTTCATAACCGCCTTCTGACAGCTTTGACAGATGCGACAACATTGTTAGTTATGATAGTTGTCATGTCTTCAGTCTTGACACCTGATAACTCATTGTACTTTATCTAAGTAGAAAAGCGTCGAGATAATACTTCTTATGTGTCAACACAAATAGACCATGTGTCGACACAAATCTTTATGATGTCGACACAGCTCACACAATGTCGACACAGTCCTTCTTTATCTTCTCGACACAGCTTCTGTAGAATGTGTCGACACAAGTCCTGTGTGTCAACACAATAGCTTCTAGTCTCGACATAGTTGGTGTTGACAGAATTCTTGTGTGTGTCGACACAAGTCCTTTGTGTCGACATAATTACTGCCGACAGAATTTCAGTGTGTCGACACAAGTCTTGTGTGTCGACATAATCAAGCTTCTAGTGTCGACACATTACTTTCACAAGTGTCGGCACTTTTACTTAGAATATTTTCTATATTTCTTTAACTTGAACATTGAAACTCAACATCCCATCAAATACAAATTGATGTATATCATTGAGTTAAGTGATGCTTCTTCCAAATCAGGTACACAGTTTCCAATGTACCAAACAATCAGGTTATTCCTTGTAGGCCAGACATCATGTATGCTATATGTGTTTGTAATAGGTATCAGGCTTGCCCTAAAGAATATCACTACTCTGCGGCTAAGAGAATCTAGAGGTATCTTAAGGGCTATCAAGATCTTGGCCTTTGGTACCCTAGGAATGGGTAGTTTAAATTAACTGTCTATTCAGATGTAGATTTTGCATGCTGCAAAGAGGATAGGAAGAGCACATCTGGCACCTGTCTGTTCTTAGGAGGGAGACTGGTATCTTAGAGCAGCAAAAAACAAACTAGTGTGGCAATATCAACTACAAAGTCAGAGTACATCTCAGCAGGAAGCTGTTATGTTCAGGTGTTATGGATCCAGCACTAGCTTTAAGACTACAACCTCCAGATAGGTAGAACTCCTTTATTCTGTGATTCTACTAGTGCAATCTCTATTTCTAGGAATCTTGTCTCCCATAGCAGGACTAAGCAGATAGAGATTAGATATCATTTCATTATGGAGCATGTGGAATTTGAAGACATCACCCGTGAGTTTATCCCAACAGACAAGCAAGTGGCTGACATCTTCACTAAGCCACTAGATAAAGCGAAGTTTAACACCTTCAAATTTTAGTTGGGTATATTAAACATAGTATAGCTTCAGTTGCTCCTCACCGTTGCAAACTATTTGGGTTTATGCAGATAGGATGGTCATTTAAAGAAATGAAGATTCTCAAATTGAGGGGGAGCAAGTCAAGCAATACTGCCTAATTGAGGGGGAGCAAGTGATAAGATGATCAGTTTATCTGGTGCATCGTTCCTACTATTTGCTACAGTCAAAAAGGGGGAGAGGATAAGATGATAAGATGATCAGATAAGCAAGGCAGTAGCAATTAAAGGGAAGCAGATGCCAGATACAGTAATGTATTCTACAAGCAGGGAAGTGTGGTAACTATAAATCACTTCTCAATTATTTAGTTTTCTTTTATTATGTCTTGTGCTACATGGTTCTATGTATGTCAGTGTCTTTTCTTAAGAGTTTTTGACTTCCTCAAATAGGGGGAGATTGTTGGGTCCATTTCCCACAATGTCTTGGATTTGAGTGAAGTCAATATTATCACTGATATACACATGTCTGTAGATGACTATGATAGGTCAGGTTACCTAAGTGGCAATGTCAGGTAAACACTTACCTAAGGTGTGGGATGACAGGAAACTGTCAAAGTCTATAAGCGTTGAGTGAAGATTAGTCACTCAACGCCAAATGGCTTATAGCGCTGAGTAAAGCCTATATAGTCAAATCCAAGGTAGTGGCAAGCTGAGAAAATGGCCAAGTCCATAGGCGTTTAATGAAGTCAACTCACTCAACGCCATATGGAAAAAAGCTGTGAGATAGGCTAAAGCAGTAACAGCCTGAAGTTGGAAAGAGGTAAAATGTGGCTAAGTCCACAGGCATTGAGTGAAGTCAACTCACTCAACGTCATGCTACTAAATACAGAAAATTAGCTAAGTGAGAAAGCGTTGAGTGAGGTGTGTTCACACAACGCTCTCAACACTTATGTTGCTGAATAAGCAGAAAATTGGCTAAGACAGAAAGCGTTGAGTGAGGCATGTTCACTCAACGCTCTCAACGCTTATGTTGCTGAATAAGCAGAAATTTTGTTAAGGCAAAAAGCGTTGAGTTGAAGTTACTGACTCAACACTGTCAACGCCTAGTGAAGATAGAATTTTGTCTAAGGGGTTTTGAAAGATAGGTAAAGCTCTGAAAACTCTAGAGGGGGAAGGGGGGTGAATAGAGTTATTGAAAGCTTTTAAATGTTTGTTGTATAAAAGAATCTTTAATAAAATAGGTTATTATACTATAAGTGTACAGGTGTACAGGTGCAGAGATAAACTAGAGATATAGATCTAATCTACACAACACATATGTATCACAACACAAACACAAAGAAAGATCACCGCAAACACAGACAACACAAGAAGTTTATAGTGGTTCCCCAAACTTGGGTACATCCACTCTTCTACCACCCTAGGTAGGAATCCACTATAGGTTTTGATCAGGTGACTTCCACCAACTAGCTTTTGATCAGGTGCTCAAAAACCAACCCAAGTCTTTTGGAAGGAGACTTGCAACCAGAATAATTTTGAATGGAATTAAAAACCTATACACAGGTGGGGATGAGAGTTTGATGAAAGTCTTCTTTTCTAGAAACACAGTAAGAAGACTATGTGGATTCTGAGTTGTTGATGACAAAGCTCCCCCTGAGATCTTGAATGGTTCAGGAGAGGAAGCTTTGTAAAAGGGTGAGTAGTCCTTCAGCTTTTCAGAGATCCTTGACTGATTTGAATGTTGCTGTCACTTGAGATCCCTGAAAACAAAGAGGGAGAGAAAGAAAGACTCTAGATGGTGATGGTTGTTCTTTCTTCTTCTCTTGAGAGCAGTCAATTTTCGGAGAGATGTTTTTCACTGCACTTTGGGATGTTTTCTTTGCTGTGACTCTAGTTGATGATCAATCTCTGCTCTTCTGTATCTTGTATTTTTCTTGGCAGGGAGATATGTATCAGATAACTGCAACATCGTCGAATTAAAAAAGAAAACTCTGCAATAAATGTTCAGCCAAAATCTTGGGAATGAAAAATGGAAAGAATGCTGTCAATTGTTCTATTCTATGTTTGTCCCGAGATATAAGCAATTAATTCCATGGAGGATGTTAGCAATCAATGCTGCCAGTTACTGCTCTATACAGAGAATATCAGTGCATTGATTTTCAAGGGAATTAATAACCTATAATAGATATAGAATGATGAGACAGAAAGAGAAAAAATAAATAACAAAATGCCTTACAGTTTTCGTCGACTTGAGATCAGCTTTTTGTCGACCTCTAATAAGCTTTCGTCGACCTGAGATTTCGTCGACCTCTGATCAGCCTTCGTCGAACTGAGATTTGCTTTTGTCGACCCGAGCTCTATGAATCAACTGCTGTGCGAAAACTGACTAATTTTGCGCTCTATGTTCATCGACCTGAGACTGTGAAGTTAGTCGACCTAAGAACTTGGTCAATCTGTCGGTGTTGAGTGAATAGCACATCTGGCGTTTAGTGTTCTTTGTCTCTGAGTCACCCTTGGCTTTGAGTGAATTATGGCACTGAGTGTTGAAGAGTTAGTCGATCTGAGAATGGAGTTCGTCGAGCTCAGCTCAAAGATTTTAGCTCTGAGTTAGTCGAGCTAAGCACGACTATCTTCGACCTGAGATCGACGAATGTAGATTTCTTTTTCTAATTCTTGATTTCTCTAAGTATTGAGTCTTTGGTAGTGTTGTAGGTTGGTACTTTGATCTGTTGACTCTAAGAACATGGCCTAAACTTTAGAAACACAGAAAATTTTGACCCTACTATACAATATGGGTCACAACCTAAGAAGAGAACCTAGCCAAAATCACCTAGGGGTTCCAACAATCTCCCCCTATTTGGGTGAGGTTACTTCAACCAAAAAGAGATAAAGATCACAAGACAAATTGAGGTAAACATAGCATGAAAACTGAGATAACTGATAGAATAAAAGAGCTATCAGTACCTTTATAAAGCTATGTACCCAGATTTTTCACAGAAAGCACAGAAAATAAAAAACTTAAATGTTCTTGTGAGAATCAGAAGGCTTAGTAAATTTGATTATCCTATTTGGATCATGAGCTTTCTTCATAGTCATGGTCATATCAGCATCACCAATAGTCTTTTGTGAGGTAGTTCTTGGAACCACTACTTCAGGATGTAGACTCATGTATTCATTAGCATTGAATAATTTTCCTACATGATATCTTTCAAACTCTTTCTTCCTGTAGCTAGACATAGTAGAGAACTGAGAAGAGTCTTGACCTTTTTCTTTGGCTTGCCTGATTTATGAGAGAGCCACAGATTCCTTGAATCTAGCCATTCTTGTAGTTGGACTAGTTTCAAGATCATAAGATGGAATTGGAGGTTCTTTAGGTTCATTAGCTTTGCAAGGAGATGGAGGAGGGGAAAATGTTGGCTTAGAAATAAATAATTGAGCTGACTGATGTCTGAAATAAGACTGATGACTGTGTTTATGCCGACTGTCTCCGTAAGAGTAAGAAGGTCATCCCTATCTCTAATAAGTTTTAGTGAGAGTAGGTTTAGTGAATCCTTCTGAGCTCTGAGATAAGGTTCCTGAGGCACCTGCAGCTGGAGGAGGAGGAGGATCCATTTTGAATTTCTCAGGTGGAGGAGAGTATCTTCTGCTTTTCTTTCTGCTCTTTTGTTCATTCTTTGATAGCCACATCCAAGCTGGCATACCCTTATAAGGAGTTATGTTTTGCAGAATGTAGTATGGAATATCATTTGTAGACTTAGGTTTTGGAGAAGGTGGAGGAGGTTCTTTCCTTTTCTTGGAGAGTAGGTTCCTCTTTGGAGCATCATCAGAATCATCATCATTATCATTATCAGAAGACAAATGATTGTCATACATTTCATTAATCTGACTGATCAGATCCTTGGGAATTTCTTTGATAGATTGAGTGGGAATAACTTCAGCTTCAGCTTCTATAGCAATGTCCTGATTTATTAGATCATCTAAACTAGGAATAGTGTTATTATCCATGATATAAGTTGGCCCAGGAGGGCTAGATCTTTGTTCATATAATGCTACTGGAGGAGCTATCAGACTTTTCTTTATAATGGCTAACACTTCTGAACTTGCAGGGGAGGTGTAGCATACTATTGCTCTGGATTGAGTGGGAGAGGAGAGGCAGAAATGAATATAAGATCCAAAAAATTTTCAGCAGAGTATGTAGATTTACTTTAGATTTAATGAAGTAGACCCTTCCAGGCAGAACTTCTAGCAAGCTGGTCTCTTGAACATTGGATACTACAATATTTGTACCTTGATTATCTACATCTTCTACTGAGTCAGTTATCTCTATATCAGCTGATTCCATATCAGTATCAAGAAAATGTAGAAACTCTGGTTCCATATCAACATTTGTTCCTGCTACTGCTTCTGTTGCTACTTCATCATTAAGTATCTCCCCCTGCCAGGTTTCAGTATGTACTGAAGCCATTCCCCCAGATTAAGAGAGGGTAGAGGTGAGGGTATAGATTTGAGCAGAAAGAGATGATATGGAGATAGACAGAGGGGAAATAGCCTCTGCAATGATAATTTGGAGGAAAGGCTTGAGGAGCTCAAGAAGTGGTTGGATGATAGAGGGATTCAAAGATGTGGAGTCAGATGTTTGGGCAGGAGGTGGTTGAGAAGGGATAGAGGTAGTGAAGATAGTTTCTACAGGAGATAGTTGGTTGGAAGTGTCTGCAAGGGGGTCCTGTTGAGGAGATTGGTGAGGAGAAGGAGTGTTTAGAGAAAATGAAAGTAAATTGAAAGATGGGATTGAAGAGAGAGTTGAGAGGGGGATATCAGCAAGACGAGATGGAAAAGGAGATTGGGGAGGAGTAGGGATGGATGTATCAGCCCTAGGAGGGGGGAGAATTGGATGGAATTTGTGTAGGGTAAGAGGGAATTGGAGATGCTGGAGGTGTAGGGGTATGCATTAGAATAGAAATGGAGGCTGGGGTTTGTTGAACTTTAGGCTGAGATGGAGCTTGAGAATCAGGAGGATGTGGAGGGGTGGATGGAATCTCTGCAGAGGGGTGAGGAGTGGCTGATGTAGACCTTGTACTTTTAGAAAATTTAGAGGAAGAGGACTTGCCCTTAGATATCTTTATGATAGTCCTCTTCCATCTGCCAAAGAGGGCAGATGAGAGCCTCTTAGAGGCATTAGAAGGTGGTCTGAGATACCAGCAATTCATTAGCCTTGGCTGTTAGAAACAAGCCCAATATTCTTCCATAGCAAACCTCCTTTTTGTTGTTCTTTCTCCTGATTAAATCAAACAGAGTTTGTGGCCAGTTCACACTTCTCTTACTGACCAGGGCAGCCATAACCAGGAACTGTTGCCATGAGATGTAGTCATGTGCTGTATTCTTAGCAAACAACACCTTCTCAATGACATCCGCAAGAAATTTATATGACGGGGAGAAAATTTTCTTATACAGTTTATTAGGGTTTTCGCCGAAGTGACCCATAATAGCCAGCATATCTTTATATTCCTTATCATCTAGTTCGAGATCATCTTCTCCAGTTTTCAAATTGAAAAGTTCAGAGAGAATGGAGGGAGAAAGAATCACATGAGTACCACTGATAGTCCCAGTCATTTCAGTCTCTGTTGAAGAAGAAGAGCCAACTCATTCCTTGATTTCCGTCATAGGAATCCTGATTCTATCAGACATGAACTGCTTCAGATTTTGTTCCTCAAATAGCTGTAGAATATCTCTGAAAATTTTATCTAACTGTTGGAAAGAGTCAAAATCAATATCGAAACCATGATCGAACTTTATGCCAGTTGATCCAGTAGCGGCCATTTGTGACGTTAAGATCGAATGAGAGAGGGAAAGAGCACACCTGCAAGAGAAAACACTAGATCAAGTGCAGGAGGGGAATTCTGAAAGCGCGGGATTAAGGTCAAAGAAAAGCTAGATATAGTATTTTCTGGAATATGAAATAACAATATCAATCCGACGAAAACTCAAGATTCTTCAATCTCAAGTCGACGAAAATTACGTAAAGGACAAAGTTCGTCGATCTAAGAATCAAGAGAGGGAAAGTTTTCGTCGTTCGCAGAAAAACTTGTAGAGATATAATTCTTCGTCCTCTGATCGACGAATGAGCTATACTAAGAGATTTCGTTGATCTTAGGTCGATGAAAATTCTCAAGAATAGTTATCAGTTCGTCGATCTCAACTCGACGAACAGAGACAATTCTTTGACTACAGACAGAACATTAGATTAAATCCTTACAATTTATCATACCAAGCTGATTGACAAAGAACAGATGCTTGGATGAGTCCAATGGTTTAGTGAATATGTCTGCTCTTTGCAAGTCAGTAGAGATAAAATAAAGTTTAATCCTATGTTTGTCAACACAATCTCTAATGAAATGATGTATGTCTATATGCTTGATTCTAGAATGCAATATTGGATTTTGTGTAATTGAAATAGCACTTATATTATCACATAGTATAGTTTAATTATTTAAGTTGACACCATAATCCAGTATTTGGTTTTGTATCCACAAAATCTGTGAACAGCAACTGCGTGCAGCCATATACTCAGCTTCAGCAGTGGAAGTTAAAACATATGTTTTCTTTCTACATAACCAAGATACAAGTCTGTCACCAAGGAACTGACAAGTTCCTGAGGTGCTTTTCCTGTCTACTCTATATCCAACATAATCAGTATCAGAAAATCCAGTTAACACAAATGCTGATTCTGTTGAATACCATAGGCCTAGATCTGGACAACCTTTTATATATCTTAAAATCATTTTTAAGAAAATAAGGTGAGATTCTTTAGGGTTCACCTGGAACCAAGCACAAAGACATGTGGCAGACATAATGTCTTGCCTGCTTGCTATTAAATACAATAGGGATCCAACAATGGCCCTGTACTTGGTCTGATCAACTGGTTTTCCAAATTCATCAGCATCTATAACAGCATTGGCAGCCATGGGAGTCTTCATGATAGAGGCATCATTCATCCCAAACTTCTTAATAAGCTCTTTAGCATATTTAGACTGAGAGATGAAGATTCCTTTAGGGGTTTGTTTCACTTGGAGACCAAGGAAATATGATAACTCACCCATGCTACTCATCTCAAACCTTGAGTGCTTATATCAGAAAATCTTTTGCACAGATTTGGATCAGTAGAGCCAAAGATTATGTAATCTACATATATTTGTACTAATAGAATTTTATCATGATGCAGTTTTGTAAAAAGGGTTCTATCAACCATGCCTCTTGAAAAACCATGCTCTAAAAGAAAGTTGACTAAGGTCTTATACCAAGCTCTTAGAGCTTGATTTAAACCATAAAGAGCCTTATGTAATTTAAAAACATAGGAGGGATGAGTTGAAAAGATAAAACCTGGTGGTTGTTCCACATATACTTCTTCTTTTAGTTCCCTATTGAGAAAAGCACTTTTGATATCTATTTGATATACCTTGAATTTCTTGTGAGCAGCATAGGCCAAGAAAATTCTGATGGCTTCAAGTCTTGCAATAGGTGCAAAGGTTTGATCATAATCAATTCCTTCCTCTTGCTTGTATCCCTGAGCAACAAGCCTTGCCTTGTTCCTCACAATCACACCTTGGGTATCTAGTTTGTTTCTGAATACCCACTTAGTCCCAATTACTGGATAGCCCTTAAGCCTTTGAACTAAGTCCCAAACTTTACACCTCTCAAATTGGTTGAGTTCCTTTTGTATTGCAATAATCCAGTTTGGATCTTGCTCTGCATCAGATATGGATTGAGGCTCAATTTGAGAGAGAAAGTAGGCAAGCATCACTTCAGGGTTGAGTTGATGCCTTGTCTGCACTCCTGCTGATATGTCTCCAATCACTTGAGATCTAGGGTGATCTTTAAGTGTGACAAAATCATTAAGAGAACTTGGTTCAGCAACAGTTATTTGATTAAATTCCTCTTGTGGAATTGTGTCAACTGTTGTAGGAAGTTGGACTGCTTCCACAGTTTGTTCTTCACTGTCAGCTTCTGATATAGCTTGTGGAGAGGGATGTGATTCAACCATTGAGGTAAGGTTTAGATCATCCAAGCTCTAACACAAATTCTGTACCTACAAATGACTGTTGGTAGGGATCTCTCTCTCCTTGAAAAATATGTTAGATTCATCAAATGTTACATGCATGGATTCTTCAATTTTTAGTGTTGATTTATTAAACACCCAATATGCCTTGTTGACTTGGGAATATCATAGAAAAATTCCCATTGCAGCTTTAGCTTCAAACTTTCTAAGATGTTTCTTGTCATTGTTGTGAATATAACATACACATCAAGATACTTTAAAATAGGTGATTATAGGTTTCTTCCCTTTGAGTAGTTCATAGGGAGTCTTAAGCTGTAGTTTATGTATTAGGATTCTATTCAGAACATAGTTTGCTGTGCTTACTGCTTCTGCCCAATAGGATAGAGGCATGTAAGCATCTGCAAGCAATGTACCTGCAGCTTCAATAAGTGTTCTATTCTTCCTTTCAACTACCCCATTTTGTTGAGGAGTTCTGGGAGCTGAGAAGCAATGTCTTATACCTTCTTTCCTACAGAACTCTAGCATAAGAAGTGACTCAAACTCAGTGCCATGATCACTTCGAATCAATGCAACTTGAGTAGAATACTCAATCTGTATGTTCTTGAGAAAATCTGTAAGAACTTGAAAAGTATCTTACTTTGCTCTCAAAAAGAAAACCCATGTGAATCTGGAGAAGTCATTTACAATAACTAATGTATAAGACTTTCCTCCTAAACTTTGTACAGCAATAGGACCAAAAAGGTCCATATGGAGCAAATATAAAATTCTAGGTGAATCACTCTTATTGATGGATTTGAAACTAGATTTAGTTTGCTTGCCTAGTTCACACCCATGCAGAGGCCTTCCCTCTTGTAGGGACCAGAAGGTAAACCTCTAACAAGATATTCCTTAGATAACCTAGCTATATTTTTATTATTTACATGTCCTAGTCTTTTGTGCCATAAAGTAGTTTGAATGCTAACATAATTGAAAAAACAGATTTCAGATTTAGCTGATTCAAAGTTTACTAAGTAGATGTTGCCTTGTCTAGTTCCTGTTAAAACAGTTGTGTTGTTTAAAGAGATAACACATAAAGAGTTAGTAAAGCTTACTTGATAACATGTATCACATAGTTGGCTTGCTGATATTAGGTTATGCTTTAGACCATTTACATAAGTCACCTTTTTGAATGTGACAGCTCCACAGTTGAAGTCACCATAGCCTTCTATCAGTCCAAAGCCTGAGTCCCCAAAGATTACTTTAGGTCCAGTCTTGGTTTTATAGTTGATTAGGCATTCTTTGCAACCTGTCATATGTTTAGAGCAACCACTGTCCAGGTACCACTTGTTTTGAGTGACAGGGTTCTCTTCTACCTGCAAAGAGGATTAGCAGTTTTTGACCTAGGTTACCTTGGGTCCTTATTGTTTAACATAGACAAAACTAGAAATAAAAGAGCATTCGGGTTGATCCTTATAACCTAAAGGATGATACCTTCTAGGAGGTATGACCCACTGAATAAAGGGATTAAGTGATTTTTTAGCTTTAAGGTTACTCTGGTTTTGAACTGGATCTGACAAATTTGAGTATGTTCGTCAACCTGAGATCGACAATCGGGGTTGAGTTCTTCGATCTCTACTCAAAGAATGGAAGTATCCATTCTCAGAGCCCCAAAAACGTCGATCTCTGGTCGACGAACCATACTGGTTTCGTCGATCCCAGTTCGAAGAATAGATTACATTATTATTTGCGTTTAGAGTTCGTCGTTCTGAGTTCGATGAACTATACCCATTTCGTTATTCTGAGTTCGACGAAATTTTCTGAACATAGTTATATTGTGTGTTTTTCTTTTTCTGACTTGTTTTCTTAAGGTCTTGGTGTTTAAGCACTTCATTGAATTTCTCCAATTGTTCAATATTCTTCTTACTATTTTCAGAAATAAAATATATGGGTTTTGATAATTGATTTTTCCTAATAAGGATTGGTTCACTAGATGAGGCTCCTAATCCTAGTTTGTTATTACTAGATCTTGTATTGACTATGCTAGTTATGTCTATCAATTGTAAACTTCTACCATTTAAGGTTTCTTCTAGTTCTTTAGCCTTACTTAATTCAAATTTTAGGAACATTATTTGTTGATTAGCTTGGTTTAATTCTTCAGTTAATTTTTCATTATCAGCAATGATTTTTTCTTGTTCTAATAGTTTTTCCCTGAGAAGTTTGATTTCCTTCTCAGATCCTATTAGGTCTAAACACAATAGTTTAAATTCAGATTTGAATTCTTTAGACTGAAAATCATATGATGCAATTACCTGATCTTCTTCAGAGAGGTATTCTTCATCACTTGATTCTTCAGAATTTGATTTGCTGCTTCCAGCATCAATTGCCATAAGGCAAACTTCTCTTGCCTTCTTTTCTTCTGAATCATCCTCACTGGAACTGGAGGAAGATGTCTCATCTTCAGTGTCACTCCAGGTTTCAGCTACAAAGACCTTCTCCTTCTTTTTGTATTTGCTGGAGGAGGCCTTGTTGTGCTGATGTCTTCTTGACTCCTTCTCATGCCTTTTGTCTTTCTTTTGAGCTTCTGGACATTCTGAGATGAAATGTCCTGGTTTCCTGTACCCAAAACAGACAACTTCTTTAGAAGGGGTCTTATCATACCTGGGTTTATCTTAATTCCTTGAAGACTTCCTCCTGAAGTCCTTTCTTGCAATGTTATAGAATCTCTTAGCAAAGAGACTCATAATTTCTTCATTGGCAGATAGGCTGGGAGATTTTTCTGCAACTTTGAGTGCTAAGTTTTGTTCCTTCCTGGTAGGTGTTGAATATTTTGGTTCAACTGCAGCTTCTCTTGACTTGACTAGTTGCTCATAGGATTTGAGCTTTCCAAGTAGAGATTCTGTTGATATTTCAGTCATGCTTCTGGCTTCTTTGATGGGCCAGATTTTGGAATCTCATGTTCTAGGGAAGCACATGAGGATCTTGTCATTGACTTCAGTTAAAGTGATTTCTTTATCCAATGTTCTGATCTCACTGATGATGGAGCTCAGCCTGTTGTACATTTTTTCTACAGATTCTGCTTCATCTTTTCTGAAGTTCTCATATTGGGATATGAGGTTTGATCTTCTGTCCTTCCTTTCATCAGCAGAGCCTACTACCATTTGGTTGAGGGAATCCCAAATGGCTTTGGCAGATGTGCATTCAGTAACTTTTTGAAATATGTCATCTAACATAGTTTGAGCCAGTATATTCATAGCTCTGGCATCAGCAATCTTTGCCTTCTTAAGTGCATCAGCTTGATCTGGAGGAGGTACTGCACTGAGATTTACTGAAGTTGATGTAGAGGCCACTTGAGCTGGTGGTCCTGTCAAGAAAAAGTTGAAAATATCCTCATCAATAGAGTTCATGTACAGCTTGATTCTTGCCTTCCAGATTCCAAACTTTTGTAAGTTGCAAACTGGAGGTCTGGTGCTGGCATAATCTTTATTTTGTGTCATGATATCAGAAAGTAAAATATAATCAGAAAGACTACTAAAGCTTATTCAGAGTTTATCCTGAGGATCTTGGTTAATCCAGGTGTGAGCCTGTATGATATGATTAACCTCCTCTGATACCAATTGAAAGATAGGTTAAGCTCTGTAAACTCTAGGGGGGGTGAATAGAGTTATTGAAAGCTTTTTAAATGTTTGTTGTATAAAAGAATCTTTAATAAAATAGGTTACTATACTATAAGTGTAAAGGTGTACAGGTGCAGAGATAAACAAGAGATATAGATCTAATCTACACAACACATATGTATCACAACACAAGCACAAAGAAATATCACAGCAATCACAGACAACACAACAAGTTTATAGTGGTTCCCCAAACTTGGGTACATCCACTCTTCTACCACCCTAGGTAGGAATCCACTACAGGTTTTGATCAGGTGACTGCCACCAATGAGCTTTTGATTAGGTGCTCAAAATCCAACCCAAGTCTTTTGGAAGGAGACTTACAACTAGAATAATTTTGAAGGGAATTAAAACCTTGTACAGAGGTGGGGATGAGAGTTTGATGAAAGTCTCCTTTTCTCAAAACACAGTAAGAAGACTATGTGGATTCTGAGTTGTTGATGACAAAGCTCCCCCTGAGATCTTGAATGGTTCAGGAGAGAAAGCTTTGTAAAAGGGTGAGTAGGCCTTCAGCTTTTCAGAGATCCTTGACTAATTTGAATGTTGCTGTCACTTGAGATCCCTGAAAATAAAGAGGGAGAGAAAGAAAGGCTCTTGATGGTGATGGTTGTTCTTTCTTCTTCTCTTTAGAGCA
Organism: Platanthera zijinensis; assembly: GCA_039513925.1. Lineage (NCBI taxonomy): Eukaryota > Viridiplantae > Streptophyta > Magnoliopsida > Asparagales > Orchidaceae > Platanthera > Platanthera zijinensis. Next base: position 155,149,989 of record CM077086.1, read on the forward strand.
GTCAATTTTCGGAGAGATGTTTTTCACTGCACTTTGGGATGTTTTCTTTGCTGTGACTCTAGTTGATGATCAATCTCTACTCTTCTGTATCTTGTATTTTTCTTGGCAGGGAGATATGTATAAGATAACTGCAACTTCGTCGAATTCAAAAAGAAAACTCTGCAATAAATGTTCAGCCGAAATCTTGGGAACGAAAAATGGCAAGAATGCTGTCAATTATTCTATTCCATGTCTGTCCCGAGATATAAGAAATTTATTCCATGGAGGATGTTAGAAATCAATGCTGTCAGTAACGGCTCTATTCAGAGAATATAAGTGCATTGATTTTCAAGGGAATTAATAGCCTATAATAGATATAGAATGATTAGATAGAAAGAGAAAGAATAAATAACAAAATGTCTTACAGTTTTCGTCGACCTGAGATCAGCTTTCATCGACCTCTAATCAGCTTTCATCGACCTGAGATTTCGTCGACCTCTGATCAGCCTTTGTCGAACTGTGATTTGCTTTCGTCGACCTGAGCTCTGTGAATCAACTGCTGTGTGAAAACTGACTAATTTTGCGTTCTATGTTCGTCGACCTGAGACTGTGAAGTTTGTCGACCTAAGAACTTGTTCAATCTGTTGGAGTTGAGTTAATAGCACATTTGGCGTTGAGTGTTCTTTGTCTCTGAGTCAGCCTTGGCTTTGAGTGAATTATTGCGCTGAGTGTTGAAGAGTTAGTCGATCTGAGAATGGAGTTCGTCGAGCTCATCTCAGAGATTTTAGCTCTGAGTTAGTCGAGCTGAGCACGACTATCGTCGACCTGAGATCGACGAATGTAGATTTATTTTTCTAATTCTTGATTTCTCTAAGTCTTGAGTCTTTGGCAGTGTTGTAGGTTGGTCCTTTAATCTGTTGACTTTAAGAACATTGCCTAGACTCTAGAAACACATAAAATTTTGACCCTTCTATACAATATGGGTCAAAACCTAAGAAGAGAACCTAGCCCAAATCACCTAGGGGTTCCAAAAGGTTTGGCGTTGAGCGATGCTTACTCACTCAATGCCAAACATCTGAAAGATGATTAAGCAAGATTGGCGTTGAGTGGAGCTGAATCACTCAATGCCTAAAATTAGACTTAATATTCAAAGAAGTTTGGCGTTGAGTGAAGGTGACTCACTCAATGCCAAGAGACAGAGAATCTATCTAATTATTTTTGCATTGAGTGATGCTTACTCACTCAACGCCTATTCTCTGATGCTCGATTTTGGCTAAGTCTACAAGTGCTGTCGTTAGCAAAATCGACAAAGTCCACTAAGGTCAAATCAGACACGGGGATGGTACACTACGCGATAAAACTTGTCGTGAAGCTACTGTACGTTCCGTTAAAGAAAGGTGCAGACTGAAGCTGCAGGTAGGGCCCACCAATCTCTAAGAGCCGTTGATCCACGAACTACAAAAGGAAGAGATAGGGCCAAGACAAAGATAACTTTTAGGGAAAACTTTATTCAAAAAGGAGAGCAGCCATCTTCAGCGTCTTCGTCATTGCTGCATGTGAAAAGGTTGAATCTCTCCAACAAGAAAAGTTCAGTTAGTTGTGCAAGTCTTTATCTACTACAGCAGATTCAAAAATTGTTCTGAAGAAAGAAGAACCTTCATCTTTTGGCAGGTTCAATGAGTTGTTTGAAGACTAAAGATCAAAAGATCTTTGGTCTTCAGCAGTTAGTTCAGAAGTTATCTTCTGATTTCCTCCAGTAAATCCTTTCCCTGCTGTGAGGAGGGTTGGAGCAGAAAGTTTTCTACTCAAGTGGTTGACATCGAGAAATTTCTCTGTGTCAAAGTTAATTAATCTATTTCTCTTTGTAGGATCCTTCTGAATCTGAGCTTGAGAGAACTAAGTTGTCTACCTAAATCACCTAGAGGGGGGTAAGTAGGTGAAATGCGTGTCAAATGCGGAATAAAAAAAATTAACACAGCACAGATCAAGCAATCACATAGACGACAAGAGATTTATAGTGGTTCCCCAATCTTGGGTACGTCCACTTTCCTACAAAACTCGATCCAAACCGGATCTACACTATCTCAGATTGAAAACAATCCTACACCTTGGAACCACGTTCCTACAAAACTCGATCCAAACCGGATCTACACTCGGAAGATAAAGCCTTCCTACAAATCTCGGAGAAAAACTCCTACAATGAAATTTGTTTGAAAAGAAAATACAAACAATATATTGCACAGATCTGGATCTGTGATAGTCTTCTTCCTTGAGAACTTTGGCTTGATCAGAATATGTTGAAGACGACTTGAGAGAGATCCACAGATCTGAAAAACGGAATCACCTCGATCGAGAAAATAGATCAGAAATCTTTGAGGCTCGGCGAGATCGAGTGATTATCTTTCGTCTGGATCTCTGGAGAAACAGAGTTGAAAGCAGCGATCGGAGATCGTCGATCCAGACCTTCTTCCGCGAACGGCAATGGCGGCGGCGTGAGAAATTAGGGTTCACGGGAAATTTTTTCTTTCTTAAAATAATAATCTATGTAAAGCTTGTTATTAGTCAAATCTGAAAGGACCTATTTATAGGTGGACTCCAACGGTCAGAAATTTAATTAGGGATGACACGTGGACCAATCAGAAATGATTAATTCGAAATACACAGCGAAATTATACTTGGAGAATTTCAGGAATGTTTGAACAGATATACTCGAGACAGAGAAGAGACATACTCGAGTATAAGATGTTATATACTCGAGTGGATAGGAGGAGCATACTCGAGTATAAGAAGAGAAGTTACTCGAGTGATTCAGAGATCAACACTCGAGTGATTTTAGAACTACTCGAGTATGAGAGTATATACTCGAGTAAAAACACTTAGAGAAAATTTCTCAGATAAAATAGGAAGAACTACTCGAGTAGAAGAGTTGGAGATACTCGAGTGAGGGGAAAATGAACTACTCGAGTATCTTGGGAAGACTACTCGGGTAATCACTAAACTACTCGAGTATGAAAAACAACTACTCGAGTACAGAGTCACTTACTCGAGTATATAGGGAACTACTCGAGTAGGTAGACTTAGAAACTTTCTGAGATGAGAAGTGCAGATCTACTCGAGTATGAACAGAACACTTACTCGAGTAACTAACCAACTAATCGAGTACAAGTTATCACCTACTCGAGTACAATACAGTCTACTCGAGTATGTAATCCAACTTATTCGAGTACAGACTCACTTACTCGAGTGTACAAAAGAGGTACTGGAGTATGTGGACTTAGAGAAAATTTCGGATCTAAGAACAGAAGGATCTACTCGAGTATAAAATATGACCTACTCAAGTGACTAACTATCTACTCGAGTATAAGCTTATCTACACGAGTATACAGAGTCTTCTCGAGTATGTCTAAGGATCTACTCGAGTACTAGGTCACTTACTCGAGTAGATGAAGGAAGCTACTCGAGTATGTGGACTTAGAAAAATTCTTCTGAAAAAAAATAAACTTCAATACTTCAGTCCACCAATCCAAGTGCATGTATAGGAAGTGTATCCCAATAGAGAGGCTATACATGGGCCAACACTTTGGATCACACAATGAGGGATTACATTATATGGTCCTGTGTTTGGTGACCCATTATAGACTGACATTGGTCTACACTTGGCAATAAGAACCTGCACACATATAACTTAAACACAATATCAAATACACCTTAATTCATCTTAGTTCAAGGTCTGACCTCCTACAAATCTGAGGTATTATGGAGACAAATCCCAACAATCTCGCCCCTATTTGTAGATGTCAGCACCCTCTACACTGAGGTGAATTACTTAGAGTAAAAAGAACAACACACATATACTTAAAAAAAGTAAACTGAAGCAGGATAAATAATAAGATAGCCATAATCAGAATCAAATATATATATAGAAATGTTTTTAACAGATTAAAATGTCCATTTCCACATTCTCATTGACTCAAGAAGGGGCTTCTTTGTGCATTCTTTCTCTCTTCAGCTCTTGCCTCTCTAGGTAACTGAATGGTTTAGGAAAATATGTTCTGGGCCTAGGAGGAGCAGCTGGGTTGTTGTATCCCCAATTTCTGTCATGAAGTCTGATCTTGATCTGGGATACTTCATAAGCATTCCATTCTGAATAACTGTAATACTGATCTCTGTGCTCACCAAGATCTGTTACTAGCTTCAAGGTATCAAGGATCAGAGATTTGGAGGTTGGACTCCAAACTTCAGTATGAACAATTTCTGGTCTACCTTCAGAAGCTGGGGCCGGCTCTTTTCTAGGTGCAGAACGGCTGGAAGAAGCGCCGTCACCATATTTCCTTTTCTTCCTTGGGGCACCTTGAGAACTAGGAGGAAGTTCATCTATCCAAATATCAGTATAAGAGAGAGGAGGCTCAGTCACATCACCAGCAGGTCTGGGTGAGAAGACTGGCACACCTCCTGGAATGTTTGACTGAGCTGGAAAATTTTCTTGAGCTGGAGCACATGATGGAGGATTTTCTTTAAGAGGATCCAGAAATTTAGGAATTATGGTAGGGTTGAGCTAGGCATTGGGGAAATTCTGGTTGTGCAGCCAAACAATAGTATCATAAGTATAGAACTTTACAGACTGGAGCTGGGCTAGGATGTCTGCTTTCATATCTTTTACAAGACCATCCACAGCTGCTTGAGCTTGTTCAGATAGTTTTTCAACTTGTTCTTTTACTATATTCTCCCCCTTGCTGATATCTACAGATAGCTTGGCAATGGCTTCGTCTCTAAAAGTTCCCACTTCTTCACATATTTTTATAAGATTAGCATCAGCATTCTTGTCCAATTGTATCTGATTATTTGCAACTGTTTCAGCTTGATTTCTTAGTTCACCTATACTTGTAATAGTATGATCAATTGCTTTTCCACCTAGCTGAAAGAGTTTCTTGAGCTCATCAGTATTGGCTTGAATTTCAGCAAAGCCTCTACTCATCTCCTTTTCAAAAGCAGAGACCTTGTTAGTTACTGAGGCTAGAGAGTCATCAAATTACTTTCTTTGTTCACTGAGTAACTGTTCAATCTTGCTTACCAGATCTGAAGAAGTAGAAGGAGTTGAAGTTGGGGCAGGGACTGAAGGAGCAGGAGTAACCCATGGTGGGATTTCAGTAATTACCACTGAGCTTTCAGCTCTCTTGAAAGATTCTAGGAAAACCGATTCTTCTTCATTTAGGAAGGAGGGAATAAAGAAGTCCAAAGTCCTCAGAGGAGCCTCCACTGGTTCTGGAGATACTCCCTCGTCATCAGACAAAAGAATAATTTCTAGTTGGCTTTTCTCTACAGCAGGGGACTGAGCAGGAGACTGAGCAGGAATTTGAGCAGGAGACTGTACAACTGATTCATTTTGAAACAGGGGAGCATCTGAACTGAGCTCATCAATCAATTTATTGATATTTTCTGCAGTAGACAGTAGGGTTGCTGGATCTGGAATCTCTGAGTGGGGATCTGCTGGAAGAGGAGAAACTGGAGGAGTAGAATCCCTGACTTCTGCTTGCTGTGAGGGTTCTGATGAAGCTGGGTACTGAGGATGAGATGAGGCAGGCTCCCCCTCAACTATTGCACCTGAGGTAGCAGCAGTTTGATGTGGAGGAGGAGATTGAATCCTGTCATCAGGTACACTTGTTTCTTGGGAATCTACTGAAGTGACAGCAACTTTGGATGCTTGGGCAGTGTTCAGAATTTTAATTTCATATCGCTGGATGGAGGATATAGAAACCTTTTTCATGTGATGGAGGGGAGTCCCTTTGGATAAGTTAAAGACTGACGGGTTGATTTCATGAAGAAGGAGGGAAATAATCCTGGCAAAACTTGGATGCTTAATGCTTTCTCTGAGTTTATCTAGGATCAACAGTCCAAACTGGAATTGTTTGCGGCAGATAATGGCTTGCATTATATCAAACATTTCCATAGAAATGTCTCGAATGGAGTAAGTCTTGCATAACAGTACCTTTGCAATTACATCCACTAGGAATTTTCCTTCTTAGTTGAAATCAGCTCTGCTAAAGGAATAGGCTTGAGGGTTACCTCCACAGAATAAACTAGTTCTTACTGAATCTTCAGCAGTCATTTCGGCATCGTCATCTATTACTGGCAGTTTTAACAGAGCAGCTAAGGAGCCTTTGTCCAGTCGGATTTTTATCCCTCTGACCTTGGATTTCAGGAGCTTTCCATTTCGTTTTACCTTCAGATTCTGATAAAACTCTTCAACAGCTGGGAAAATAACTCGGCACGACATCTAGAGAACGAACGACAGTCCGGCAGTCTCGAACAAAATCAGAAGATTTCGGAAATCATCTGAAAGGTCGGCTATACTCGCGGGGACGACTTCTGAGCCGATGCTGATTTTAGAAGGGGGGGCCATCTGCGATTCTGGAGGACGAGAGAGGCGAAGGTGACGATGCTCTGCGGTTTTTCGGAAGATGAAGAGTCGGCGGCTACTCGAGAGAATGAGAAGTGGAAAGGGGTTTCCCGATTTTTCTAGAAATATATATGATTCTAATTAGGTTTAAAAAAAAAAGATAAATTCATACCTGAATGAAGCGGCAAATAGCTCGGTGCGAATAGAAAAATTAGAAATCCAAAATATGAATGTCGTATACTCGAGTAGGTAACATCATATACGAGTATTAGACATAGCATACTCGAGTAGGGCAAGTTTGTACACGAGTATATTGTCAAGTACCCGAGTATGTAAATCCTTTTACTTGAGTAATTCCCGTTTACTCGAGTATCTGTCTGGATATACTCGAGTATATATTACTTGAAAGACAATTTTCCTTGGGAGATGTATATTACCATTGAAATCTTTAACTCTGAGCAGCCAACACCACTGATATCTTCTTGATTTGTGAGTCCATCACTAGTCGTCTTTGTTGAGCAGTCCGAGTTCCGTTTTGAAGAACGAAAACTTGGACTCGTCCAGCGGCTTGGTGAGTATATCTGCAACTTGCCTGTCTGTGGAGACATATTGTAGATCTATGTCTCCATTTTCCACATGCTCCCGGATGAAATGATAACAAAGCTCTATGTGCTTGGTCCGGCTGTGGGAGACTGGGTTGTTGGCGATTGCTATAGCGCTGGATGAGTCACAAAACAAAGGAATGTTCTGGAACTTCATGTTGTAGTCTTCAAACTGATTTTTGATCCAGAGAAGCTGTGCACAACAGCTGCCTGCAGAGATGTACTCTGATTTAGCCGTTGAGATGGCAACACAGTTCTGCTTCTTACTGCTCCAGGAAATAAGTCTCCTTCCGAGGAATTGGCAAGTCCTAGAAGTACTTTTCCTGTCGTCTTTGCTTCCTGCAAAATCTGCATCTGAAAATCCAATTAGTTGATTATCATTACTTCTTGGGTACCATAAGCCAAGATTTGGTGTACCTTTGAGGTATCTCAAGATTCGCTTTGCAGCAATGTAATGAGATTCCTTAGAGTTCACCTGAAATCAAGCACATACACATGTTGAGAACATTATGTCTGGTCTACTTGCGGTAAGGTAGAGCAAGGACCCAATTATGCTTCTGTACTTGGTTTCATCAAAAGGTTTCTCTTTCTCATCCTTATTTAGAGACATAGCTGAGGCCATTGGAGTCCTCATAGTGGTTGCATTCTCCATTCCGAATTTCTTGAGTAGCTCTTTGGTGAACTTGGTCTGTGAGATGAAAATTCCATCCTCAGATTGTTTCACCTGAAGCCCTAAGAAATACTTCAGCTCTCCCATACTGCACATTTCAAACTTCCCTTGCATAAGTTTAGAAAACTTCTTGCAGAGATTGTTATCTGTAGAGCCAAAAATAATGTCATCGACATAGATTTGCACTAGCAAAATCTTGCCTTTTATTTCCCTAAGAAATAATGTCTTGTCTATCTTTCCTCTTGTGAACTTGTTCTCAAGAAGAAAGATGGACAGCGTCTCATACCACGCTCGAGGAGCTTGTTTAAGACCATATAAAGCTTTTTGTAATAAGTAAACATAATTAGGGTAAGTTGAATCAACGAAACCTGGTGGTTGCTCTACATACACTTCTTCCTTTATGTCACCATTTAGGAAGGCGGACTTAACGTCCATCTGATAGACGGTAATGCCCTTAAGTGCAGCGTAGGCAAGAAATAACCTGATGGCTTCTAGTCTTGCTACTGGAGCATAAGTCTGGTCGAAGTCAATTCCTTCTTCTTGACGATATCCCTTTGCGACAAGTCTGGCTTTATTCTTTATAATGGTTCCATCTTCGTCCATCTTGTTCCGGTAGACCCATTTTGTCCCAATGACGTTCTTACCCTTGGGTCTAGGAACAAGTGTCCAAACTTTGCATCGTTTGAACTGATTCTGTTCTTCTTCCATAGCTAGAATCCAGGATGCGTCGGAGTTGGCTTCCTCAAATTTCTTTGGTTCAACCTGTGAGAGAAAACTTAAGTGTAAATTCTTGTTGGTTGTACCTCGATGAGTTCTGACGCCATCCCGAGGATCTCCTATGATTTGATCAACGGGATGATCCTTCAAGTGTCTGAACTCTAAAGTCCTTGCATCTGGGATCTCTTCAGCCACTGGAGTTGCATCTTTAGCTGGGATGTGTTCTTCATCTTGATCATCTACCTCTCCAATAGGGGTTGTAGAGGTGATCTTGATGAATGTCTCGTCTTTATCTTTAGTAGTTTCATCCAAGCTAAGTTCCTTCAACTTTGTACCTGCATCTACAATAGGCACACTAGACGAGTTGCTGTGCAGCAAACTCGTCTCATCAAATACAAGATGTATCGACTCTTCTACCACCAGAGTTTTTCTATTGAATACTCTATAGGCCTTACTTTGGCTACTATAACCTACAAAAATACCTTCAAAGCTTTTCTCGCTAAACTTGGTAGTGTGATACTTGCCGTTGTTAAGTACGAAGCACTTACAGCCAAAGATTCTAAAGTATGAAATGGTTGGTTTCCTGCCTTTTAGAAGTTCGTAAGGAGTCTTATCATGGTTCTTGTTGATGAGTGCTCGATTTTGCACGTGACAAGCGGTGTTGACGGCTTCAGCCCAGAAGTATTCTGGAAGTGAGGCATCACACAACATGGTCCGGCAAGCCTCTATGAGTGTTCTGTTCCTTCTCTCAGCTACTCCATTTTGCTGTGGAGTGCGAGGAGAGGAAAACTCATGAAAGATACCTTGACTTTCGCAGAATTCTGTCATGGCTCCAGACTTGAATTCCGTTCCATTGTCACTTCTGATTTTGACTACGGAACAGTTGTGTTCATTCTGGATTTGCCTAACAAAATTGGTGAAAATACTGAAGGTATCTGACTTGTGTTTCAGAAAGAACACCCACGCAAAGCGCGAGTAATCATCCACAATAACCAACGTATATTCCTTACCTCCCAAACTTCTAACTTACAGTGGACCAAACAAGTCCATATGGAGAAGCTGTAAGCTTCTATTGGAATCCTTGCCTATGATGCTTTTAAATGAACTCCTTCTTTGCTTGCCCTTGATACAGGCGTGACAAGGACTGTCCGTAACGCACTTGACATTAGGGGCATCACGTACTAGGTTTTGAGAGAATAATATATTAATAGTTTTGAAATTAATATGAGCTAGTCTCTTGTGCCATTGGTCAGCAAGAGATGCACTACTTTTTGCTAAAAGACACACTGGTGTCGAAGAGTCTATACAAATGAAATTTAAACAGAAAATATTTCTGCTACGAGTGCCTGATAAAACAGTTTCCATATTGTCAACCGATTTTATCAAACACTTGTCAGCATGAAATTCAACTACGTATCCTTTATCGCATAGTTGGCTTATGCTGATGAGATTGTGTTCCAATCCTTCAACATAGGCTACATCCGAAAAGGATACGCTACCGTTAGAAATCATACCATAGCCTTTAGTTATCCCTTGATCTGAACCTCCAAAGATGACCTTTGGTCCGTTGCAGACTGAGGTGAAATTCTGGAGTAGGCTTCTTGTCCCGGTCATATGCCGAGAACATCCACTGTCCAAATACCAGATTGGCATTTTGGTGGCCTTTGGACATACCTACAATTACAATCACTTAGCCTTAGGAACCCAAACACGTTTGGGTCCTTGGTCTCGAGTTAGAAAACTCCCCCTACGAGTATTAGCCTCATGAGTAGTCATTCTCACGTTGCTAACTTGAGGGGTTGTAGCATTACTAGGATTGAACCAACAATCGATGGCAAAGTGACCAATTCTGCTACAACACCAACAGTCGAACCTGTTGTATCTTTGCCTAGTGAATTCCTGCTTGATTTTCTGAAATGATGGTCTAGCAGGAACATCACTCTTTGAGGAAGAGGCTTCATGGTGATGGCATCTACATGAAGTCTTCTCCTTCAGAGGCCTTTCATCAACAGGCTTTACTTTCGGTGCTTTCTTGAAGTTATGGCCATGATTATAAGGACCATAGCTCTGAAGAGTCACTTCTTCATAAGATGCCTTAAAGACACTCTCACCAAAGTTTCGAGGGCGAGTCAATCCTTGATACCGAGACTTTGGCTCTACATAAGTAGGCCTGGTCAGGTGACCATAGGACGAGTCCAGGTCAAACTTGTTCGTTGGAAAGATTACTTTCTTGAATACAGTTTGATCCAGAGGGGCTTTCCCTTTCTCTTTGGCCAAGGCCTTCAAGGCGGCCTTATTCTTCCGTTGAGCCTTATTTCTCCTAGAAGATTTACTAGGAGCACCCTCATGGCCTAGTCCAGCATTCTTAGCCTTTGTTGAGAATTCAGCAATGAGTGGAAGAACATTCTTGGGCTTGGAGAAACCTTCAACAAGTTTCTTTTCAGCTTCGAGTTGATCTTCCAACTCTTTGATGATTTTCCCTTTAAGGTCAAGGTGCTTGAGAGCTAGATTGTATTCTTTCATTGCGAGATCGAAGTTTTCTTGAAGAGAGTTAGTCTTAGCGACTTCTTCTCTCAAGCTGCTCTCAACGGCCTTTAGAGACTGAATCTCTTTTGCCTGAGTTTTCACGACTCGACGACATTTTTCGTAGGTCATGAGCAACTCTTTGTACTGGGCCATGAGTTCTGACTCATCATCAGAAGAGATGTCCTCATGATCATGTTCAGAACTTTCAGATTCAGAGAGGGGAGTGTGAGATTTTACCTCCCCAGTGAACTGGGGGACTTGTTCATCATCTGAGTGAGCCATGAGCCCAAAGTAAGCTTCCTCTTCTTCACTCGACTCAGATGAGTCGGAGTCGCTGAGAGTTTTGCTCTTCTTGGCTACTAGACTCTTCTCTGTCCTCTTCTTGTGGTATGAGGATTTCTTTTCCTCTCTTCTGCCGCCCTCTTTCTTCTTATGAGGGCAGTCCGCGATGACGTGACCTGGCTTATTACAACAATAACAAATGATGTCAGTTGAAATCTGTTTGTTCTGTTTAGCATTATACCTGTCATGGCTACTTGAGCCTTTCTTTCGCTGATCACCGTCACGTTGTGATCTTCTGAATGAGGCATCTTTGCCTCTCCATTGCTTCTTCTTATTTAAGAATTTCTTGAATTGCCGGGAGAGCAATGAGAACTCTCCTTCAGATAGTTCTGAGCCAGATGAGCTTGGCTCAGATGATTCTTCTTCATCGGCTTCAGGAATTGGGGCAGGAGAGCTAGCCTTTGTCTTCCTTGAGCTATCTGCCTTTAGAGCGACAGACTTCTCCTTAGATGCAGACCTGCTTATCTCTTCTTCAGCTTTTCTTGAGTTGATTTGCAGCTCGTAAGACATAAGCTTTCCGAACATATTTTGCGGGTCCGTATCAGCTAACCTTCCAAACTCCCGAATGGCACATACCTTATTGTCCCATTCCTTGGTTAGGGATCTTAAGAATTTGTCATTGAGTTCCCCATTGGTGAAGACACGTCCATAAACTCTTAGGCCATTTACTATCTTGAAGAAGTTCTCAAAAGTGTCAGCTATGGCTTCCTTATGACCCTGCCTGAAGGCTTCATATTTCTGGTTCAGTAGGGACCTTCGATCATCCCTCACTTCTTCTGTACCTTCCATTAGAATCACTAGGGATTGCCACATCTCCTTGGCAGATTGGCAATGAATCAGATTCTGCAGCATTGAGTCATCGACTGCACTTGCGATAATATTTTTAGCTTTCTTGTCCAAAGAGACAAGTGCAATCTCGTCCTTATCTAGATCCATCAATTTCTTGGGAACTTGCTTAGATGAATCTATGGTGGAGGTGGTCATAGGAATGTGGGGACCTTCTTTAACAATCATGAAGATCCAGGGATCTACTGCTTCCATAAAGAATTTAACTCTTTCCTTCCACATAGGAAAATTGTTCTTGGTGCAGATTGAGAGCTTAGCAAAATCCTTGGTCTTACTCATGCTTGAAATTTCTCTTGAGAGAACTTGGTAAGGATTAGATCAAGGTGTTAACCTTTTAACGATCAACCTCCCTCTGATACCAATTGAGAGAACTAAGTTGTCTACCTAAATCACCTAGAGGGGGGTGAATAGGTGAAATGCGTGTCAAATGCGGAATAAAAAAAATTAACACAGCACAGATCAAGCAATCACACAGACCACAAGAGATTTATAGTGGTTCCCCAATCTTGGGTACGTCCACTTTCCTCACCGATCTAGCAAACCACTAGACTCGGCTACTCCACTATCTCGGATTGAAAATAATCCTACACCTCGGAACCACGTTCCTACAAAACTCGATCCAAACCGGATCTACACTCGGAAGATAAAGCCTTCCTACAAATCTCGGAGAAAAACTCCTACAATGAAATTTGTTTGAAAAGAAAATACAAACAATATATTGCACAGATCTGGATCTTTGATAGTCTTCTTCCTTGAGAACTTTGGCTTGATCAGAATATGTTGAAGACGACTTGAGAGAGATCCACAGATCTGAAAAACAGAATCACCTCGATCAAGAAAATAGATCAGAAATCTTTGAGGCTCGGCGAGATCGAGTGAATATCTTTCGTCTGGATCTCTGGAGAAACAGAGTTGAAAGCAGCGATCGGAGATCGTCGATCCAGACCTTCTTCCGTGAACGGCAATGGCGGCGGCGTGAGAAATTAGGGTTTACGGGAAATTTTTTCTTTCTTAAAATAATAATCTAAATAAAGCTTGTTATTAGTCAAATCTGAAAGGACCTATTTATAGGTGGACTCCAACGGTCAAAAATTTAATTAGGGATGACACGTGGACCAATCAGAAATGATTAATTCGAAATACACAGCGAAATTGTACTTGGAGAATTTCAGGAATGTTTGAACAGATATACTCGAGACAGAGAAGAGACATACTCGAGTATAAGATGTTATATACTCGAGTGGATAGGAGGAGCATACTCGAGTATAAGAAGAGAAGTTACTCGAGTGATTCAGAGATCAATACTCGAGTTATTTTAGAACTACTCGAGTATGAGAGTATATACTCGAGTAAAAACACTTAGAGAAAATTTCTCAGATAAAATAGGAAGAACTACTCGAGTAGAAGAGTTGGAGATACTCGAGTGAGGGAAAATGAACTACTCGAGTATCTTGGGAAGACTACTCGGGTAATCACTAAACTACTCGAGTATGAAAAACAACTACTCGAGTACAGAATCACTTACTCGAGTATATAGGGAACTACTCGAGTAGGTAGACTTAGAAACTTTCTGAGATGAGAAGTGCAGATCTACTCGAGTATGAACAGAACACTTACTCGAGTAACTAACCAACTAATCGAGTACAAGTTATCACCTACTCGAGTACAATACAGTCTACTCGAGTATGTAATCCAACTTACTCGAGTACAGACTCACTTACTCGAGTGTACAAAAGAGGTACTCGAGTATGTGGACTTAGAGAAAATTTCGGATCTAAGAATAGAAGGATCTACTCGAGTATAAAATATGACCTACTCGAGTGACTAACTATCTACTCGAGTATAAGCTTATCTACACGAGTATACAGAGTCTTCTCGAGTATGTCTAAGGATCTACTCGAGTACTAGGTCACTTACTCGAGTAGATGAAGGAAGCTACTCGAGTATGTGGACTTAGAAAAATTCTTCTGAAAAAAAATAAACTTCAATACTTCAGTCCACCAATCCAAGCGCATGTATAGGAAGTGTATCCCAATAGAGAGGCTATACATGGGCCAACACTTTGGATCACACAATGAGGGATTACATTGTATGGTCCTGTGTTTGGTGACCCATTATAGACTGACATTGGTCTACACTTGGCAATAAGAACCTGCACACATACAACTTAAACACAATATCAAATACACCTTAATTCATCTTAGTTCAAGGTCTGACCTCCTACAAATCTGAGGTATTTTGGAGACAAATCACAACAGAGCTGTTGGACCTTTGGGTCTGAGATAGGGAAAATTTTCCTAAGCTTTAGGAGAGTGTATCTCTCTGAGGTAGGTTAGTTTTACTCACTGAGAAGTGGGGCAATTTTTCCTGAATTGTAGGAGTATATCTATCTGAGTTGTAGGAGCAAGCTTGCTCTGAGGTAGGGCTATCCTCCATAGCCTGAGTGGTAGGGCTTAAGTGCCTAAGGTAGGTGATACTTGTACCATTGAGTGTAGGCCTTTGTTCCTGAGGTGTAATTCTTGGAGGAGACTGAGAGATCGTGAGGGCTCTGAGGTCTATGCTCCTTGGAGCATTGGCTTGGAGAAGTGCCTTGACTAACATGAAGTTAGCAAGGTGGGAGGAGAGTAGATGTGCCCATAATTTTGGGGAACCACTATAAAATACTTGGGTGCTTTTCTGTGTTTGCTATTATTTTCTTAAGTGCAGGTGCTAAGGACAAGCTCTAGATCTCTAGAAGCTGAAAGCTTAAATAAACAATCAAGTGTTTTAAAAAAACTCTCAAAAGACCTAAGCAGACCTATTTACCCCCCTAGGTTGCTAGCTACCATAAAATTAAAGACTTTCACTCTCTCTATTCTACGACAAATTCATGATGATCCCATGTATACATACTTTGACTCACTCCAAGTCGAACGCTATAGGGTTGGGTACAGGTTAACTACAGCTCATTGCCCAAAATGTCAGGCTTGCAAGCCACGACTCGGGTCAGTCTTCCCTTGCCCATTCACGATACATAACCACACTATGTTCTAAGGCTTGCATTAAGGGATGCCTAGGCTAGGCACCTCAGACACCCAGCTCAACACAATGGCCCCCAAATCTTCAAGAGACGGGCCTCACAACAATGGCCCCCAAGTCTCCACGAGATAAGCCTCATAATCATAGTGGCCCAAAGGTCTTCAAAATACAGTCCTCACATAAAATCATTGCTAAATGGGAGCTACTGTCGGCGGTAGCGCTACCATCGTTCGGTAGGGGACAGACTATCTGCAAGACCCCCCCTTTTTTGACCGAGTCTTATGCCCAAAATCACCTCTTTGTTGTGACACCAACTCCCGAGAGGGCCGTCACCACAAATTGTCGATCCTACTGGCAATTTCTCAACCATATTCCATAGAAGAAAAGAAGTAAAACATTCATATCCACTTATATGAAAACATGTCCACAATCTTGATGCAATATAATATAAGTCCAAATAAGGGATAAAACTAAATCTGAAGAAAGATGGGCTCCTAACCAGTAGAATAAGTCCTCACTGCAAAATCCTCGCGGAAGTTAAGCTACAAATCACTCACTAATCCCTTGATTGATGGTGCTGCAGCCACTCCTGGACTAGGAAGGTTCACCTCCTCCTATACCGTACTCATGTTGGGCTGGGTCCCCTGGAACTGCACTCTCTCTCCCAACTGGTGTCCCTGGTGTTATGCCCATCAGGCCGTTAGTGTAAAACTAAGTCTTGACCCCCCTCCCCTCCCCTGCGATGCTTAGGCACCACGCAGGAAGGAAGGAAAGGGAAGTACTAAATGTGGAGATAAACAAAAGTTGGTGACAGTGTCCCTAACTATAATATGTTAAAATTATCTCATAGTAATTACAGGTTTATGAACAACAAATAAAGGTAGTAGTGTTGTAAGAGCAACATTTAAAGTATAAGTAGAGCAGATATTATCATTACAAAAAAGTAACTATAGCTTATAAGAATGTCCATACAGACTTATATGGTTGGGTCATTTTGCATGGCTCCCATTATATAAGCCATCCCATACTAGTTTATATGACGGGGTGTAAGGTTATATGCAGGTATGTGAGTTGTGATATGTTTTGCCATAATTCATGCATGTGCAACACACGCACACGACTCTATGGGCACAAACCTTTAGTTCCCCCATTTTGAGTTAGCTAAACTCCCAGGTACCTCACGTAGTGGTAAATGGAGGAAGTGTGTTGGGCCTCCCCACTCTTAGGTTGGCATTCACATTACCTAACCTAGACCTTACGTACTACTTAGTACACCCATAGTCAGGTGCTATGGAGTCTCTTTTACTAATGCTGGCAAACCACCTATTTTTTCTTGGCTAAGTGAATACTTACACCCGTCGAGTCAACATATCGACTGTGAAAAATGGTCAAAGTGCAAAATAAGCTGTAAACATTATTGCTCCAAAATGATAATTATTACATAGGTATGCCCCTTTATTTATTGAAATCAGGGGAGATGAGAGAATACAACAACCGATGTGGGACAAAATACAAGTCAAGCGGCCTACCCGGTTTGACATGGTCAAACAGCCCACTATAAGACAAATAACAAAACACCAATCGACAACTAGCAAAGTGTTATGTCTGCTAGGGAAGTCTGCTTATATAGGCCACCAGATTGCAACTGTGGGTTGCCACCAGACTGTAGTTGCAGCTACCCACCAGACCGCAGCTGCTACAAGCTATCGGATTGCAACTGTGGGTTGCCACCAGACCGTAGTTGTCATTAACCATCTGTCCGCTGCTGTGGATTCAACCAGACTATTGTGGCTCTAACCAGACCAATGCAGCTAACCGACAGACCGATGGTGCCTCTCTCTGTCAGACCGCTGCAGCTTTATTCAGACCGCTGCGGCTAACCGACAGCCCGCTACTGTAGCTTTGTGTAAGACTGTTGCGGCTTCCTTCAGACTACTGTACCAAACCGCTAGGTCACTGAGACATGCAGACCGTGCAGTTAGACATAAGTCCGCCTGGTCTCCTCAAGCTCTAACATTCCCATCAAGCTGGAGCATATATATCTACCATGCCCAGCTTGCTACAAACCTCCTCAGAAGGAGTAACTGGCTTGGTGAATAAATCAGCCAGTTCTCTCTCTGAGGTAACAAACGGAGTGCATATCTAATTCTTCAAAATCTCTTCTCTAATGAAGTGGCAATCAACCTCGATATGCTTCCTCCTCTCATCGAAGACAGGATTCCTCAAAATATATATGGGTACCTTGTTGTCACAGAACATTGGCAGAGGATGATCATAAAGCTCTCCAAAATCAAGCATAAGTGTTTAAAACCACTTCAACTCACATGTAGTTAGAGCCATGCTCCTATACTCAACTTCTGCGCATGACCTCGAGAAAATAGCTTGTTTCTTGCTCTTCCAGCTAACCAAATTACCTCTAACAAAAGTATAGAACCCAGATGTGGACTTCTTATCTTCCATATCACTTGCATAGCTTGCATCAGAATTTGCCTCAACATTCAAATGTCCCCTTTTCTGAAATAGAATTCCTTTCCTTGGAGCACCTTTCACATACTCTAGAATCTTCATTTTCGATTATAGATGGCACTCCATAGGATCTTGGATAAACTGACTCACTCTTCCTACTACAAAGTAGATATCTGGTCTTGTTACTGTCAGATAAATGAGTTTCCCCACAAGCCGTCTATACCTAGTGACATCCTTAAGGAAAGGTAAGTCCTCTCTCCAACACTTGTCATCTCCAACTGACATCGAAGAATGAGCCTATTTAGCCCCAAGGATACCTGTCTCTTTTAAGAGGTCCTAGGCATACTTTCTCTATGAAACAACAATATACCCTGGTTTACTGGATATTTCAATGCCCAAGAAATACTTCGGAGGTCCCATATCTTTAGTAACAAAATGCTTAAGAAGATGCTTCTTGGTCATTTCCACACCTTCTCTATCATCCCCTGTGAGAAGAATATCATCCACATAAATAGCAAGGACAAAAAGACCGGCTGATATCTTGCGAATGAATAACGAGTGATCTGCAACACTTCTAGCAAACTAAACTAACAAAATGACCTTATTGAACTTGTTAAACCAGGCCCTAGGACTTTACTTAAGATCGTAGATTGACTTTCACAGTTTACAGACCTGAGACTCTCCCTAAGAAACATACCGAGGAGGTTGCTCCATATAGACAGTTTCCTATAAGTCACCATAAACAAAGGCATTTTTCACATCTCGCTGGGTCATTTCCCAATCTCTATTGATAGCCACCGAATAAAGCATATGGATTATTGTAATCCTTGCCATATGAGAGAAAGTGTCAAAGAAATCCGCACCATATGTAATATCTCTGTCTATCACATGAAATATAACAAAGGGTCTGGCCGGGGACCCACGCCATATTCCACAGACAGCCGGTGACGTTACGTATTAATATCAAAGAACAACTCGAATCCTAAACTAGAGCATTCTAGCAGAAGCTTGAAGGGTTATTACTGAACTCAATAATCATGAATGTCCACTATATATAAACAACCACATTTATGTATATCACCATAATGGATACAGAAATACACAAAAGTGTTTGGCCTTAAGTCCTTACAGTGAAACTTCACAGGTGTGGATTAAAAACATTGGCACGCAGGCGGGCCACACATGAAAACAGTAAAACTATCCCATTCGGCCCTCAAGGTCTAGCATAACAGCATGTGCTTCAGCCCGCTATTTCCCGCTCGGCTCTCCAACACCTGCATTGAGAAAATCCACCCCGAGGGTGGCAAACAAGGCAACGGTCAGCATTCAGCTGACCAATTTATAATGACCTTACCCTTTTCCCGAGGCAAGTGTATTCCTTCCTTATAGGCATAGTATTTTCACAAGAAGATATATCACAAAACGTGCACTCACACATAGTTCAATATATCATAAACATCGGTCGTACGGCCCGATGCTCTGTGCACCTAAGACACATTATTGTTGTACCATAAAACTAAGGTCCGACCACCGTTCAGAGGTCCCAGACATAACGACAAGTTTGAGCATTTTATTCTTAATGGCGTGCAAGCCTAAGACTCTAATTATTCGCCCCAACGAGAGCAAAAACTTAGGTCTACTAGTCGGTCAAACATATCGCAAGTAAAGTTCAGCCTTGCCAGTTTCTCAAATCGTCAAAAAGATGCAGGTCACCTTTCCCCTTACCTATTTGGCACACTGGCTTTTAAGAGCTCGCAGCTCACACAATAGCCATACTGTCCTCCAAGGACTGGCTTCACAATCAAAAAGAGAGTTAGTGCCAGCATTCGTAATAATCGCTTGGCGGGACCAACAGAAGCTCTCTTTCTGCGCCCAAACTCAATCCAAACCCTATAGCATCCTGCAGTACAAGCATATAACACACAACTTCGAGGGTATTTTCCTGGAACTCCATTCCAGTACTTCCTGTTTCTCCACTTCACAGTCACAACCCACTGACTCCACAAAATACTCATTTATATGCGGAGTCTTCTCTGGTGCGCAAAATAAAACATCACCAATCCATACCAACCTGTCCAGATGGGTTTTACATAGCATGCATATTCCATACTACACCTTTCCAGATCTATATGCAAGCCTCGTTGGGGATTTCATGAATCAACCCAAAGGAATTCCCTCGACTCTCCACCTTTTGGTGGGGGATTCCATGAATATGCTAAAAGAAGGACTTCACTTGTCCAAGAAGGAAGATCATTACCCTTGGAGTTTTCTTTGGATCCATGGCAAAGCTTTTCTACGTGGATGGAAATTATCGCCTCACTTTCCCCTTCGCGATTATAGCTTCGGCTCTTGATTTCGGCCACAAGATCTACTCTAGCAATTTCGGTAAGCCCTAGCTCCAGCCGAGAGTGTTCTGCTCCAGCACGGGAATACAAGGAAGAGAGAGAGAAAAAGAGGAAATAATGATTTCCTGAATCCCGCTCATGTACAGATAAGGCCTCGGGTTTTATCCCAGCCACACGATTTCTTCACATCAACGGCTCGTGTTTGAGCTGACAAAGTCAACCACTTCCTGCTGACCGCTCACCAGTCATCTGACACATGTCATCTTTCTGGAGACAACTCAATTCGACAACTCATCGAATGGGGAATAACACTTCTTAGCTCTTCTCGACGTTTCGTCGAGCTGAGCTCGACATTTGGTTATGAGAAGCTGGAAAACTCCATAGTTAAGCGTGCTCGGGCTGGAGTAGTATTGGGATGGGTGACCTCCTGAGAAGTCCCTGTTGTGTGCGCTTGACTATCGAGTTTTACTCATCAAAGGGAGGTTGTGGCTACCAACAACTCGTTACTGGATGGAGAGGGGTTGGGGTGCTTGGGATACAACCTAGTAACGTTGCCTAGAGCAGAGTCGTGATATTTTCACGTTAGATCGGCTAGGATCGTTACACCATAAGGCTGCTTAAAACCTTTGGCAACAAGCCGGGCCTTATAACGATCAATAGATCAATCAGGAATAAACTTAATGACAAAGACCCAGCTACATCCAACCACTTTAGCCCCAGGAGGTGTAGGAACAAGAGTCCAAGTACCCCATTCAGTAAGAGTACGTATCTCTTCATCCATAGTAGCCTTCCAATGAGGGATAATAAGAGCATCTTGATACAAAGCGGGAACAACATTAGCCGAGAGAACAAGAGCAAAGCTCCTAGAAGAAGGAAAGAGCTGAGCATAAGGTACCACACCCTGAATAATATGTTGGGTGCAGGAGCAAACACCTTTCCGAAGAGCAATCAGAAGATTGAGATCTGACATGTCTACTATATCAGCCCATCCAAAGAAGAGACTACTGGCCTAGGAGCTAGTTTCAGGGACTCAGGAGAAGAAGTAGGGACAGTAGAGGAGTTACAAGGAGAAGAATCAGAAATAGTTGAAGAATAAAGTAGGGAAGGCTCTGGAAGCGGTGCCGGTAAAACGGGAGAAGGAGAAAAATTATTAGAAGAAGAAGGAAAAGAGGGAGAAGAAAAGAAGGGAGCATTCTCTAAGAAAGTAAAATCTGCCGACACATACTATTTATGAAGAACATGATCAAAACAACAATACCCTTTTTGTGTCGGATAATAGCCCAAAAAGATGCATTTCACAGAACGAGGAGAGAGTTCGTCACGTCCAGAAATAGGAGTGCGAACAAATGATGTGTAACCAAGACACGAAGAGGAAACAGAAAGGGTGTCCCATCAGGATAAAGAATAAAAAAAGGGAGTTTTTCCATGGAGAACCGAAGATGGAACTCGATTAATGAGAGAACATGAAAAAAGAATTGCATGACCCCAATAGGACCGGGGAACAGGCATTCGAGTAAGAAGACTACGAGCCGCATCTAAAAGATGGTAATTCTTACGTTCAGCAACACCATTCTATTACGAAGTATAAGAGCAAGTAGTTTGATGGACCATGGCATGATCCAAACAAAACAAAGTAAACTAATGACTAAGGTATTCCTTAGCATTATTAGTACAAAGAATTTTAATAGAGGTATTAAATTGGGTACGTATTTCATTATAAAAGGCAAAATACCGAGAAAATCTCAAAGCGTTCACGGAGAAAATATAACCACGTACACCTAGAAAAATCATCAATGAATATAACAAAATATAAACTACTTATACCAACAGTTTAAAGGGGAGTAGGATGGAAAATATCAAAATGAACTAAATAAAAAGGGCGAGAAGAATTATGGCCTTGCTTAGCAGGAAAAGAATATCGGTGATGCTTGCCAAACTAACAAACTCCACAATCCATGGTAGAATCGTCGCGAGGTAAATCTTGCAAAAGCTGATAAAGAATCCGAGGAGGAGGATGCCCAAGGCGAAGATGCCACTAAAGCAGAGAAGAAGAGTCAGAAAAAGCATAAGTAGTATCAAGGTAGAACAAGCCGCCACTCTTAGTCCTAGTAGTAATCACCTCCCTGGAATGAGGAATCTGAAAAGTACAAGTAGAGGAAGTAAAAATAGCTTCACAATACAACTGTTTATAAAGAGCAGTAACAAAAAGAATATTGCAAGGAAAATTTGGGACATAAAGGGTGTCCTATAGTTGAAGAGAGTGAGTAATATGCATAGTGCCAGAACAAAAAAACGGAGAATGAGATCCATCCGCAATAAGAACCGGAGGTAACCGGTTGCTCTTGTCAAGATAAGAGAAAAGGCAAGAATTGCTGGTCATATGATTTTTTGAACCAGAATCAATTAGCCACCTACCCATAGTAGCCACCTGAGCGGTTCCATAAGTAGCAAGAGAAGATGTGGACGGCTTAGAGGAATGAGCAGATGTTGGACGAAGATGAGGATACTTGGTCCAACATCGATCAATCAAGTGACCAAGCCAGCCACAATTAGAGAAAAGATTCTTGGTGTAACCACGTCCACCACCTCGACCACCAGTATGACCACCATGGCGAACAGAAATATCATGATGAGCTGGATGAGCCACAAGATCAGGAGACGGAGATTGAGAGGAGAGCAAAGGACATTGAAGAAGAGTAGTAATAGTAAATATCTGAGCAGTAATAGCATCTAGAGTCGGAGTATCCGCCTCTCCAAGAATTTGCTGACATATCATATCATAAGAATCCAGTAGGCGAAGTAAATAACAAACAACCAGAAGCTCTGGAAATGCCGGTGTTGCTCAACCAGATACACAGAAAAAGGGCGATGCTGAAAAAGTTCAGCACCGAAAATTTGAACCTCCTGATAAGTAGAAGTAGGAGTCATGACTGGTCGAGCGAAATGATCGGCATACAAAGTATAGATCCGTGAAGTTTGAGCTACCTTAGAATATAAGGCGGCAAGATGATTCCAGGAAACCTTGACCTTCAGATCATGTTAGATTATAGGAAGTCACTCGTCAGATAAAATGTTGGCCAACTACGTCTGCACCAATGCATCAGAAGCATCCCAATCATCAAAATAAATAGATCCAGAGGGAGGAGGGTCATCAGTCAAATGATGACATTTACATTGAGAACCCAAGAGAAAAATGAAAGTTACACTCCAGTAAAGATAATTTAGACCTATAAGCTTCGAAGCAGTCGCCAAACTACCAGAAGTAGAGAAAGAAGAAGTAGAAAGAGAAGGAGTAATAAAGATAGTAGAAGGAGTTTCCATATAAACAGATAGAAACCACACAGTTTCACAGAACAAACCGCGCGGATAAACAGCGCACCAAGCCACGCGAACAAAAGGAGAGACCGCACAGTCTCGGTGTCAATACACCAGCGGAAAGAAAGAATCCATGACCAAAATGCGAACTCTGCAATAGAGAAGAGAAGCTGCTCAGACAGACGTGCAATGAGAAGAGAGAAGAGGAGGAGAAGCAAGGGAGGGAAATCGCGCGAACAAAACAACTCGTAAAGAAGCCGAACGAATAGAAAAGCCCGGAAGGAAGCAAGTCGCAAGCATAACGAGAAGTAAGGGAGGGAAGGGAAGGGAAGGGAAGAAACCGAACAAACCAAAAGAAGCCGAACGAAGCTGGTAGAAGAGGCCACGTAGTTAAACAAATAAACCGCAATCTAATTTGAGCAAAGGATCGGTTCTCTCTGTTAGCATGTGAAAATGATCAAAGAGCTAAATAAACTGCAAATTTTATTTCTCCAAAAAGATAATTATTACATAGGTATGCCTCCTTATTTAAAAAAATTTGGGGAGATGAGAGAATACAATAATCGATGTGGTACTGAATACAAGTTGGGCGACATACACAGTTTGACATGGTCAAACCACCCACTATACAATAAATAACAAAACACCAATCAGCAACAGGCAAAGTCGTCTGTCTGCTAAGGAAGACCGCTAATACATGCCTCCAGACCGCAACTGCGGGTTGCCACCAGACCGCAACTGCGGGTTGCCACCAGACCGCAGTTGCGGCTACCCACTAGACCGTAGCTACTATAAGCTATCGGACTGCAACTGCGGGTGGACACCAGACCGTAGTTGCGGTAAACCATCTGTCCACTTTTATGGATTCAACCAGACCGTTGCATCTACAACCAGACACCTATGGCTAACCAACAAACCGATGCTACGTCTCTCTGCCAGACCGCTACATCTTCATTCAGACCGCTGCAGATAACCGACAGCCCGCTACTGCTCCTTTCTATAAGACCGTTGCGACTTCCTTTAGACCGCTGCACCAAACTGCTAGTTCACTGAGACATGCAGACCGCATAGTTAGACATAAGTCTGCCTGGTATCCTCAAGCTCCAACATCGACGTCGGTGTGAACGATCATCTAATAACGAGGACCCACCACTTAATACACATGTACACATACTATAAGATCTTTCGAGCCATTGGCACTTAAAACCTAAACCATCTTATCAAACGCCAAGCCCACCGCTCGTGAAGCTACACCAACTGTAAATAACGGGGTTTGTATATATGACTGTGATTATTAAAGGTTACTCTTTTAGTCTATTATTCTTATAGTTTAGATTAACCTTGGACTGCCTAGGACATTGCTTGTGAAGGGATCTCGAGGGCACTAGGAACTACGATGGGCTGAAGCCCAAAGTTCCCTTTCGTAAGGCACTTACTTTTATGAGTATCTATTCATTACCGAACCATCTCCCCACATTGCTCTATAACTAATCCTAAGTGATATAGCATACCCAAGGAGAAAGACGACACTTCGTCCACCCCGAGCTCAACTCCATCTCCATGTACCCAGATAACTTAGGACTTGTCCCTAAGGGTGACCTTATCATAACTCCCCCCATTTAGGTGCATCCTACTATATTTCCACCCATCCAGGTACATCCTAATATATTTCCACCCATGAAAGAAATACAATTCTATTCAGAATTCCATAACTTTCACTAAATGCAGACAAAACGATCTAACCTAACTGTATGAGAGTAAATCCTTCGAATACTTGTCTACAACCCAATAATTATTACTGGGGGTTTACCACGACATGTTGAGCCGAAAACCAAGACTTGGTATTTTCCATAATTAATTTAGCCTTTTAAATAATTTCCCTAAAATTATGAAGCCTAAGATTTTGAACACGAAGTATAAGTTTCTGACATGCAATGATTGCATCAAAATTTTCAGAGCTTCCCAATAACTAAATATCAACAAGATAAGAGTTTTATAATTTTCCAGAAATGATTCCTATTATAAATTAAAATACAAATCTTTTGATCAATATGACAATTTACAAGATTAGTACATGATTTAATCATCCAAAAATTACAACAAAATTAACAAGTGACTATGATGGTCTAAAAACATGTCAGCCCAAATATCATGGTTTTTGAATTCCATTTAACCACATAAATAAATTATTGAACAAAACACCACCTAGGGAACTTTGTGAAAGAATCTCTATTTAACTACTTCCAAAAATAACAATAAAATTAACAAGGCATTGTAGTAATATAAAAAATTTACTGACCAAGTTTCATAATTTTCTAGTACTTAGTTTTACTTGAAACTAATTATTTCCCTAATCATCAATTTCTGGAGTTATAAAGGAAGTACAATATTACGTTACCCAAAAATTGTAATAAAATATACAAACATAAATAACACCATCAAAAGTCCCTCACCCAAGTTTCATGACCATTCCATTCTGTTTGGACACGTGTTGAGCACCTATTAGAAAAGTTCATATACTAGCTATTAGGTGGTTGGTGGGGGAAATCTGCTCATAAAATTCCAATTAAATTATTCAAGGTGTTTCTCCACCCATTGAACCTATCTACAGATTCTTGAGACAAGACTTGATGGTTTGACCCTATTTCCTTCTTTAACCCTAACAGGCAACCCCAAGGTTCGAACTTGGGTTTCATGGTATTCCCATCCTAAAAACTTCAAAAACTACACCAAGGAATGTTTCAAAAGGCTACATGTCAGAGGCCAAGGTTTTACCATGTTTAGTTGAACGGGTGACAACTTTACCATTCTAAGTGCATTTTTGAAAAGAACTAGGTTTACTACTCCTAGGTAGTCAACTTAGTTCACCAAGTTACCCCACCAAATCAGATCCAAATGGGTTGATAGTTTTTTCTTGGCAACATAATATCCCCACTGGTCATCTATTAGAGTTTGGGGAAGAATTAAGGCCCATAGACCCTAAATATGTCACACATATGTTATTTTTAAATTATTACAAAAACTATAGAAAAATCATATCCAAAAATTTTGATTTTTGTATATGATGAAGGTCATATATAGACAAGTGTATAGTCCAAATTTCAAATCATTTTGATAAATGGTCCACTAGTGGCACTCATTTCAATTTTTGGTTAGCCTTTGGACACATTGCACCAAAATGTTTGCTGAGGGAGATCTAGTGGTGCAAATGGGTTGATTTTATTTTAGTATTAAACTAGACACAGAGGGCTAGGTTTTATATGTTGGACATGTTTTTAGGAAATGCCTCTTGGTATTTTTAATGTTTAAACAAAATGATTGTAATTATGTGACACAAATAATTATTATATATATAATACTATGCACTGGCCCGCGCTTATCAGATCAACCCAGATCCAACGGCTAACAGTCATCATCCCCGATGAGCCTATGGCCTGGATCATTTCTTCTTGGAGCCATTCCAGTGCTAAATCCCAGTTGAACCCAATAGGTTGTATTTTCATGGAAAAATCGAGTTTTCTCCTCACTGATCGTGCTCAATTGAGCTCGATTTCTCCTACTAATTATCTAAATATCTAGCACAGGAGAGAAGGATAAGAACAAGACCTGTAGGCAAGCTTGGAGGCGTGTGTGGTGGTGATGTGTCATGGCCGACCAATCCAAGCTTGATCATTGCTGAAATCTCGATTCTCCTCCTAAAACAATGATATAACCGTCCATTTCAACTGCTTGGATACTTTTTAAGCCGATGGAGGGATTGATTTGGAGAGTGGAAGAGGCAACACTGAATGACCATTAATGGCCATGAAGGGAGGGGTTCGACCATGGTGAAAGAGTTCCTTTTCATATTCTGGCCTGGCTGGAATTGATGGCAATCTCCCCCCAAGGGTCAGGGGAGATAAATGGAGGCTTAAGGAAGAGGAGGGGAAATGAATCTTGCATTCCACCATTAACTCCCCCTTTTCTCTCTCCTCCCTTAAGTGAAACCCCCTCTTTCTCTCTCCTAATCACCACACCAGAATTTGAGTGTTATTCCTGTTGGTTTCTACTTGTTAGAATTAGTGGGTCACCATAATTGGGCCTATCTCAATTGGATTGGAGTTGGGCTTAGCCTTCCTCCCCATTTGAGCTTGGTTAGACCAAGTTTGACTTAGGGGTGTTGACTTGGTCAACAAAGTGGGTTGACTGGTCAACTTAGTGCCTTGAGTCCCTTACCACCACCCAAGGCCACTTGTGGCTTGGTGTAAACCACTTAGGTCCGGGTAGGGCAATTTGACCTAACTAGGGTTAGGTTTGACCTTGGCTAAGTTTACCCCTTAGGTTGACCCCTAATGGGTTGTATGGCTTTAAAGGGTCCTTATGGGTTGGAAAGTGGTATGGTAGGGTTAGGCAGTCATGTTGGGAGCCATTGGCCAAACCCTAGCCAAGGTTTCCTAAAACAACTATTTGCAGACCAAGGTGCTTTCACTTATTTACCTAGGCATCAGAGGTCCTCTTGGTCTTCTTAAAGCTTTATCATGACCTTATCATGACAAAGAACCTCCTAGGAGTCTGCTTGTTTGTGGAATATTACACTATCAATTCTTCCCCTACGGATGAGTGTTTTCCTGGAATCCTTCTCCTAAACTCTCTTTATAGCAACCAGCACACCGCATGACTCCAACATTTACATACTACCATAGAGTCTTATCTGATACATAAACAACCATCACTAATCCAGACCAACCTATCTGAATGGGCTTCACACAGCATGCCTATTATGTACTTCGATTATGGATTCTAAATGCAAACACAACAGGGATATAACCAATCTACCAGACAGGAGAACTAATTCTACGTGTTTGTGGAGCGTCTACACTCACATGCCAAAACAAAGGACTTCACATGTCCAAGGAAGAGGATCATTACCCTTGACATTTGTTTCGGCGCCATGGGAGTGAACCTAGCCGGATGGAAATGACCGCTACGTACTTGAATCTGTAGATCCAAACCCGACATGAAAATTGGAGCTCTGAAACTCCAATGATTGTAAGATCTCCTTCGATCGTTTCTCCTCCACTTTTCTCTCCCTCAGCTATTCAGGAAAAGAAATCCCAAGAGAAAGTGAGATGAAGACCGAACATCCAGGGTTTTACACTGAGCTATCGTCGCGGAGTAGATAGCTACCATTGGGTAGTACCTCAAACGACGGCTTGTTCCGCAAGCCACATACCAAAACCTCCAATCACGGGCTGACGCATTCCTATGTCATAACTATCCTACTCCCGCCACGTGGTAACAGTCTACAATCGCGTGGTAGACAATGCGTCGAGTTAATGTGTCGTTTTGATGAATTGATGCTACCGCCTCGTGATACCCACTACCACTGCGCGGTATCACACCGAGAGAAATGCCTAGTAATTGTGCCTTACTACCGCCAGCGGTATTACTACTGTTAGGCGGTAGATCACCAAAATCCCTACCGCTATCACTGTCATGCTCTCGGCATGCGGTAACACTCTATAATCCTTCGGTAGCTTACAGGACTGTACTATGGCTACAGGAAATTTGGTCCCTTACACTTCTTCTATTGTATAATCCTAGTGATTATCTCAAACATGTGCTTTGATATGGTGTCATATGATCTAGGCTTGGATAGAATGTCTTTCTCAACTATGTCTGCAAGAAATTTTCCTCTCTTGTTGAAGTTTTTCTTTCTTAGTGATACAATCTTGGCATCACTGTACTCACACCATTCCAACGCACTATCTTTGTCCTTGTTGGAGATGTCCTCTGTAAAATCCCTCCTACCGGAAATTGGGCACGACTGAGGAGAGTTTTTATGCCCAGGACCGTCTCATTACAATGACGCCAACTTATGAGTTAGCTGCCAGCATAATACGACAACACTGTCGGTACGTATGATCATACATATGGACAAGGAGAAAAGAAGTACTAAAAAACAGTCCATAATATCATAGCATAGCTATATAAATATCAAATGAAGGAAAAATCCCGTGATTAGATAACAAATGAGAAGAGTAATAAGTATTATGCCCAGTACATTACCATAACACAAATCTCTCTCTCTCTCTCTCTCAACTACATGTGGAAGCTAAACAAAATACTCATCCACCTATCGCAGGGTAGTAGTAGCAGTGTACGACAACTGCTCCTCCGATCCTGGTAGCTCAATATCTGGCTCCACCTTGTCAAACTAGTGCAGTATCTCCATGCATCTCTAAAATGATATGGTACACCGACCGTTAGTCAAAATACTAAGCCATTATCATACTCGCCTCACCCCCATGACTCCTAAGCACCGCGCGGGAGGAAGAAAGCTGAGGACGAATAGTAGTAGAATGTGCAAACAGCTGACAGTGGTATTTATATATAATTTTAGTAGTTTTATACCAGAATGAGCAGCAATAAAAAGCAGTAGTAATGAGGAGTGAGAAAGTACAGTACAAAAGCAGTGAGGAAGAGCTTTATAAATCTAGGAAAGTAAAAGCAGCTACACTAGTATCATAGAAGCATACCTTAACTTATATGAATGCTCATACAAACTTATAAGTTAAGTTTACTAGGTAACTCATCATATAAAAGAGCCCATACTAATTTATATGATGAGTGTTTAGAAACATAAACTAACAATACTATCTACATATTTCATGTTATGTTGTGCAATGGAAAGATTATAATGCAACTTACCCACCTGAACTCTGTGCGCACAGACCATTCAAACATACCACACATTTTGGAGGTAGCTAGCCTCTAAGGTACCAACTATCGTGGATCATAGTGGTAGTAGAGCGGGTATCTCCACTCCTAGGCGGGTAGGCACACTACAAGGTCTAGACCTTTTATATACCTAAATGCTAAGAACACAACATCGGAGCCCTCACGTACTCTTGCTGGAAACTACCAGACTTTATGGTCGAGTGTGCGCTTAGGGGGTTAGTACTCCAGACATCAGTATAAACAACCTACTTGTCTCCTCTAAAGACTTGCACACTATAATGCCCCAAAGAGTGTAAACGAGTCGGTCGCGTCCTAAGGAATATTTGGTTCCTTTATAGGGCTACACGGCCTGGGACACGGGCGTGTCTATGGCCGTGTCCTTCTGTGTTAGCTGGGCTATGTCCAGGAAAGGACACAGTAGGAAACACGATTTTGAACAGTAGTGACACAGGCGTGTCAGGGGTGACAAGGGCGTGTCCTCACACGTGTCACCACTCGTGTTCTTCTCGGGTTGAAACCCTGGGTGTGTTGTCATGAGTACACGGCCGGGGTACACAGGCGTGTACTATATGACACGGGCCTGTCAGATTCGGCACGGGCGTGTGGCAACCGTGTCCACCAAGGGACGTGACAGTTAGCAGAGCGGTTATGTGTGACACGCCCCTGGTCACGGGCGTGTCGATGACCCGACACAAGCATATCAGATTGAGACACGGGCGTGTCTCGACCCGTGTCTTGCTCTAGATCGACGACTTCGTGTGCAAGCAGGGCACACGACCAGGCACACGGCCTTGTGCAAAGCCGTGTTCGTCTTATTTTAGTGACTTTTTATCTGGATCCGAGCCGTTTGTTTTATTTAAATCAGATCTAACGGCTTAGGATTAATCCTCCGTCCTTAAGGTCGGGAGTGGGGGTTAAACTCCTCATTTTCTTTTGGCATTTCTCTTTCTTAAGTCTTAGAGAGAGGAGAAAGCAAGGAAGAACGAGGAGGTGGATCCCAACCGCTGGCGAAGCATCAGAGCACCGAATCGAAAACCGAGATCGGATCCGCGGAGGCATTCTCGTTACGAAGCTTTCCATCCGGCTAGTTTCTCATGACGCCAAAACGGACTTCAAGGGTAATCACTCTAAACTTGGACATGTGAAGTCCTCTTCCTTTCTGCATGGGAAACCTGCTCCCACGAGTGTGCGGTGAGTGTGCGGTGTTCCTTTGGGTAGATATGTGAAGTCCCCCTTGTTTAGAGTCCGGAATCGATGTACGGGCATAGGCATTGTGTGTGAAGCCTATTCGGACGTGTTTGTCTTGATCGGTGATGTTGCATTATGCATTGATTTTCGGAGAAGACTCCGTATTGAGTTGTTCTTCGGGTTTTTTACACGGTAGATTGCAACAGGGAGCCTTGGGGATTAACTCTAAGGTGCACCCGGAAAACTGGGCGGAAATGCATTCCTGCCAACTAGGTGGTCTGGGGCCAACCTTGTATAATTGGGATTGTATGTGCGAGGCCTGTCTCCAGGAGACATGTAGGGTCTTTCTTTGGAAAATAGTGACCCCATAGGGTTCAAAATTATTAGGCCAGGGAGCCGAATAGGAAAGGCAAAATCGACCCGCGCCTTGCTGGTTTGGCCATGAGTACTACGGTATTCGGAGATGGTGGGGCGACTTGAGCAACGGGAAATGGTGGAGCTGTACCTGTGTTTTGTGGACTATAAAATGAGAGTAGCAAAAATCGGCTCTCATCAGTGGCATAATGAGAGTCTCATGCCATGGGCCGTAAAGACTGAAATACTCAAAGTAATCAGTCAGGTCAAGGACCTCTGAACGGAGGTGGAATCCGGGATGTCCGGTGCACCGTCAATGTGCCCTAAGTGCACGGGGTGGGCGGCCGTGCGAGGCTCCACCTGTGGTGAACTATGCTAGGTTGTACTTTCACTAGGATTTTTGGATGGTAGTGAAGCCACAGAATTGATCGGATTCACTAAGAATGTGCCCTGAGTGCACGGGGTGTTTGTCCGAGTGAGTCTACACCTGTGGCGAAATTTACTTATGAACTTAATTATTTAAATGGGCTAATGAAATGCAGGGAAGGGGCACCTCCGTCCCGAATAAGGGGCGGGGTCGTTATAATTTGGTAAGATTTAGCTGACCGTTGCTTTGTTTGCCACCGTACAGTGGAATGTTGCTTGCAGGTGCGGCAGGAACCAAGTACCAAATAGCGGGCTGAAGCCCAGGCTGCTGTGCTGGCCCTCGAAGGACAAAATGAACTATTGTTTTATTTCTATCATGTGTGGCTGGCCTGCAAGCCGATGTCTGTAAAACACTATGTTGTTAAGTGAACATTGTAAGGCCATAAGGCCAAGTACTTTTATGTATTGTGGTATTTCTTTCCTAATGTGGTTAGTGTACATTCATGATACATGTTTTATGATAATGGGTTCTTTCAACTATTTATAAGCTTCCACTAGTTGCTTTGTGTAGGACGTTTTCTGTGGAAGAATGGTCTTATTTGTAACCCTTCGGTCTGTCTGTAGTATATGGCGGCGGGCCCCGGCCGGACCTACTGCTATATACCATGCGACGGATAGGGGTGTTACACACACCTCACTAGAGCCATCGTACTTCTATCGGTGTTTCGACTGGACCAGTACTAAATGATCCACCACAACAACCCCAACTAGGTATGAAAATACCTATCTGAGCCTCCAGCTCGCAGTAACAACCCGTCCTCAAATCTTATGCATTACCTAGCCTTCAGCTTGCGGGTGGATTAGTCAATACTATCACCACATCAAATCTCCTATTCCAGGACTAACAAGTCCTGATTCACTCAAACCCGTACATGGGTGAGATTGTTAAGTTATCCCTTCTACCTATTAGAGTACTCTTGTCTATCTTTTAGTTGAACATAGCGATTTAAGGTTGATCTTGGACTTCCCGAGTTCGACCTGGGGAAGGACTCGCAGCGGTACTAGGAATTATGATAGGATTAACCCCATCATTCCTTTTTTCAACATATTTAGTTATGTTAGTGACTACTATCTATCAAACCCTCTCATGTAATTACTCTTAGAAAATCTATGATTATTTGTACTTCATATAGGGGAACAACGATCTTTCGTAGATCCCGAACTTAACTATGCCCTTAGGGTCCATGTACACTAACTCACACCACCTATGGGTAAATCTCTTAGGACTCCAACCAACATCACATCAAGGTCCTAAAAGTACCCCAACCTGACTAGAATACATTTGTATTGCATCTAACCATCACCACCTTGAATTTACTATATGCAACCCAATTGATCGTTGTGATTCTATGGGTTGTAACCACCAAATACTTTATCAAAATGACATATGATTAATTATAGGGGTCTGAATACTCAGTTATGATGAAGTTCCAAAGTTTCATAATTTTCTAAATTAGATTGACCATAATTGAATTTTCCTAAAATATAAGTCACTAGTAAATATGAACATGAAGTATCACTTTCAATAGTGCAAACAGTAGCGAATAATTTCCACAAGGTCGCAATGATAAATAAAAGGTCTGGACCAAATTTCATATCATTCTAACAATCTTTGATATTTAATTTCTAATTACAAATTTCTAATCCACTAGATCATGTTATACATGAAGTACTATAAATATTCATCAAATAATTCTAGATAAATTACTAGAAGTTACAAATGGTGAATAATTATTTATTTCAGAAATGAATAATTTTATAACTCAATTTGAGAACAATTATCTCAATAATAAGGAAGGGGCAAAAAGGTAATTATAATTGCAACCCTAAGATTTTGACTTCAAAAAATTCCAATTAAATTATCTAGTGTGTATCATACTAAACAATTACTATTGGCAATGCTTCATAGTTTTTGCAACTATTTTAATCACCATAATTTCATTAATATACGTGCATAACAAAATAATTATTAATTCATTTGCCAAGCAAACAAACTCCAAATATTCTAAGACTTCATGAAAAGGTGTACTTTCACTAAATAAGTGCATGTACAAAATTTCACTAGATTTGACCAAGGCACTCTTGCTAAATTCACAAGATGTGCCTTTTGGCTAAATGCACACCACATATCATAAGCCATAGCCTCATACATTTGAATACACCCACATATAGAGCTCTAAATGATCTGCAATTTTTATTGGGGATTTATATTGCCCTATTGAGACTCCCACCAAAATTGGTGGTCCATATAATTATTTTTCACCAAAATAATTCACTTTTTTAATATCACAATTTAACAAACACTACAGACATATTTTGTCCAAAAATTCCCATTTTTGGACTGTAGGTATATCTAGGGTATATTATTACATGCCCCAATTATTAGCCCCATAACTTCAACCATTTAAAAGTTATTCAAGAAATATGAGCTATCCCATCTAAAGAATCAGTCCCACTAAAACTGCCCTTTAGGAATCTACATTGCTTCAAATGGGTTGATTCAAATCTTTAATTAAAGCTAAGATAGAGGGTTACACTTTTTATGTTGGTCACTTTTCATGGTTCTACCACTAATGGTCTCATTATTCCGCATCAAAAAGTGCATATTAAAGGGAAAAAATACACTATATTATATATAATAATTAGTATATTAAACTATTTGGACGGCTGTGATATCATCCCCTACCTCCAACCAATGGACAGAATCCACCTGTCTTGTAGACTATTCCAAGGCCATTTTCCATCAATCTAGCCACCTCCCCGACCATCCACCACCACTACCACCTCCGTTGAGGTGGTGGCTATCATCGAGCAGCGGCTTGGCCGCTGGAGGGGCGGTTTCCGGTGAACCCGAGAGGAAGAAAAATGGAAAACTCCATGGATTTAAAAATGTGAACCTGTTCTTTTGAACCTAATTTTATTTCCTATCGATCTAAGATACTATCACAGGGGAGAGGAGGAGAAACGTGCCTGATTTTGGGCTTAGAGGCGACCACTTCGATGGGTGGCCATGGTGGTAGCGGTTTCCGGCGATTCACTTCCCGATTTCAATTCTGCACCAAATGAAGTGATCCAAGACACGATTTTGATTACTTAAGGGCTTCTAGAGGTGATAAAAGGGTCGAAATGTGCTAACGAGGACAATTTATAGGAATACCATTAGAGGGGGTGGTTGTCCATGACCATTTGTGGCCCACCTTGATTGTGGCCGATTGAAATTGATGGGATTATCCTCCCAAGCATCAGTGGATACGAATGGTGGGCTTAGGGAAGTGGAAGGGTGTGCCCCATGACCCCCTACCATTTATTTCTTCCTACTCCATTAAAATATTAGAATTTATTTATTTTTTTCTTTAATATTTAATCCAATTAATACCCTAATCAGAATAATTAAATTATAAGCTTAGTGGGTTGTAGGATGGGCCTTGGTCCAAGCCTTAGCCCATAGGAAATGGGTTGAGTCTTTATTCCTCTCATTTAGGCTCCACTTTGACCATGGTTGAGTTGGGGTGTTGACTTGGCCAACTAATAGGTTGACTAGTCCCATGGGTTAGTCTTTAGTCCCATGACACCCCCTTGTGCTGGTTGGGCCAAGATGGGACCCCAATTGGGCCAATTTGTCCAAAAGGTGTAGATTTGAACAAAATTAGCCTATATTTGACTTTGATCAAATTGGAGAAATTAACACCCTCATGATGGGGCTTTGGGGTCCACTTGGCCCCTAATGTTATTATAAGGCTATTGGTGATGTCAATTTGACCATAAAGAGCCTAATCGAGACAATTCAGGTTAAGTTGACCTAAGTTAAGCTAGGTTGACTTTGGTCAATTTGGCCAACTTGGTTGACCTAGCCATGCGTCCATTGGTCAATTGCCTCCCCTTCAGGGTTAGGGAGGTGTTAGGGAGCTTACTTTGAGGTGGTGAGTTCGTTTGGGTGTAAATCGGCCTAGGTTGACTTGCGCACATTAGGGGTGCACATAACAATTTTCCTTAGCTCAAGGAGTTCTAGAGTTGTCTTCTTGTCCTAACTCACCACTCGAACCCTAACACCAGCAAGGGGGCCTATAAGGGCTAAGGATGTTACAATTCTCAATAAAATAAAAAAATTATTTCATCCCAGAAATTCAAGTTCGGGTCTATGGGGTTTTATACACTATGATCATAATAATAACATTTCAAGGGTATTTCAGTTGTACATGAGGCGAAGAGATACGGGTTGCATTGTTGCATAAGGTCCATAGGCTCCCAAATTTACTCCTCCTTCCCATGATTGGATTACAGTACCTTGACCAAAGGGACGCACTTCTTCTGCATAACTCGGACCGTTGTATCGTCAATCCGAATCGGCTTCAAACAAACTAACCGATCAGATCCTATCAGGGACGAGGTAGAAGTGATGTGCTGCTTTGGCCGAAGTAAGGCCCTTTGAAGTGAGGAAACGTGAAAGACATCATGTAGGTTTGCCAACTCTGGAGGTAGCTCTAGCCTGTACGCCAACAAACCGATTCGCTCCAGTACCATATAAGGCCCCATAAATCTAGGGCTAAGCTTCTTGTGCCTACGCACCCGCGAAACACCATGCACTATAAGTATCTTCAGAAACACCTTGACCTCCACCTGGAACTCCACCTTATGATGATTCACATCGTAATACTTCGTTTGTCAGCTCTAAGTCTCAAGCATGCTATCTCTAATCAGCCGAATGTGTGCGTCCTTTTCCTCGATGTAACCTGATCTAAGATCCTTTGGGTCCTCATCCTGGACATAAGATAGCGGTGTCTGACACTTCTGTTGGAATATTGCCCTTCAATGTTCCTTGAATTTGAAGAGGCATCACAATCAATGCTAAGTGCATAATTGTATTTGATGTATATCCAAGTTTAGTGTATGCAGGTTGTCTACTATACCATAATTAGACAGGATGTCTGAGTAACTATTGGTACCCTAGATTGGATTTGTGTTTAGTCTTCTCTTTTAGTCTCTTGACCCAAGATTTATCTATGGTCAAAGGTTAGTTGTTTAGTTAGATTGCTCTAGTTGTAGAGTTATCACTTATCAAGATGAAAATTTGGTTAAGTTGTTTTTTGTTCAACTACGGTCGAACGCCGCTCGACTATCGTCGATCAACTGTTCGACGATCGTCTATCAGTTGGTCGATGTTTGTCTGTCAGCAGATCGTCTATCTCTGAGTTAGTTCAACTCTTGTTAGCTCGACGTTCTGTGGAATCTGCCTCGTCGATCGTCGAACCCCGCTCGACTTCTTTTGACCAGACCGATTTCTTGATAGTTCAACTATCTGCTTGGATAGTTCAACTATCTGATAGTTTGACTATCTGTTTGATAGGTCGACTATCTGCTCTGTTTGATAGTTCAACTATCTGCTTGGATAGTTCAACTATCTGATAGTTCGACTATCTGTTTGATAGGTCGACTATCTGTTTTGCTTGATGGTTCGACTATCTGTCTTGATAGGTGGACTATCTGTTTTGTTTGATAGTTCGACTATCTGCTTGGATAGTTCAACTATCTGATAGCTCAACTATCTGTTTGATAGGTCGACTATCTGTTTTGCTTGATAGCTCGACTATCAGTTTGATAGGTCGACTATCCATTTTGCTTGATAGTTCGACTATCTGTCTTGATAGGTCGACTATCTGTTTTGCTTGATAGTTCGACTATCTGCCTTGATAGGTCGACTATCTGATAGCTCGACTATCTGTTCTGATAGGTCGACTATCTGCTGTGGTAGTTCGACTATTTTCTTTGATAGTTCGACTATCTGTGTCGTTCGACTATCTGTTCTTATAGGTCGACGATCTCTGTGCTTCAGTCGACGATCTCCGAGGGTCGTTCGACGTTCTTCTGTCTGCCTTTAGTAATTTTGTACTCCTTCTGTTCTATGATTTAATTCCTGTTTATTTAGCATATTTTATTAAAGATTATTTTATTGATTTTGCGCATACATCTCAAGGCAATCTTTGCCCCATCCTTTATGCATAAGTCAAGCTTTATCTGACAAAGTTCTTTGTCTTATTAGTTGAAATATCTTTTTTGCTTTATCTGCCATGCTGTCCTTTATAGTCCGTTAGACTCAAAAAGTCTTCTTTGGCCGTAAAGAGTTTAGTCTGATGTGACATTCTTTAGTACTCCTTTTAATCAGATTTGATTTGCAGCTTCTTTGAAAGCTTTATCCCCTTATAGCATGTCTGCCTGCAGGATATGTTTTTGCTTTATGCTTTTTGCAGCCCAGTTTGCAGATCTCAGAAGAAGACAAAATTCAAACCAAGTTTAGAGCCGTTGCAAAGGCCCATATATAAAGAGCTTCTTTTGAAAGAAAAAACAATGTACAATAACAAGAGACACAAGATATACAGATTCAAAGCAAGAAGAGTTACAGCTCTCAGTCATTGATACATTCAACTGAGAAGATCATCCTTCTTCAACTCTCTCTTCTTCAATCTTGAGTTCATCCTACTTACAGGAACATTCACTCAATGCTTCAAGAAGAAGAAGAAGAAGAAGAAAGTAAAGCCATTGAAGAAGAACAATCATTCTACAATCAAGAGTCTTCTTCAAGCTTCTCCTTCAGAATTTCAAGACAGTTCTCTGTCAAGAATTCAGAAGAGTTCCTGCACCCTAAAGCAAGTCTTCTTCCTGGATATTCTCTAAGCCAGGGGGAGCCTTTATTCTTTAGAGCTTTCTAGCTCTGTGCAATCCACTAGCTTCTCTAATCTGTTTTTAACAATAGAGAAGAAACTTTAACTCTCTCAACCTCCTGTATAAAGGGTTATTACTCCCTTCAAAAGTGAACCTTGGTGGCAGGGCACCTGATCAAAAACCTGTGTTGGATTTTGAGCTCCTGATCAAAAGTTCAAAGGGTCTACTTGATCTACCTGAAGCAGATCAGTTGGTGGCAGGGCACTTGAACAAAAACCTGTAGTGGATTCCTACCAGGGTGGTAGAAGAGTGGACGTACCTATTTAGAGAGAAGCACTATAAACTTCTTATGTCGTCTGTGTTGCTTATTTAATTTATTGCACTGTGGCTGTGAGTAGAAATAACTAGGATTGCTAGTTGCTGTGATAGGATCAAAGCTCAACTGTAATTACAGTTAGCTTTCTCTAGTGCATTTCACTTTGTGTTAGGTTCTAGGGTTTCAAATATCTATAAACTCATTCTGCAAATTAACTCTAAGGGAGTTGAGTAGGGTGTCATAATTTTTGAATACTCTATTCACCCCCCTCTAGAGTTATATCTATCCTCACTTTCAATTGGGATCAGAGGGAGGTTGACTGACTGTACAGGCTAACACCTGAGTCACAAGATCTTGATAGATACCAAGCTTATAGATATTCACTTCATGGCCCAGTCCAAGGATTACTCTAGTACCAGACCTCCAGCTTGCAACTTAGCTAAGTTTAGCATCTGGAAGGCAAGAATAAAATTATATATGAACTCTATTGATGAAGATATTTTCTCTTCTATTTTGACAGGACCTCCAACACCTCCTGTTGCAGCCACTGCTACAACATCTACAAATCTAAGTTCAGTGCCTCCTCCAGATTACAATGATGCCTACAAGAAGGCAAAGATAGCTGATGCCAAAGCTATGAACATTCTGGCTCAGACTTTGTCTGATGAAATCTTCCAGAAAGTGGCTGATTGCACCTCTGCAAAAGCCATGTGGAACTCACTGAACCAGATTGTAGCTGGTTCAGCTTATGAAAGGAAGGACAGAAGGTCCAACCTTATATCCCAGTATGAAAAAATTCAAGAAGACTGAAGCTGAATCAGTTGAAGCCATGTACACAAGGCTCAACTCAATCATCAATGAGCTGAGAACTCTTGATAAGGAGATTACATTGACAGAGGTCAATGATAAGATACTGATGTGCTTCCCCAGCACATGGGATCTTAGGATTTGGCCTATCAAGGAGGCCAGAAGTACAACTGAAATCTCAACAGAAGCTCTCCTTGGAAATCTCAAATCTTTTGAGCAAGTTCTAAAGTCCAGGGAAGCTGAGGCTGAAGGAAAGACTCCAACTCCAGCAAGAAAAGAGCAAACTCTTGCTCTTAAAGCTGTTGATGCTTCTGAAGGAAGCCAATCCTATGAGGAGTTGATGGCACTCTTTGCCAAAAGGTTTCTCAAGATGGGAAGAAAAGACTTCAGAATGAAATCTTCAAGATATGAAGATAAACCAAGGTATGAAAGATCTCCTGCTAAAGAAATTATTTGTTATGGTTGCAGGAAACCTGGACACATTCTACCAGAGTGTCCAGAGGAAAAGAGTAAAGAAAAGAGAAAGGAAAAGAACATCACAAGAAACACTCCAAGTCCTCCTCCTACAAAAATAAGAAGAAGGAGAAAGGATTTGTTGCTTAGACCTGGAAGTGATTCAAATGAGGAATCTTCCTCCTCAAGCTCCAGTGAAGATGAGGAAGAAAAGAAGGCAAAGGAAATCTGCCTTATGGCAATTGATGCCTGCAACAACCACTCAGCTGCAGAGAGTTCTGATGATGATAAAAAATGCCTACAGAAGATCAGGTATTATCTTCATATGATTTTTCTTCTTCTGAATTTAAATCTGAATTTAAATCCCTTTGCTTAGATCTAATTAGTTCAGAAAAGGAAATTAAGGAACTTAGAAATAAGTTAGCTGAATCAGAATTCATTTCCATTGAAAATGCTAGGTTAGAAGCAAAACTAACTAAGTCTAATGAAGAAATAAAGTTTCTTAAAAATGAACTAGCAAAGTCCAAGAGATTAGAAGAATCTTTAAATGGTAGAAGCCTTAAGCTACTAGAAATCACTAGCATGACAAATACTAGGTCAGGCAATAATTAGCTAGGCTTAGGAGCCTCATCAAGTGAACCCCAATTTGTTCTCAAAAATCATCTTTCAACTCCAATGAACTTTATTTCAGCTGATGGAATATAGAACACTGAGCAAGTAAAACAAGTTAATCAAGCCTTAAATAAAGCTAAGAGAGAAAAGAGAAAGCAAAAATTTAAGGAGCTACAAAAAGCGTCGAACGCTGCTCGACGATCGAAGGCTCAATGGTCGAACGAAGCTCGACGATCTGAGCATCCATCGTCGAACGCTGATCGACGATTTCAATTTGATTTTCAAAATTACAACCAGAATCATAGAAACCCTAATATAAATAGAAACCCTATGTTTGTGGACACATTAACTGCATGGAGCATCCCACTTAGGAGATCTTACCCTTTAGGATATAAACCTCAACCTGCTTACTCTTTTATTTCAAGTTTTCATTATGTGAAGAATAATGCACCAAAGGTTACCTGGGTCCACAATGTCTAATTGTCTATTCTGCAGGTGAAGACCTATCCATATACTAAAGACAAATGGTATTTGGATAGTGGCTGTTCCAAACATATGACAGGAAATAAAGACAATCTGTCAAGATTCAAGGCCAAGCTTGGACCAAAGGTGATCTTTGGGGATTCTAGCTGTGGTCAAACAGAAGGATATGATAGGATTACCATTGGAGCAGTAACTTTCAAAAGGGTTGCATATGTAACTGGACTGAAGCACAACCTTATTTCAGTAAGCCAGTTATGTGATACAGGATATCAGGTATCTTTCACTAACTCTCTCTGTAATATTACTTTAAATAGTAATGTTGTGTTAGTTGGTATTAGACAGGGTAATATTTATTTAGTAGATTTTAATTCAACCCATTCTGAAATCTGCTTATTTAATGAAGTAACAAATAACAACACCTTATGGCATAGGAGGCTTAGCCATGTTAACCTCAAGAACATATCTAGGTTATCTAAATACAACCTTGTTAGAGGTTTACCTTCTTGCCCTTACAAGAAGGAGAGCCTATGCAAGGCGTGTCAATTAGGCAAGCAAAACCAAAAACTCCTTTAAATCTGTAAATAAAAGTGATTCACCTAGAATCCTGTATTTATTACATTTGGACCTTTTTGGCCCAATAAATGTACAGAGTCTAGGAGGGAAGTATTACACTTTAGTAATTGTAGACGACTTCTC
The DNA here is from genome assembly GCA_039513925.1 of Platanthera zijinensis. NCBI lineage: Eukaryota > Viridiplantae > Streptophyta > Magnoliopsida > Asparagales > Orchidaceae > Platanthera > Platanthera zijinensis. The sequence goes on from CM077086.1 coordinate 155,191,924, forward strand.
TAGGTTCACTTGGGTGTTCTTCTTGAGAACTAAGGCTGATAACTTCAAAGTTCTTACAGATTTTCTACTATGTGTGCAGACTGAGTATTCTACTGATGTTGCCTTGATCAGAAGTGATCATGGTACTGAGTTTGATTCTCTTCTCATGCAAGAATTCTGTGAGAAAGAAGGTATCAAACATAGCTTCTCTGCTCCTAGAACTCACCAACAAAATGGGGTAGTGGAAAGGAAGAATAGAACCCTGATTGAAGCTGTTGGTACATTATTGGCAGATGCTAACATGCCTCTTTCTTATTGGGCAGAAGCTGTTAGCACAGCTAATTATGTCTTGAACATATGTCTTATACACAAGCTTAAGAGTAAATCTCCTTATGAGTTGCTTAAAGGAAAGAAACCTAAAATTAATTATTTTAGAGTATTTGGTTGTGTAGTATACATTCATAACAATAACAAAGAATACCTTAGAAAGTTTGAAGCAAAAGCTTCAATGGGAATTTTTCTTGGATATTCCCAAGTAAGCAAAGCTTATAGGGTATTTAATAAATCAACTTCTAAAATTGAGGAATCTGTACATGTTTCTTTTGATGAATCTCAGATGTTTTACAAGGAGAAGGAAACTTCCCCTTCCTCAAGTTCATTGCAGGTACCAGAATCTAATAAAGATGTCACTCAAGAGATTCTCCATCTATCAACTCTTCATATAACTAATTCAGACAGTGATGAAGACTTTGTAGAAGTTATTGTTGTACCACAAATAGTTGATCCAATTCCACCTGAGGAATTAATCCCAACTATTGCTGAAGATCACATCCCACCTACTGATCTTGTCACACTTAGAGATCATCCTACATCTAAAGTGATTGGAGACATATCAGCTGGTGTACAAACAAGACATCAATTAAGACAGGATGTGATGCATGCTTGTTTCCTTTCACAGGTTGAGCCCCTCACCATAAAAGATGCTGAGCTAGATCCCCACTGGATCATTGCTATGCAAGAGGAGCTCAATCAGTTTGAAAGATGTAAAGTATGGACTTTGGTTCCTAGACCAAAATGCCAACTGATCATAGGCACCAAGTGGGTGTTTAGAAACAAGTTGGATGCAAATGGAATTATTGTAAGGAACAAAGCTAGGCTTGTAGCTCAGGGCTACAGACAGGAGGAAGGTATAGATTATGACCAAACCTTTCCTCCTGTTACAAGGCTAGAGGCAATAAGGATCTTTCTAGCCTATGCAGCCTATATTAAGTTTAAGGTCTTTCAGATGGATGCCAAGAGTGCCTTTCTAAATGGTGAGCTAAAAGAAGAGGTATTTGTTGAACAACCTCCTGGGTTTGTCTCTTTAACTCAGCCCTCATTTGTGTACAAGTTGCAAAAAGCTTTTTATGGACTTAAACAAGCACCCAGAGCCTGGTATGAGACTCTAGCTAGTTTCCTGTTAGAGCACAACTTTGTTAAAGGAGTAGTTGATAGAACCCTTTTCATTAAGCATCACAAGGACACAATCCTGTTAGTTCAAGTGTATGTGGATGATATTATTTTTGGCTCCACTGATCCCAAACTGTGCAAAAAGTTTTCTGACTTGATGCATTCTAGGTTTGAGATGAGTAGTATGGGTGAGGTGTCTTACTTTCTTGGTCTCCAAGTAAAGCAAGATGCTGATGGCATCTTCATCTCCCAATCCAAATATGCCAAGGAATTGGTAAAGAAGTTTGGGATGGTTGATGCTTCAGCAATGCATACACCTATGGCCACTAATGTAGTTATAAATTCCGATGATCAGGGTAAGCCAGTGGATCAGAAAAACTATAGGGCCATTGTTGGTTCCCTATTGTATTTAATTGCAAGTAGACCAGATATAATGTTTGCTACATGCCTATGTGCTAGATTCCAGGTCAACCCCAAGGAATCTCATTTGATTCTTCTCAAGAGAATTTTGAGATACCTGAAGGGATGTCCAAATTTAGGACTATGGTACCCAGCTGAATCAGAATTTGAGTTAATTGGATACTCTGATTCTGACTATGCTGGTTGTAGAGTTGACAGGAAAAGTACCTCAGGAACTTGTCAGTTCCTGGGAGAGAGATTGGTCTCTTGGTTCTGTAAGAAGCACGCTTCTTTCTCAACTTCAACTGCAGAGGCTGAAAATATAGCAGCTGCTAGTTGTTGTTCACAGATCCTGTGGATTCAAAACCAGCTTTTGGATTATGGGTACACACACAAGAAAACAAAAATCATGTGTGACTGTACCAGTGCTATCTCCATTGCACAAAATCCTGTGCACCATTCTAGAACCAAGCACATTGAGATTAGACACCATTTCCTGAGAGATTGTGTGGAAAAGAACAAGATCAGCCTTGAGTTCATATCCACTGACCTTCAGAGAGGTGATATTTTCACCAAGCCCTTAGATTAACAGAAGCATCTGTTCTTTTTGGTTCAACTAGGTATGATTAATGGAAAAGACTAAGTGTGACTTCTGCCATTGTTGAAATCTATTTGAAGATCGTCGAACGATGTACGACGATAGTCGAATAGGTTGAGCCTATCGTCGACCTACGGGCGACGACAGCTTATTTGTTTGTGAAGACAAAAATAGTCGAACGATTGATCGACTACTCTGCTTTAGGAAACGATCGTCAAACGACCGTTCGACTATCATTTCCAGTATCTGTTAAAATAGATCGACGATTGTTGTTTTAATATAAAACCGATGGTCGACCTAGCTTAAGAGATCGTCCTTTTTGTCATCGAAGGAGATTATCTTTTCATATTCCGTCTTTCTTCTTGAGCCCTGCCTCGCGCTCTCTGCCGTTTCGCTTTCGTCATCTCTCTCGTCTTCTCCAACCCAATCAATGGCGATTGCTCCAGCCCTTCTGTCAGTGATAAAGTTCGACGCTGGCTTCAGCATAGATTTTGACTCTTTCAGCGCATGTGATTCTTAGAAAGTAGAAATCCTCCAGCTCTGCAAGGAACAAGGTTTGGAACGGCTTATGTCCACAAGGATCAAGATAAACGTCCCAGAGATTAAAGAGTGGGCCTTCACTTCGTCTTCTAATGACGAATCTATGACTGGAACGATTGGCGGCGAAGAGGTAATTCTGCCTCCCGCCATTTTAACTGATATTTTCGGATTGCTGAATGGTGAAGAGGAATATGAACAAGATGCTCTAGAGTTTGGGAGGATGCTGATTGAATTAGGACATGCCGAAGGCATTCCTTCTATATTGCTAAAGATTAATTTTCCGTTGAGGATAAAGTTCTTGGCTGAACTAGTCGGAAATATGCTTCTGGGCAAGCACTCTGCTCATGATAACATAACCAGGCAACAGTTTTCTTTGATGTGTGCAATATTAAATAAGAAACAGATAAATTGGGCAGGAGTTATGTTTGATTTGATAAGAAAGAAGAATAGCAAGAAGGAAGTCACCCTGGGTAGGGTACTTGGGATATTTCTAAGAGAGAAATACCCCCATTTGTTGGTTACAGTCTCTACATCCATCAATGCCAGCAAGAAGATGGATCCAACATTGTTTGTTAAGTGGAAAAGGAGTTTTCAGAAGCCTTCTTAGCAGGGGTAGCTCCAGTAGTGTCTGAGAGCACAAGGACTGTTTCAGTCACTCCCCACCTACCTGAAGCAGGCTCATCCATTCTCTCCATTCCATCCACTTCATCTGCATTACCATCTACTTCTACAGAAGTGCCATCCACATCTGCATTACCATCTACTCAAATTGAAGTTCCATCCACTTCAATTGAAGTACCATCTACTGCCTCTCTTCTTCTTGATTCTTCAACAATTCTCCATGCATCATCACCAGCATCTCCATTTCCTTCTCATCTTGCTAGGATTTCTCATCCTAGTTTTGATTTATTGGTTTCTGAGCTATCCACTCCTCCTTAGTCACCAATTCCTCATTCAGATCATATTGATCTTCATGCATCCACCCATCAATCACCAGTTCACTCTCCATCTCATCAGGAGAACACCATCCCTGATAATCATCCATATAATGTGATTCCCCCACCTTCATTTGAAATAACCCCAGCCTTCATTGCAAACATATTGGAGCTAATTACTCCTTCAATCAAAATCATGATTGAAGAAGCAATTGCTCCTCTCATTTCTTCCATCTCTACCTTATCATCTTTCATCCTAGCCTTCTCAAAATCTGCTGAGCCATCTTCAGTTAGGGGCCTGACTTCAGTTTCTACTGAAATCAGGCAGGGGGAGATGTTCGAGGAAGATGCCTCAGGACTGCCCCTTGTTTCTATTCCAACAGAGCCCCAAGCTCAGATTCAAGAAGTAACAGCAGCTCCAGTTGACAGTGCAACACCATCTGCAGCTCCAGCTCCAGTTCAGAAGCCTTCTGATATTATAATGGAAGAAGAGTTTGCGTTCAAAGTATGCGTCGAAGAAGCTTCTACTCCCTTAGTTGCTCTGTTCCTAGAAGGAGTCATTACCTTCTTTCTAGATGACTTATGGGAGTTAGGAAATTCTGAGGAAAATCCTGAAGGTAATTCATTTACTCATTTTCTTGACATGTTAACTGACATGCTAGTCTGTGAATACCTAGAAGGGATGTTTCAATTTCTTTTAGCAAATCTGTATTCCTAATACTACAGATCTAGTGGAAGTAGTTGAAGCTGCTCCAAAACCTGTTTAACAACCTGCTCAAGATCCAGTGCAAGAATCTGCTAATCAAGAGCCTGTATCTTCTCATCCAGCTCAGGTAGCTGTGAATGATGAACTGGTCTTCATGACAGTTACAGCTGAGATAGAGAAAGTTTCAGATATTCAAGAAGAAAAGTCTACAGTCTGGGATGACACCCCAGGACTGGATCTAGATACTCTTCTGGCACAGGATTCCCTAGAAGAAGAGAAAGAAAAAGCTGCTTTAAAAGATAAAGAAAAAGCTATGCAAGAAGCTTTTGATCCTTATGATCATCCTCCATCATCTAATTCTGAGGATGAGGATGACTCTGATGACTCAGAAGAATCTAAGAAAAAGAAATCTGCTAAAAGGAAAAGGAAAGTTGTTGCTCCTCCTCCACCTAACCCTGACCATGATATTCCTTATTATATCTTGAAAGGAATAGATCCCAAGTCTAAAGAATATCAGCACTGGATGGGATTCTCCAAGAATCAGTAAAAGCAAAGAAAGAAATCCAAAAGATATGATAGTCCAACACCTAAATGGACCCCTAGAGGTCCTCCTCCTCCACCTCCCAGTGCAGGAGCGTCTGGTAATATTTCTGCAAATCCTTCAGCCCCGTCTACTAGATTCACTCCATCTCAATCTCATCAAAGGAAAAGCAATCCAGGATATCAATGCAGATCCCAATCTGGATATCAAAGGCAAGATGCTGATTCAAGAGAACAAGTAAAGGATGTAGTTTATCAGAAACCAACTTTTTCTCCTCGTCCTTCTCCCAAGAGAAGAGCATCTCCTTCCAAAGAAACCAAGAGCATATCTTCCTCAAAGCCAGCTCATGCAAAGGAAACTGATTCAAAAGGTAAAAGGATTATTTTCTCTGAAAAATCTAGTAAGAAATATGCTGAGTTTGCTCCTCCTTCTTCCCTAGTTGTTCAAGAAAATAGAGAACCAGCTGCAAGCATGTTAGAACTTTCTACTAAATTTAAAGCTGTAAAACCTTTAGATCCAACTTGTGAAAATTAATATGAAAGTCAAGAGCTTAATCCTGATTTCAGGATGGCTAGATTTCTTGAACTAGTTGGATCAGCCCAGATCAGAAAAGCCAAAGCAGAAGGAAAAGATATTACAGGATTAACGACTATGTCTAAATTCAGAAAGAAGGAGCTAGATAAATTCCAGGTTAGACCTGAGGTCTTTGATCCTTCAAAATATATGGAAAAGCATCCTGAAGCAGTAGTTCCAAGAACAGAGGAATCTAGAATTATTGGAGAACAAGATCTAAAGTTATCAAAGAAAGAATCTTTAGACCCTTTTAGAAAAATTTCTTTTCTTCCTGGTTCCTCTGTATCTAAACCAGATTCTGATGTCTCTTAAGTTTCATTGATTGACAGTTTTTTATTTGTCTGTTTGATTGATGTTATCTGCTGCTTAGATATTTCTTTTCCTGTATTATATTTATTTCTAGTAGTTTGTTTTGTGTGTTTGTTTTTGAGAGACATAACCCAAATAGGGGGAGATTGTTGGTACCCTAGATTGGATTTGAGTTTAGTCTTCTCTTTTAGTCTCTTGACCTAAGATTTATCTATGGTCAAAGGTTAGTTGTTTAGTTAGATTGTTCTAGTTGTAGAGTTGTCACTTATCCAGATGAAAATTTGGTTAAGTTGTTTTTTGTTCGACTATGGTCGAACGCCTCTCGACTATCGTCGATCAACTGTTCGACGATCGTCTATCAGTTGGTCGACGTTTGTCTATCAGCAGATCGTCTATCTCTGAGTTAGTTCAACTCTTGTTAGCTCGACGTTCTGTGGAATCTGCCTCGTCGATCGTCGAACCCCGCTCGACTTCTTTTGACCAGACAGATTTCTTGATAGTTCAACTATCTGCTTGGATAGTTCAACTATCTGATAGTTCGACTATCTGTTTGATAGGTCGACTATCTGCTCTGTTTGATAGTTCAACTATCTGCTTGGATAGTTCAACTATCTGATAGTTCGACTATCTGTTTGATAGGTCGACTATCTGTTTTGCTTGATAGTTCGACTATCTGTCTTGATAGGTCGACTATCTGTTCTATTTGATAGTTCGACTATCTGCTTGGATAGTTCAACTATCTGATAGCTCGACTATCTGTTTGATAGGTCGACTATCTATTTTTCTTGATAGCTCGACTATCAGTTTGATAGGTCGACTATCTGTTTTGCTTGATAGTTCGACTATCTGTCTTGATAGGTCGACTATCTGTTTTGCTTGATAGTTCGACTATCTGCCTTGATAGGTCAACTATCTGATAGCTCGACTATCTGTTCTGATAGGTCGACTATCTGCTGTGGTAGTTCGACAATTTTCTTTGAGAGTTCGACTATCTGTATCGTTCGACTATCTGTTCTGATAGGTCGACGATCTCTGTGCTTCGGTCGACAATCTCCGAGGGTCGTTCGACGTTCTTCTGTCTGTCTTTAGTAATTTTGTACTCCTTCTGTTCTATGATTTAATTCCTGTTTATTTAGCATATTTTATTAAAGATTATTTCATTGATTTTGTGCATACATCTCAAGGCAATCTTTCCCAATCCTTTGTGCATAAGTCAAGCTTTATCTAACAAAGTTCTTTGTCTTATTTGTTGAAATATCTTTTTTGCTTTATCTGTCATGCTGTCCTTTATAGCCGTTAGACTCAAAAAGTCTTCTTTGGCCGTAAAGAGTTTAGTCTGATGTGACTTTCTTTAGTACTCCTTTTATCAGATTGGATTTGTAGCTTCTTTGAAAGCTTTATCCCCTTATAGCATATCTGCCTGCAGGATATGTTTTTTCTTTATGCTTTTTGTAGCTCAGTTTACAGATCTCAGAAGAAGACAAAAATCAAACCAAGTTTAGAGCCGTTGCAAAGACCCATATATAAAGAGCTTCTTTTGAAAGAAAAAAAAATGTACAATAACAAGAGACACAAGATATACAGATTCAAAGCAAGAAGAGTTACAGCTCTCAGTCATTGATACATTAAACTGAGAAGATCATCCTTCTTCAACTCTCTCTTCTTCAATCCTGAGTTCATCCTGCTTCCAGAAACATTCACTCAGTGCCTCGAGAAGAAGAAAAAGAAAGAAAAGCAATTGAAGAAGAAAAATCATTCTATAATCAAGAGTCTTCTTCAAGCTTCTCCTTCAGAATTTCAAGACAGTTCTCTGTCAAGAATTCAGAAGAGTTCCTGCACCCTGAAGCAAGACTTCTTCTTGGATATTCTCTAAGCCAGGGGGAGCCTTGATTCTTTAGAGCTTTCTAGCTCTATGCAATCCACTAGCTTCTCTAATCTGTTTTAACAATAGAGAAGAAACTTTAACTCTCTCAACCTCCTGTATAAAGGGTTATAACTCCCTTCAAAAGTGAACCTTGGTGGCAGGGCACCTGATCAAAAACCTGTGTTGGATTTTGAGCTCCTGATCAAAAGCTCAAAGGGTCCACTTGATCTACCTGAAGCAGATCAGTTGGTGGCAGGGCACCTGAACAAAAACCTGTAGTGGATTCCTACCAGGGTGGTAGAAGAGTGGACGTACCTATTTAGAGAGAACCACTATAAACTTCTTGTGTCGTCTGTGTTACTTATTTAATTTATTGCACTATGGCTGTGAGTAGAAATAACTAGGATTTCTAGTTGCTGTGATAGGATCAAAGCTCAACTGTAATTACAGTTAGCTTTCTCTAGTGCACTTCACTTTGTGTTAGGCTCTAGGGTTTTAAATATCTATAAACTCATTCCGCAAATTAACTCTAAGGGAGTTGAGTAGGGTATCATAATTTTTGAATACTCTATTCACCCCCCCCCCCTCTAGAGTTGTATCTATCCTCACTTTCAGTCACGATGACAAATGGGCTCGTGATAAGATGTTAGTAAAGCAAAAATCTGGCTAAGTCTAGAAGCATCGAGTGAAGGCAGTTCACTTGATGCCAGAAGAGCAAAAGCATTGAGAGAACTACATATAGTCAATGCTGCAATGTTGGTGACAAGAAATATGGCTAAGTACAGAAGAATTGAGTGAAGGCAGTTCACTCAACTCCAACTCAATAAGATATCTGGCTAAGTGTAGAAGCGTTGAGTGAAGGAAGTTCACTCAACAAGATATCTGGCAAAGTCCAGAAGTGTTGAGTGAAGGCAGTTCAACTAAACACAAACTCAATAAGATATTTGGAGAAGGATAGAAGCATGAGTGAAGACAGCTCACTCAATGCTTCAATCAAGAAGACAGGTTACTAGACAGGTAAAAAATCCACTAAGTCCAGAAATATTGTGTGAACTCACTTCACTCAACGCCAGAAGAGTAGAAGCATTGATAGAAGCTCAAGCAGTCAAAGCCTCAGAAGGATTAGAAAGAAAATCTTTCTAAGTCCAGAAGCGTTGAGTAAAGGCAGTTCACTCAACGCCTACTCAACAGATAATTCAACTAAGTCCAGATGCATTGAGTGATGAAGGCTCACTCAACGCACTCAACGCATGGAGATTAAAAATTCTGCTAAGTACTTTTCGTTGAGTGACTGAAAGTCTTTGAATATAAGTGCAGCTAATCACCTAGAGGGGGTGAATATATAGGTTTCTTGAGCTTTTTAGATACTTTTAACCATTATCAGATTATGCTGTGTGTAATGATATGATTGCTGATGCTTTCAATATTATCATCCAGATGACATAGTAGCTTTATAGTGGTTCCCCAGTGTATGGGTACATCCACTGTCCCTCCCTCCTTTCTAACAGAATGTTATACAAGGCACTTCTCCAACAACTTGGCTCCCCAAAGATTACAACACGATCCCACAGGATCACTCAGTCTCCACTAAGACTTGCGACACAAGCTAACATCCCAACCACTCTGTAATCACCTTATCACCTAGCACAGGCACAAATGCCAAACAACACAGGCTGAGAAAAATAGCCCTACAACACAAAGATCCAAAACGGGATCCTACTATTCAGATCTATACCAGATCCTATACTCGGCCTTTATAACTTATGCTTACAATACAGATCTCACCAAATCTAACTCTCAGCCTTAATAAACTAGGCTTACAACATAGATCTTGAATAAATCCTACAGAATTTGAATTGAAATATTGATTTGGGTCAATAAAAAATAATATGTGTCAATTTCTTACTAAGCTAAGTGAATCTCATCCCTATCTTCTTCACAGAAACAAGGTTGATTTTCTTCAAGAATCTAATACTTGTGCTGGAAGTATTCTCAGAACCTTGACTCTTATTCTGTTAATGAAGGAGAGAGAAGAGAGATCTTCTATCAGCTAACCAAATTTATATATCATAGAATGCTCTACCTCTTCTTCATTGATCCAGAGATTGATCTTCAATTTTGGCTCGGCTTGGATCTTGAAGTAACTTCAACTAGGGCTTGTATTGACTGATTCTTCTTCCTCAGAGAAATCCTCAGATCTTGCTGTTGCAGATGTCGATTGCAGTAGCTATCTCAGAGATCATTTAGATTTGTTGAATTGAAGCTTTTGCCTCTACAAAAATAACGGGAGAAGAAGATGAAGTCTCGTTCCTCTTTCTCGTAATGAAATGATCGCTCAAAAATTTATTTCGATCCAGATTTCATCCTCTATTTATAATCCCGTCATCCAACGAGATGATTGACATGTGTCATTGTTTTAACGGTTGATTATATCCTTAGTTTTACAGAACGAAACTAACGACGACGTTAGTAATAAATTACAGCTCTTCCTTTATCATTTTGAATTTTGTTTACTTTTGTTTACTTGACTGACGTTAGCCATTCTAGAGTTAGAATATTTCAAACAACTACCCAGGCTGTAACGCCCCCGATTTTTCTGCGTTTATTTTTATTCTCGTTTGGCATTACGATGACACGTTTCCGTGGCTTGTGCCATTTGTGGAGTGTGGTTTAGCTCCTTAGAACTGAGTGCCCTATTCTGTAGCCTGTTGGTAAGATCTCCCTAGCAAGCCGAGTCGTTTTGGGTGACCCGGTGTGGCCTCTCGGGGGGATGTTGGTGTTTGTCTTTATTTGGGTATAACTCGAGTTCTGTTCATCGAAAATTAATTTCGACTTCGCCGTTGTGTTCGTAGCGTGGGTATTTAGCTACGGTGCGAATTTCGTCGAATTCCAAGGTAGTTCGATTTTCGCGTCGTTTTGGTGCTTTATGCAATTTTGTAATAAAATATATTATATTATATTATATATATATATATATATATATATATATATATATATATATATATATATATATATATATAGGATAGAATGAAAAGAACGATCATCTTCTTCACGTTAATAACCGCCGCCCCTGTATGAGAGGAAACGGAGAAACCGCCGAGCCTTGCCTTCCACCGCCGATTCCCGGAGCGTTTGTGGACGGAATTCGATTCCGAGAGTGGATTCGGATTACTCTCGTCGAGACCTTCATTCCTACGGTAAGAATTTCGATTTTCGTGGAGCTTTAGGGGGATTAGAATTTTTGGTTTTTGAGGTTTCCGCCATTAAAGTTTGGATTTGCTTGTTAGGTGAGTTTTTGGTGCTGCTCTGTCTAGTGCAGCGCGAAGAGGAGGGAAAGCCGACCAAGCTTCGCCGGAAATCGAGGCAAGTGGTGTTCTTGCCCTTGCCAAGTTGTTTTCTTTTGTTTAAAGCCTATTGTTTCTATCGTTTTATCTCCTATTTTTCCGTCTCGAATGATTAGTCATAGTTTGAATGGTAGTGGCGCGCGTCGTTGGTAGTTTCCTACTGCTACTGTAGTTGCGTGGGTCGTGTGCGCGTTCCGGTGTCGTCCGGGAAATCCCAACGGTACAGGTTACCCGCGCACGGTCATCAACCGTTAGGGCGCACGACCACTGGTCGTGTGCCTCTGTTCGTGCGCGGCTGTCTTTTTATTTTCCAAATTTCTGTCTCGGCAATCGCACGAGCGCTGACAACAGTGCGCACGACCAGTGGTCGTGCGACACTGATCGTGCGTAGTTGCTAGGTTTTCTGTCAGGTTTCCCTGGTTCACTTCGCACGACCATCAACCAATGACCGCGCACGACCACTGATCGTGCGCCACCGATCGTGCGCTTTGAATATTTCCTTTCGCTCCGTATTTAGCGGTCGTCGATACGCGGGTTAGGTGGGCATGAGTGTTTTGTGTAGTGTTAAGGTAGTAAGGTAAGAGTTATTGTTGTGATAGTTCTCCTTGCGTGTCACGTTGAGTGGGTGAAGCTCACTCAATGCGGTGTCGAGAGGACCCAGCGCCACGTCGTGTTGAGTCATTTCAACGCTTTCTTTTTCTCTTTCCTCGATTTACGTTCCCGAGTGAATTCCTTGTTTATATTTATAATTTCCTTGTCGGTCATGTTTCTCTTTCCTAATGCCCAAATCGTGGGTCGTGGATAGTAGTGGTGGTTTGTAGCTCTTTATGGGGGTGGAGTTGTGTAATTTAGCCAAGGCCACTCGTGTTTTTCTTGCTCCAGGTACGGGCTGGGCATGTGTGGGTGGAAGGTCCCTTGTGCTTTCACGTGTAGACCCTCGAGCTTGTTGACTTGGACATGGTGGATGGGGGGACTGAGTTTGCCTCCAATCCGGTTCCTCGTTGTTTGATTTTGCTACTACCACCTCCCACAGTTTAGGGTGTTAGAAGTTTCTTCCTTAGTAGTTTGCAGCACTTTGGGCTCTTGGTAGCCTAGTAGGCCCTGCAGGATGTTGTTCCTGGGCTGGGTTGTTGCTGTTTCCTCGCACGTAGTGCTTTTTTTGGATTGCCCTGTTTTGTTGGGGAACTTTCTTGCGAAGGTGGACCTGAAGATGATTGATCTGGAGGACTTCGATGTTATTCTGGGCATGGACTGGCTCTCTAGGTATGATGCAGTCTATCAGTGCAAAGGAAAGCGCTTGGACTTCATCAGGGACGACGGTCAGCCCGGAAGCGTGAATGCTGATCCGTGTCAGGATTCTCCTGTCATCTCTGTGGTATGTGCTCAGAGGTTGTTTCTTTCTGGTTGTTGTAGTTGTTTAGTCTCGGCGGTTGAAACCGCTGTTAGCGTACCACGCTTGGAGGAGATTCCTATTGTTTGTGGTTTCGCCGATGTTTTTCCTGATGACCTTCCTGGTCTTCCTCCCGAGCGGGATGTGGAGTTTGTGATCGATTTGGAGCCGGGTACGCATCCTATTGCTAAGGCGCCGTACCGGATGGCCCCTCATGAGTTAGAGGAGTTGCGAGGTCAGTTGGATGAGCTGTTGGCTAAAGGTTTTATCAGGCAGAGTTCGTCGCCTTGGGGTGCTCCTGTTTTGTTTGTAAAGAAGAAAGATGGGTTGATGCGGCTTTGCATCGACTATAGAGAATTGAACAAGGTCACTATTAAGAACAGATACCCTCTGCCGAGGATCGATGATTTATTTGACCAGTTGCGCGGTAGCACGGTGTTCTCCAAGATCGATCTTCGTTCTGGTTATCATCAGCTCAGGATCCGTGAGGCGGATATTCCACGGACTGCGTTTATATCGAGGCATGGACACTTTGAGTTTTTGGTGATGTCGTGGTCTGACCAACGCACCATCAGCCTTCATGGATATGATGAACAGGGTGTTCAAGGATTTCCTCGACAAGTTCGTTGTGGTCTTCATTGATGACGTGTTAGTTTATTTTCGTAGTGCTGAGGAGCATGAGCAGCATTTGCGTTTGGTCCTTTCAGAGTTGAGGAACCATAAGTTATTCGCCAAGTTGAGCAAGTGCGAATTTTGGTTGCCTCAGGTTTCTTTTCTAGGCCACGTGGTGAGCAAGGAAGGGATCTCGGTCGATCCAGAAAAGATTGCAGCAGTGATGGATTGGAGTAGGCCAAGTACGCCTAAGGAGATCAGGAGTTTCTTAGGGTTGGCTGGATATTACAGAAGATTTGTGGAGGGTTTCTCCTCCCTAGCTGCACCGTTGACCAAGCTGACTCAGAAGAATGTGGCATTTGTTTGGAGCGAAAAGTGCGAGGAGGCTTTTCTGGAGCTAAAGAAGAGATTGTGCACTGCCCCCGTTCTGACCCTGCCTATTGAGGGTGTGGATTATGATGTATATGTGGATGCTTCGCTTGTAGGTCTGGGATGCGTATTAATGCAGGTTGGGAAGGTGATTGCCTATGGGTCAAGGCAGCTGAAGACTCATGAAAAGAATTATCATACGCATGACCTTGAGTTCACAGCGGTTATTTATGCGTTAAAGCTGTGGAGACACCTATTTTATGGGGCTCAGTGCAAGATCTTCACTGACCACAAGAGCCTGAAGTACGTGTTCACGCAGAAGGAGTTGAATCTGCGCCAGCGGCGATGGCTAGAGTATGTGGCTGATTATGATGTAGAAATCCAGTATCATCCGGGCAAGGCCAATGTGGTGGCCGACGCCCTGAGCCGAAAGACGGGAAAGATCTTTAACCTCTCCGCCGATCGGTTAGTTGAGGAGTTCCTCCTTATGGATATTTCAGTGGGATGCTGTGGTTTGCAGAGTAGTTTGTCAATGGCAGAGCCGTCCTGGATTTCTTTGACCAGACTGCACCAGAAGGACGACCCGGATCTGTTGCACTTGTTCATCAGGACAGAGAAGGGAGAGTTGCCAGATTTTACTATCGATGATGCGGGTACTTTGAAGTACCGCGGCAGGTTTTGCGTTCCCGCGGTTAGGGATATTAGGAGGATGATTTGCAGAGAGGCTCATGGATCTAGCGTTGCCTATCATCCAGGATCTACGAAGATGTACCGTGACTTAAGGCAAATTGCCTGGTGGTATGGAATGAAAGGTGATATAGCCCGATTTATTGCTGAGTGCCACACTTGCAAGCGCGTGAAGGCCGATCATGGAAGGCCTGGTGGCAAGTTGACCCCGTTAGAGATCCCGACTTGGAAGTGGGAGAGTATATCTATGGACTTCATTACGGGCTTACCAAAATCTTCGAGGGGATTTGATTCTGTTTGGGTTATAGTGGATAGATTGACGAAGTGTGCTCACTTCATGCCTTATAAGATTGATTACCCGATGAAGAAGATAGCGGAGTTGTACTTGAATGAAGTCATCCGACTCCACGGTGTGCCGGTTAGCATCATTTCTGATCGAGACTCCCGATTTACTTCTCGTTTTTGGCAGAGTCTGCAGGAGGGTTTGGGTACGGATCTGAGATATTCTACTGCGTACCACCCACAGACCAATGGGCAGACGGAGCGGGTGAATCATATTGTTGAGGATATGATCCGATGCTATATTTTAGACCACGGCGGAGCGTGGGATGAGCGGCTGCGACTTATTGAATTTGCTTACAATAACAGTTATCAGGAAAGTTTGCAGATGGCTCCGTTCGAAGCCTTGTATTGGAGGCGCTGTAGGACTCCGTTGTTTTGGGCCGAGGCTGGTGAGAGGTCGTTGTTGGGTCCTGATGCGCTGGAGGATATGGAAGTCGCCGTGAAGCTTATTCGGGAGAAGCTTCGTATAGCTCAGGAGAGGTACGAAAAGAACTCCAATCGGCGTAGGTCTGCTTTGGAGTTCTCTGTAGGGGACCTTGTATTTCTTAAAGTTTCCCCAATGGTGGGTGTAGAGAGGTTTGGTAAGAATCGGAAATTGGACCCAAGGTATGTGGGCCCGTTCGAGATCTTGGAACGGATTGGCGTGTCAGCTTATAGATTGGGTTTGCCAGCAAACTTCCCAGGAGTTCATAATGTATTTCATGTTAGCCAATTGCGGAAGTGTGTGCGCAGTAGTGGGCAGGCCTTGGACGTTGTGCCCCAGTTGGAGCCCAACCTCTCTTTTGTTGAGGTGCCGGTTCGTATTTTGGATACTCAGGAGCGAGTGCTGCGAAAGAAGTCCATACCGATGGTGAAAGTTCTGTGGAAAAATCAGGATTTGGAGACCGCGACTTGGGAGCTAGAGTCGGCCATGAGGAGGGCTTACCCTCACCTGTTTCCCTGATTTGATCGGTATGTTTCCCTTCTTGTAACTCCTATTGGTTACTTTTCCTTCTTTAGTAGGAGTGTTGTGCGTAAAGTTTCGGGACGAAACTTTCTTTTAGGGGGAGTGACTGTAACGCCCCCGATTTTTCTGCGTTTATTTTTATTCTCGTTTGGCGTTACGATGACGCGTTTCCGTGGCTTGTGCCATTTTTGGAGTGTGGTTTAGCTCCTTAGAACTGAGTGCCATATTCTGTAGCCTGTTGGCAAGATCTCCCTAGCAAGCCGAGTCATTTTGGGTGACCCGGTGTGGCCTCTCGGGGGATGTTGGTGTTTGGCTTTATTTGGGTATAACTCAAGTTCTGTTCGTCGAAAATTAATTTTGACTTCGCCGTTGTGTTCGCAGCGTGGGTATTTAGCTACGGTGCGAATTTCGTCGAATTCCGAGGTAGTTCGGTTTTCGCGTCGTTTTGGTGCTTATGCAATTTTGTAATAAAATATATTATTATATATTAATATATATATATATAGGATAGAATGAAAAGAATGATCATCTTCTTCACGTTAATAACCGCCGCCCCTGTACGAGAGGAAACGGAGAAACCGCCGAGCCTTGCCTTCCACCGCCGATTCCTGGAGCGTTTGTGGACGGAATTCGATTCCGAGAGTGGATTCGGATTGCTCTCGTCGAGACCTTCATTCCTACGGTAAGAAATTCGATTTTCGTGGAGCTTTAGGGGGATTGGAATTTTTGGTTTTTGAGGTTTCCGCCATTAAAGTTCGGATTTGCTTGTTAGGTGAGTTTTTGGTGCTGCTCTGTCTAGTGCAGCGTGAAGAGGAGGGAAAGCCGGCCAAACTTCGCCGGAAATCGAGGCAAGTGGTGTTCTTGCCCTTACCAAGTTGTTTTCTTTTGTTTAAAGCCTATTGTTTCTATCGTTTTATCTCCTATTTTTCCGTCTCGAATGATTAGTCATAGTTTGAATGGTAGTGGCGCGCGTCGTTGGTAGTTTCCTACTGCTACTGTAGTTGCGTGGGTCGTGTGCGCGTTGCGGTGTCGTCCGAGAAATCCCAACGGTACAGGTTACCCGCGCACGGTCATCAACCGTTAGGGCGCACGACCACTGGTCGTGTGCCTCTGTTCGTGCGCGGCTGTCTTTTTATTTTCCAAAGTTCTGTCTCAGCAATCGCACGAGCGCTGACAACAGTGCGCACGACCAGTGGTCGTGCGATACTGATCGTGCGTAGTTGCTAGGTTTTCTGTCAGGTTTCCCTGGTTCACTTCGCACGACCATCAACCAATGACCGCGCACGACCACTGATCGTGCGCCATCGATCGTGCGCTTTGAATATTTCCTTTCGCTCCGTATTTAGCGGGCGTCGATACGCGGGTTAGGTGGGCATGAGTATTTTGTGTAGTGTTAAGGTAGTAAGGTAAGAGTTATTGTTGTGATAGTTCGCCTTGCGTGGCACGTTGAGTGGGTGAAGCTCACTCAATGCGGTGTCGAGAGGACCCAGCGCCACGTCGTGTTGAGTCATTTCAACACTTTCTTTTTCTCTTTCCTCGATTTACGTTCCCGAGTGAATTCCTTGTTTATATTTGTAATTTCCATGTCGGTCATGTTTCTCTTTCCTAATGGCCGAATCGTGGGTCGTGGGTAGTAGTGGTGGTTTGTAGCTCTTTATGGGGGTGGAGTTGTGTAATTTAGCCAAGGCCACTCGTGTTTTTCTTGCTCCAGGTACGGGCTGGGCATATGTGGGTGGAAGGTCCCTTGTGCTTTCACGTGTAGACCCTCGAGCTTGTTGACTTGGACATGGTGGATGGGGGGACTGAGTTTGCCTCCAATCCGGTTCCTCGTTGTTTGATTTTGCTACTACCACCTCCCACAGTTTAGGGCGTTAGAAGTTTCTTCCTTGGTAGTTTGCAGCACTTTGGGCTCTTGGTAGCCTAGTAGGCCCTGCAGGATGTTGTTCCTGGGCTGGGTTGTTATTGTTTCCTCGCACGTAGTGCTTTTCTTGTTATCCTATTTTGGGTAGTTGTGACTCTTTCTACTGCATGTTTTACAGGTACTTTTCCCCTTTTGGTTGACTCTTTCATGCAGTTTTACTTTGTTTAGCTTGTTGAGGTATTCTGTTTTCTTTTGGAATACCCCAGGTTCTGAGCCGTAGCCAGTTGGGTGGCTAGTTTGCAGTGGTGGTGTTGGTGGTCTCTTGGACCTTGGTGTTCCGTTTGCCGTGTTGGTGAGGTAGTTTTTCAGTACTTTCTTACAGACATACATATATGCCAGTGGGTTCGTGTCAGGTTGTTGGCGCTCACTGGTAGTTTTTTTTTTACCTTTGTACTGAATATATTTACTTATGCTGCTACCATTTTCTGGAGATAGTCTACTTGCTCTGAGAAGGTTTTATGCTAGGTTGCTAGTTATTTTTAAACTATAATTATTATTATAAATAAAGCTCATGATCAGCATGTTTTATAAGACGTATTCACTATTTTCCAAATCACGTATAAAGACCGTTTCCTTATATATTATATAAATTAAATGTAGGGTCTTGCATAGCATGAGTGGTTCTCTTGGGACCCTTATGTGCTCTTTAGGATGTCAAACCTAAATAAAGTATTTTTCCGCAGCGTATAAATATAGTTTTTCTTTTGTGGACTAGGTGATCCACTGAGCCGAGGGATACGGTCTCTAAAATATAACTGATTTTCTAATCATTAATCACATGATTTTCTTTCATTAAGTTGGTAGTTGGTTTTGCCTGAGCGTCAGCAGTTATCCCCTGCTTGACGTGGCATCATGACGCGTGTTTTCTCTTACTCTGATAATTCTTAATTCGGAGAAAATGCGGGTTGTGACACAGGCGTTGAGTACGTTGAGTTAATAAGCAATACTCAGCAATTCTAGGCTTAGAAAATTTTCGTCTCTGCTAGGCGTTGAGTGAGTAAGCTCCACTCAACGCTTTTTAACATAGTCAACATTTTGCATCCTTCTGCAACTCTAGGTGTTGATAGCATTGAGTGTGTAAGCTTCACTCAACACTTCTTGCCTTAGAATAATTTTCAGCTCTTTCTGCAACTATGGCATTGAGAGCATTGAGTTTATAAGCTTCACTCAACGATTCTGTACTTAGAATAATTTTCAGCTCTTTGTACAACTATGACATTGAGTGCGTTTAGTGAACTAGCTTAACTCAATGATTCCGTACTTAGAAAAATTTTGCACTGCATGAACGCGTTGAGTGTGTTGACTGCACTTAATGCTTTTTTCCTTCAGCCTCAATATTTGACTAGGCATTGAGTAAACTGTCTTCACTCAACGATTCTAGACTTAACCAAATTTTGGTTTCTCCTTAGGCATTGACTGCAGCAGCATGACTCAATGCTATCTATCATCTGTCGTTTAGTGAACTGTATTCACTCAATAGTTTTGTACTCAGACAGATTTACCTGTCTTTCTTCCACAGATTTGACTTAATCAACATGAAATTGAGTGATAAGGATTCACTCAATGCTTCTAGACATAACTGCTTTTCTATGACAGATTTTCTTTAACTTTGATAGAACTAGCATGGAGTTGAGTGATCAAGATTCACTCAATGCTTCTGGACTTAACGAATTTTTTATGATAGATTTGCTTTAGCTTTGATAGAACTGTCATGGCGTTGAGTGATCAAGCTTCACTCAACGCTTCTGTACTTAACCAATTTCCTATCTCTTTCTACTATGTCTTTGACAGAAATAGTATGACTCAACGCTTTTGGCTATATGGTATTGAGTGAGTTGACTTCACTCAATGCCTGTGGACTTTGCCTGAGTTGACCTCACTCAATGCCTGTGGACTTAGCCACTTTTCTGCCTTGCCAACACTTAAATCTTTGACTGTGCTGACTTCACTCAGCATTATTAGTTGTATGGTGTTGAGTGAACTGACTTCACTCAACTCTTGTAGACTTAGACATTTTTCTTCACTGTCACTAGCTTTTGGTTAATCTGACGTTGAGTGAGCTTTCTAAAATCAACGCATGTGGACTTAGTCATTTTTATTCATTGTCACTAGCTTATTATTCATCTGGCATTGAGTGAGCTTGCTTCACTCAACGCCTATGGACTTAGGCAATTTCCTGCCTTTCCAGTCTGCTTCTTTGAGCCCACCAGTCAATGTAACTTGAACCACCTATCCAATCAATATGACATTGACTAACCTACATACATGAACTTAAACGTACATCAAATACAACTATGTGTATACCATTTACTTGTTTAACTTCTTACAAATATGGGACATTGGGATTAATAGACCTAACAATCTCCACCTATTTCAAGATGTCAAAACACCATTTGAAAATTCTGTATCAATGATATACACCAACATATGCAGCACCAATATTCAATAATATATTAACACAAGAGAGTTAAGGGTTACCACATTTCCCATTTTTCTGCTAGTATAGTGATCATCACATACTCCCCCTATGTTGCTGCAAGGTTCACCTTGCAAGGTTTACCTTTTCCCCTTAAATGAGAACACCACCTGCTCCCCTTATTTTGTTGCATTGATACCTAGTCACCTTAGCCCCTTAGCCTTAGTCACCTTCTCCACCTTTTTGACTTCTTTAGATAGAGGGAAAAGCTGTCCATCTGTGATTATCTTCCCCTTTTTCTTATTACAGATAATCAACTTGTGATGAACTTGCTCCCCCTCAACAAGGGCATCTTCTACCAATACTTTGTATATTCTAGCCTTGATACCATTTTCTGGTCTTCACAACCTGCAAAATGATGTAGTTCCTACAATAAAACAATATGAAGAGCAACTAAAGCTACACCAAGTTCAACATACCTAACTAAAACTTAATGGTGTTGAACTTTGCTTCATCTAGTGGCTTGGTGAAGATATCGACCACTTGCTTGTCTGTTGGGACAAACTCAAGACTAATATACTCACATTCCATATACTCTCTTATAAAGTGATATCTAATCTCATTGCTTAGTCCTGCTATATGAGATAAGATTCCTAGCTATAAGGAATGCACGGGTAGAGTAGAAGAAGAAAGAACTTCTACTTAATCGAATGTTATAATCCTGAATTTGATGTTGTTTCCACAGCAACTGTGCACAATAGCTCCCTGCATCTATATATTCTAATTCTGTAGTAGAAATAGAAACACTTGTTTGCTTCTTACTATTCCACAACACAAGTATTTTTCCCAGAAACAGACCAGAGCCTGATGTACTTTTCTTGTCTTCTCTACAGCCTGTAAAGTATGCATTTGAAAAGCCTATTTGTTTAAAATCCCTATTCTTAGGGCACAAAAGGCCAAGATCTGGTGCGCCCTTCAAATATCTCAAAATCCTCATACCAGCAGAGTAATAAGATTATTTAGGGCATTCCTAATATCTAGCACAGACACATATGTCATACATAATGTCTAGCCTACATGTAGTTATGTATAGAAGGGAGCCAATTATCCCTCTATACAAAGTTTGATTAGTTGGTTTCCCTACCTCATATTTTTCTAAAGACATAGTTGACCCCATGGGAGTTTTCATGGTGGAGGAATTCTCCATCCCAATTTTTTTAATCAACTCTCTGGTAAACTTAGACTGGGATATGGATAAACCATTGTCAGTATGTTTTACTTGGAGACCCAAGAAGAACTTAAGTTCACCCATACTGCTCTTATCAAACTTCCCATGCATAAGTTTGGAAAACTTTCTACAAAGGTTGTCATCAATAGATCCAAAGATAATATCATCAACATATATCTGAACTAGGATGATATTTCCCTTGGATTCCCTTAGAAATAGGGTTTTGTCTATCTTCTCCATTGATAATTTGTTCTCAATAAGGAAGCTAGATAGGGTCTCATACCATTCTCTAGGGGCTTGCTTCAACCCATATAGAGCTTTCTTAAGTTTATAAACAAAATTATGATGGTTAGGAACAACCAAACCTTGAGGTTGTTTAATATGGACTTCTTCCTTCAATTCTCCATTCAGGAAAGCTGACTTTACATTCATCTGGTAGAATCTAAACCTTGGTATATAACATATGAAAGGAATAGTCTGATGGCTTCTAGTCTTGCTACAGGGGAAAAGGTTTGATCAAAGTTAATACATTCTTCCTGTCTATACCCCTGAGCTACCAGTCTAGCTTTATTCTTGGTTATAATGCAGTTTTCATCAAGTTTATTCCTATGGATCCACTTGGTTCTAATGATATTATGTCCTCGTGTCTAGAAATCAGCTTTTAAACCTTACACCTCTTAAATTGGTTCAGTTCTTCTTGCATAGCTACAATCCATAACGAATCCATGTTTGCCTCTTCAAACTTTTTGGGCTCTACTTGTGAT
This sequence comes from Platanthera zijinensis, assembly GCA_039513925.1. Classification (NCBI taxonomy): domain Eukaryota; kingdom Viridiplantae; phylum Streptophyta; class Magnoliopsida; order Asparagales; family Orchidaceae; genus Platanthera; species Platanthera zijinensis. The sequence goes on from CM077086.1 coordinate 155,213,836, forward strand.
AAGAAACTGGAGTACATTGCTGTGTTGAGACATCTGCTCCTTGTCACTACACCTTGACTTACATAACAAATGATTTCGTGGCCTGGATGATCCTTCAAATGTCTGACAGCTAGAGGCAGTCTTCCTTTAGCATTCTGTGCTCCAAAGTCTCCATCATGTTGAACATCATCCACTTCCTGTGTGCCTTATGCTTCCTATTGAATCCACACACTACCATCTTTGTCTTGGACTATAGGTTCAGCTTCCTTAACAATCAGTTTGTCCATGATCAGTTTTGTGCCTCTAGGACTAGAAAAGGAGCTTGATGGCTCATTAGTAATCATGTCTGATTCATCAAACACTACATTAACTGACTCCTCTATAACTTGACTTGTCAAGTTATACGTCCTATATGCCTTACTATGATTGTTGTACGCAACAAAGATCCCTTCATAGGACTTGGCAGCAAACTTAGTTATATAGGATTTCTTATTGTTAAGTATATAACATTTGCTCCCAAAAATTCTGAGATTTGCAAGGTTTGGTTTTCTGCCCTTCTTTTGGAACCCCACTTATGTTTACGGTGGATTTGGGCCAGGTTCACTATTAGGATTATTAGATGACCCAACATGTATAGTTTAGGGTCATAGGTTTTTATTAGTGTCAAGGTCAAAACAACAAACCTAGAATGATTGGTTCTCTCCTTCAGAAGACTTAGAGATAGAAGACATCAAGAGAAAAGCAGTTTTCTAAGAGATAGAAAAGGCATTCGACGATAGCTGAACTCAGCTCGATGATCGTCGATCTCAGATTGATGAACTCAGAGTTCCTTCTCTGAGTTGAGCTCGACAAAATTCCAACTGATATTGATGGTCTGTGAGCTTATATCAGATTCTCAGCTCGATGAAGTTCCTTCTCAGTTCGACGAACTTGGAGCTCAGATTCGCTAGTGTATTTTATGATTGACGAAATTGGAGCTCCGTTCGACGATCTTCTGCCTCTTAATTTGGCATCTCAGGTCGACGATCAAGCAGTTTTTCAGTTCGATGAATTTGGATCTCAGGTCGACGAAAGTTTGCTGAGTTCGACTATTTTCTCCCAGGTTCAGTTCGACTATTCTCTGATGATTTCAGTTCTACCAAGGTAGAAGAATTTCAAATAATGTTATAATATGTCTGTAATGCTCTGGTAATTAATGCTCAATATTCTTATGAATACAGTCATTCCTTGGTAACATTAATTATGGTTTTCACAGAGTTATTACTTGGCTTATTTACTGGGACAGTTGAGGAAATTTATTTAAGACAATTTCTAGCCATTCAACTCCCAGAATTTATGCAGTCAATCAAGGAAAGGAATTAAAATTTCAAATGTTAAAATCTACAAGGAATATATCTAAGAATTTCTCTTCAAGGTAGACAGTAGCAAGACAAGAATAAACACAGAGAGATAGCTGTGACAGAAAACTATTTTGTAGAAAGCTGAAAGAAGAATAGCTCATATACAACTCAAGTTCTTCATCAGTTTCTGCTTTAGGGCTTTCAAGAGACAATCCATCAACATATGTCTAAAAGCTTCCAGAAGATCAACAAGCAACCTGAAGGCCGACACCCTGAGCAAAGCTTCCTTTCTCCTGAACTATTCTACATCTCAGGGGGAGCTTTGACAATATAAACAAATCCACTAGTCTTCTATCAGATTATTGACAGATAAGAACAACATCATCTTTATTTTCTTTCACTATAAAAGGGTTTTTAACTCCCTTTAAAAGTTTTCCCTTTGGTTGTTAAGTCTCCTGATAAAAAGACTAAGTTTGGTTTTTAAGCACCTGGTCAAAAGCTTAAAGGGTTGCAAGGTCTCCATTAGAAAATAGATCTTGTGGTTGCAGGGCACCTGATAAAAAACCTGTAGTGGATTCCTACCAGGGTGGTAGAAAAGTGGATGTGCCCAAGTTTTAGGGGAACCACTATAAAATCTTTGTGTCGTCTGGTTTCTCTATTTGTTATTTTATGTTATGTGATTTTCTGTCTTTTATTTCTTCCTATTTACATATAGTTATCACTTATTTTAATGCGGTATAAAAAATTAGTCAAAAGATTTTTAATACTCTATTCACCCCCCCCCCCTCTAGAGTTAGTTTGATCTATCCCTTCACTTTTAATTGGTATCAGAGGATAAGTTTGTTTGGTTTCACAGGCTAACACAATAACTAAAAGATCTTTGATTGATCCCATTTACTATAGTGTCTTTTTATATCATGACACAAAAATAAGGAGTACTCAAGCACGAGACCTCCAGTGTGCAATCTTAACAAGTTTGCACTTTGAAAGGCAAGGATCAGATTATATATGAATTCCATTGATGAAGATATCTATAATTCTTTTTTGACGGGTCCCCCTACTCCATCTGTAACAACCACTACAAGCACCAGTGTTGTTCCACCACCTGTGTGGACAGAAGCTCAGAAGAAAGCTAAGATAGCAGATGCCAAAGCTATGAACATTCTAGCTCAAAAAATGTTTGATGACATTTTCCAGAAAATTGTTGAATGTACTTCAGCTAAGGATATCTGGGATTCCCTAAATGGGATGTGAAAGAAATGACTTAAGACATTGATAATCCTCTGATATCAATTGAAAGAAATAGGTTATTCAGATCTACTCTAGAGGGGGTGAATAGAGTATTAAAACTTTTTGGCTGTTTTTTACTTTTATGTCAGAGTTAAAATATAAGTGATACCAATAATAAATAAATAAAAGAAAATAGGTAAGCTATTCTAATTATCACAGCAATCAGCAAGAGCAAAAAGAAAATGAGAAACCAGATGACACAAGAAATTTATAGTGGTTCCCCAAATCTGGGTACATCCACTCTTCTACCAACATGGTAGGAATCACTCTCGGGTTTTTGATCAGGTGACTGCCACCAAATAATATCTATTTGCAGGGAGATATTGCAACCCTTTTGGATTTTGATCAGGTGCTGAAAAACCACTGAAGTCTTTTGATCAGGAGACCTCACAACCAAGAATTACTTTTGAATGGAGTAAGAACCCTGTATAGAGTGGGGGAAAGTAAGAGTTGAGTTGTCTTCTACGTTCTCAAACAAATGAGAAAAGACTTGAGAGTGATCCTGATGATGTCAAGGCTCGTCCTGTGATCTTGAATGGTTCAGAAATCCAAAGCCTTACTCAGTGTGTAGGTCTTGATTTCCAGAAAGCTTAGCCTGATTGTGATTAATGTCCCTTCTTGCTTCTTGGAAGAACACTTGTGGGAAGAACTGAAAACTTTTCTTCTTTTTCTTTCTTGTGTTCTCTGTGTGAATGTCAATCTGCCTTTTTTTGGTCTCTACTATGTGTCTATGTATTTTTTTCTCTTGATTCACTGTGTATCATTCCTTTGAATAATCCAATCTGAATTCGAACTTGCACACCTTGATTGACTTCCAAAATCATGGGAACTTGTGTAACGGCTATAAGGAAATTAAATTCATTTCCCTAACTGTCCCATGAATAGCTGTAAAATAACTCTGTGAATACCAGTAATTAATGCTTTTCAAAAAACAAGTATATTGAGATAATATATAAGTCCCCACTCCCGGAACACAAAACACGGCACGAGAGGGGTCTTATGCCCAGAACAGCCGCCTTGCGGTAACACTAACACTCGGGCTAGCCAGTACCACAAGACATCTATTCTGCCGGCCACAACCAATATAACACATTGTCAACCCAACCAAAATATAACACAGAAGTCAAATCCACACAAAGCATATAGTCCATAGTATCATAAATAAAGAAGCTACAACAAGCTTCTAATATCAGAGAACGTAAATAGTAGTTTGCCCAAAAGGGCTACAACAAAACCTCTCACACTCATATCTGTAACTGACGGTAGCAACGGTACCGTCCCCTCAGGCTCTGTCATCCTGGACTGGCTGTCTTGCTGCATAACCTGTTGCTCCACATGCAGGGTTTCCTTGTAATGCCCCGAAACTAAATAGGGTGACGGGTGGTGTTTTGAGCCAAATATGTGTTTTGGCAGGGGTGACACGGCCTGGGACACGGGCATGTCCCAGGGCGTGTCGTGCTCGGGTTCAGTGTTGTCCGCGCGGTCATCAATTTTGGGGTCGACGATCGTCGAGAGGCTGAACACGGCATGGGACACGGGCGTGTCCCAGGGCGTGTCAGTCACTCGTCGAGTATGGTGCACACGAGCCATGACACGGGCACAGACACGGGCGTGTCACATGTGACACGGGCGTGTCTGGTGCCTTGTCACAGGCCGTGTCCTTCTTGGGTTAAGAATGTTGATCGTTGCACACGGGGGTGACACGGGTCGTGACACGGCCGTGTCGCATGCGACACAGGCGTGTCGGAGGCCGTGTCGAATGTCGTGTGCTGGTTATCGAGTCGGTCGAGACGGCGAATGGGTGACACAGCCATGCACACGGCTGTGTTGCAACCCGTGTTCGGCCCAGATTGTTTAATTTAAGGCCACGATCGTGGCCGTTCGGTTCCTTAGCTTTGGATCCAATTGTAGGGAGTCGGTTCTGGCGGTTTAAACCCGAAAATAGGGTTGTAAACTCTCATTTTCTTTTGGGTGTTCTCTTTCTAAGATTTTAGAGAGAAGGGAGAGCTTGGTGGAGGAGGAGACTAAGATCTGGCCACCGGTGGAGCGTCGGAGATCCAAATCGCGATCCAAGTCCAGATCCGCGAAGGCGACGCCGTTGCGGTGCTTTGTAATCGCGTAGATTTTCATGGCACCGCGGAAAAACGCAAGGTTAACGATTTCTCATCCTAGGGCATGTGAATCCCTCTTTTCCTTTGCATAGGAAGCCCTCTCTCGCGAGTGAGCGAAGAGTTGGAGCGTTCCTTGGGGTAGATATATGAAGTCCCCCTTGTATAGAGTCCGTATACGGAAACGTGCATAGGCATTGTGTGTGAAGCCTATCCGGACAAGTAGAGCCGGATCGGTGATGTTGCATTACATATGAACCGGGGAAGACTCCGAATGTTTGGGCATTTTTTGGGTTTTCTACGTGGTAGATTACAGCAGGGAGCCTTGGAGATTAACTCCAAGGTGCACCCAGAAAACTAGGCAAAAGCGGGTTTTGCCAACACGATGGATGGGGAGCCAACATGAACATAACCGGGTTATGTAATTGTTGTGGCGGAAACGGGACTCGGTGAGTCTTGACCTGCACATATGGCTTAAATTGTCGTTGCGAAATGAGCACGGGTCAGGCGGAACCGTACCCGATATATGTCGTTCGGTGGGACCGTTGGAATGGATGAGAGTCTTCGGCAGTCTATGGCTTAAATTGTCGTGACCAAGGCCATGAAGACAAAATGCTGATATGATTGGCCGTCCAAGGGGCGGTGGTGGAACGGTAACGTCTATGGCTTGAATTGACGTGACGTTGGCTGGTTCGCCGTGAATGTGCCCTGTGTGCACGAGGTGTGTGGTCGTGCGAGCCTACGCCTGTGATGAAGTGTGTTTACACTATTTTATTTCCTATACTAATAAAGTGCAGGGAAAGAGAATCGCCGCCCCGATTTTGGGGGCGGGATCGTTATAATTGGTCAGCATAGCTGATCGTTTCTTTTGTTTACCACCGAGCGGTGGATTGTGACTTGCAGGTGCTGCGGAGCCGAGCGGGAAATAGCAGGCTAAAGCCCAAGTTACTGAGCTGGCCCTCGAAGGCCTAATTTTGAGTGTTTCATTGTAATCAGGTGTGGCCGGCCTGCGAGCAGTAGTATGAAAACACTTTTATGTCAAGCAAACTGTGTAAGGCCTTAAGGCCATTTCTATTTCTGTGTATTGAAACATTCCTACGGGTGTTATTGTAGTTGACATTCATGCTCTTTGGTCGGGTTCTTTCGTCTTGTAACTTAATTTTAATGCTTCCGCTATGTGCTTGTGTTTGACGTGTAATTGGTTGAATGGTTTCAACGCGTAACCAACCAGTCTGTCCGTAATATATGGCGTCGGGCCCCGGCCTGACCTACTGCTATAAGCTATGCGACGGATAGGGGTGTTACAAATTGGTATCAGACTACCGGTTTCGGTCAAATTTAAATGAATTTGTGGGCGAATTCACTTTAAGGGGTGGTGAGCACATGTGTGTGCGTTATTATTATAACATGAAAAGAACCCATGAATGTCCACTTAGGAATGAAAATACACATGTTTGAGGTACCTGCGTGTTCCTATAATTACTGTTTGCAATAGTATTTGGTCGCTTATCAGTGTTTTGCACGATTATAGGTGACCAGAAGTGGTGTTGGGCCGTCAGAACGGCCAGGTTCTGAGGCAAGCAATGCACCAAGCGATGCGCCTGCAACACTTCTGTCAGTCGAAACCATTAGGTTGGTGGCAGAAGCTGTCATGGAGATGATTAATGCGCAAACTGCAAGACAGGTGCAGCAGCCTGCTCCATCGGGGGAGCAAGTGCCGCTCTAAGCGGCGGAGCCTAGAAGGGTTGAGCTGGTGCCGGTGGAGCCGGAGTTGCCTCGGAGAGAAACTGAGAGATAGCTTAAGCATGTGATGGGCTTCCATCCACTGGTGTTCTCGAGAACGGGAACCCCGACCCAGGCTGAAGATTGGCTCTCAAGAGTCAATAGGGTGATGACAGCAACTGAAACGGAAGAGTGGCAAAAGACCACAATAGCGACGTTCCTATTGGATGGGGACGCAAGGTTATGGTGGGAAGGTCTAGAGCTACACCAGTTGAGGGGAAGGCCGTTGGCCGAAGTATCTATGGAAGAATTTTCGAGACTGTTCTTGGCTCGATACCTCCCCTCAGTGCAGAGGATCGCACTAGAGAATGAGTTCCAAAAGTTTGTGCAAGGAGATAGCACAGTAGACGAGTACCTCCACGAGTTTACTCAATTGGGGAGATATGCTAGCGCTACCTTTGCCGACGAGGAGCGAAAGACGAACTGCTTCTATGAAGGGTTAAGAGATTAGCTGAGGTTGTTACTGTCGGGGCCTATGGCGCAGGGTTTCCTAACCTTGGTCAACTCGGCCCGGTCCTTGGAGAAGGACATGAGAAATTTGCAAGCTAAGAAGGAATCTGGTGGGAAGAAATCAGAGTTCAAGGCGCCGACTTCATCGAAGTCGGGCTATCGAAGATTCTACAAGAAGGCTAGGACGTCAGGTCCAGCTTCTTCTACAGGTGCCTCGGGGGCAACTACCAATCGAACCCCGGGCGCTTGTTTCACGTGTGGAAAGACGGGGAACTTTGCCCGCGGTCCCTTGAGTGGACGCCTAAAGTTCTAGAGAAAACAAGGAGCTACTTACGAAGAGAAGGGCAAGGCGGTGGAGTCAACCGCGTCCCATTATGCTCTCACTCAACCTAGAGTGTACAACTTGGGCCAGCAGGAGGCCATTAAACAAGCTGACGTGGTGACAGGTATGAGTTAATTTATAGCAAGTTAACTTTAAATACTGTTGTCTATTGCTTGTTAGCCTAATATTGTTTGTATAGGCTTTATTTTGATTAGCGATAGTCCGACACGGGTACTGTTCGATACGGGAGCTTCACACTCCTTCTTGTCCGAAAATTTTGTATCGCGTATCGGAGTCCCTTCTTCGATGGCGATGGACAAGTTGGATGTGCTGCTACCGAATGGGTACTCGATGTGTGCGGACAGAGTGTGCGTCGTGAAGGTTCACATAGGGAGCCAAGAGTTCGACTTGCTAGCGTCATTGTTGCCGCTAGTAGAGTTCGACGTTATCTTTGGGATGGATTGGCTTTCGGAGCAGAAGGCTTGGATTGATTGCGACCGGAAGGAGGTCAAGCTGGGTGTTGGATGGGAGACAATATTCGAGGGACTCAAGGGGTCGAGCAAGCCGCTGATGTTTTCTCTTTAGGTGGTAAAGGCAGTTCGTGCTGGTGCAGAGCTGTTCTTCACAATAGTGGGGGCTGAGGAGCCAAAGTCCACGTTGGATAGCATCCCTGTTGTTTGTGAATACCCCGATGTGTTCCCGGATAGTCTTCCCAGGGCCCCACCGCAGTGAGAGATTGATTTCACCATCGAGCTCGTGCCGGGTGCCAAACCCGTGTCACATGCTCCGTATAGGTTGGCGCCGAAGGAAATGGCAGATTTAAAAGTTCAGCTAGAGGAGCTAATGGAGCAAGGTTATGTGCGTCCAAGCTCGTCGCCTTGGAGCGCACCGGTCCTCTTCGTTAAGAAGAAGGACGGGAGTATGCGGCTGTGTATCGACTATAGAGAGTAAAACAAGCTGACAGAGAAGAATAAGTACCCGATCCCGAGGATTGATGATCTCTTCGATCAGTTAGTCGGATCGTCGGTATATTCTAAGTTGGACTTGAAGTAGGGGTACTATCAGTTGAGGATCAGGGAGTGTGATATCCCGAAGACGACGTTCAGCACAAGATATGGGCATTTCGAGTTCACGGTCATGCCGTTTAGACTGACGAATGCGCCATCAGTGTTTATGGACTTGATGAACAGGACATTCCGAGATTTCCTGGACCGCTTTGTGATCGTCTTTATTGACGATATATTGGTGTACTCGCAGTGCGAAGAAGATCACTTCAAGCACTTGCATCTGGTGTTGGAGAATTTGAGGAGGAATGAGCTGTATGCAAAATTCTCCAAGTGCGAGTTCTGGCTACCCTTAGTAGCATTCCTTTGTCACATTGTCAGTGGGGAAGGTATAGCGGTGGATCCGGCGAAGATCATCGCGATACGGGAGTGGCCTGCGTTGTCTTATGTCGCGGAAGTCCGTAGTTTTCTCGGGCTTGCCGGATATTACAGGCGCTTCGTAGAGAACTTCTCGTGGATAGCGCTACCTCTCACGAAGTTGACAAGGAAAGATCAGAGATTATTGTGGATGCAGGAGTGCGTGCAAGCTTTTGAGGAGCTAAAAAGACGGTTGACCACGATGCCAGTGCTTAGTTCGCCGAGTGGGATCGAGGGCTTCGAGGTTTATAGTGACGCCTCGGGTAGTGGTTTGGGTTGTGTGCTGTTGCAGCATGGGAGCGTGATAGCTTATGGATCGCGTCAGCTAAAAGTGCATGAAAGGAACTATCCGGTCCACGACTTGGAGTTGGCGGTCGTGATATTTGCACTTAAGCTGTGGAGGCACTACTGATACGGCGTAAGGGTTAAGCGGCTCTGTATTGCGGAAGGCGGTGCAATAGCCTTCGCAGGTGATCGCAGTTGATCAAGTACCGGTGGACGAAGGGTTGACGACTAGGGTCAAGCCCGTTCGTATCAAAGACTCTGAGGTCAAGAGGCTCCGTAACAAGGAGATCCGGATGGTCAAGGTCTGGTGGGACAATTGCGGTCGGGAGGAACTCTCTTGGAAACGGGAGCAAACTATGCTGGAGGAGTACCCGGAGTTATTCCACTCAGGTACCGCTTAAAGTTTTCCGTTTTCTTTCCTTTAGTAATTTCGTGGGCGAAATTCTTTTAAGAGGGAGAGAGTTGTAACGCCCCGAAACTCAATAGGGTGACGGGTGGTGTTTTGAGCCAAATATGTGTTTTGGCAGGGGTGACACGGCCTGGGACACGGGCATGTCCCAGGGCGTGTCATTCTCGGGTTCAGTGTTGGCCGCGCGGTCATCAATTTTGGGGTCGACCATCGTCGAGAGGCTTAACACGGCCTGGGACACGGGCGTGTCCCAGGGCGTGTAAGTCACCCGTCGAGTGTGGTGCACACGGGCCATGACACGGGCACAGACACGGGCGTGTCACATGTGACACGGGCGTGTCTGGTGCCATGTCACAGGCCGTGTCCTTCTTGGGTTAAGAATGTTGGTCGTTGCACACAGGGGTGACACGGGTCGTGACACGGCTGTGTCGCATGCGACACGGGCGTGTCGGAGGACGTGTCGAATGCTGTGTGCTGGTTATTGAGTCGGTCGAGACGGCGAATGGGTGACACGGCCATGCACACGGCCGTGTTACAACCCGTGTTCAGCCAAATTTTTGTAATTTAAGGCCCCGATCGTGGCCGTTCGTTTCCTTAGCTTTGGATCCCATGGTATGGAGTCGGTTCTGGCAGTTTAAACCCGAAAATAGGGTTGTAAACCCTCGTTTTCTTTTGGGTGTTCTCTCTCTATGATTTTAGAGAGAAGGGAGAGCTAGGTGGAGGAGGAGACCAAGATCCGGCCATCGGTGGAGCGTCGGAGCTCCGAATCGCGATCCGAGTCCAGATCCGCTAAGGCATCGCCGTTACGGTGCTTTCCAACCGCATAGATTTTCATGGCGCCGCGGAAAAACGCAAGGGTAACGATTTCTCATCTTAGGGCATGTGAATCGCTCTTTCCTTTGCATAGGAAGCCCTCTCTCGCGAGTGAGCGAAGAGTTGGAGCGTTCCTTGGGGTAGATATGTGAAGTCCCCCTTGTATAGAGTCCGTATGTGGAAACGGGCATAGGCATTGTGTGTGAAGCCTATCCGGACAAGTAGAGCCGGATCGGTGATGTTGCATTGCATATGAACCGGGGAAGACTACGGATGTTTGGGCATTTTTCGGGTTTTCTACGTGGTAGATTGCAGCACGGAGCCTTGGCGATTAACTCCAAGGTGCACCCAGAAAACTGGGCAAAAGCGGGTTTTGCCAACACGATGGCCGGGGAGCCAACGTGAACATAACCGGGTTATGTGATTGTTGTGGCGGAAACGGGACTCGGTTAGTCTTGACCTGCGCATATGGATTAAATTGACGTTGCGGAATTAGCATGGGTAAGGCGGAACCGTACCCGATCTATGTCGTTCGGTGGGACCGTTGGCATGGATGAGAGTCTTCAGCAGTCTATGGCTTTAATTGTCGTGACCCAGGCCATAAAGACAAAATGCTCATATGATTGGCCGTCCAAGGGGCGGTGGTGGAACGGGAACGTCTATGGCTTGAATTGACGTGACATTGGCTGGTTCGCCGTGAATGTGCCCTGTGTGTACGAGGTGTGTGGCCGTGCGAGACTACGGCTGTGATGAAGTGTGTTTACACTATTTTATTGCCTATACTAATAAAAGGCAGGGAAAAAGCATCGCCGCCCCGATTTTGGGGGCGGGATCGTTATAATTGGTCAGCATAGCTGACCGTTGCTTTTGTTTACCACCAGGCGGTGAATTGTGACTTGCAGGTGCTGCGGAGCCGAGCGGGAAATAGCGGGTTAAAGCCCAAGTTGCTGAGCAGGCCCTCGAAGACCTAATTTTGAGTGTTTCATTGTAATCAGGTGTGGCCGGCCTGCGAGCCGAAGTATGAAAACACTTTTATGTCAAGCAAACTGTGTAAGGCCTTAAGGCCATTTCTATTTCTGTGTATTGAAACATTCCTATGGGTGTTATTGTAGTGGACATTCATGCTCTTTGGCCGGGTTCTTTCGTCTTGCAACTTAATTTTAATGCTTCCGCTAGGTGCTTGTGTATGACGTGTAATTGGTTGAATGGTTTCAACGCGTAACCAACCAGTCTGTCCGTAATATATGGCGTCGGGCCCCGGCCAGACCTACTGCTATATGCTATGCGACGGATAGGGGTGTTACATTCCTCCTAAAAAGGAAGGCGTAACAACCGTTAGTAATAAAGACTAAGTGGCTTCACATCCGCTCCTCCGACGACTCCTCGACACCGGGCGGAGAAAGGAACATGATACAATATATATGAAACATAGGTACAAGTAGGTGGTATATCACTATGTATATAAAGTAGTGTAATAAATGAGCAATAAGTTATTCTAGCAATTCTATCATCTAGAGCAGCATGAGAGTATAATGTTATAACAGTAAGTAACTCAACTTATATGAATGCACATACAAGCATATAAGTTGAGGATCGTTCAACAGTAAGTAACTCATCGTATAGGAGTGCCCATACAAACTTATATGAAGAGGATCTTTGTGTATGCAATGAAGTATAATGACATGTATGAAATGCAATGACTCACCCATGATCACACACATGCAATCTCTATGTCGGCACAGACTTGAAGTTCCTACTTTTCGAGCAGGTAGCTAACCTCTCTGGCATCATCTGTCGTGGCCAGACAGTGATAGTAGACCGGGCATCTCCACTACTAGGCTGGTCTCCACACTACCTGGCCTAGGCCTTCATACGCCTCAATGCTAAGAACACAACAACGGAGCTCACATGCGTACTACGGCTCAGCGGGTGTCTCGGGTAGATGTGCACCGAGATCATATCCCCGAACTGGCCTAAGGTGTGATACGGAAGGAGCCTCGGAAATGAGCACGGGGACCAAGCCCAACCGTTCACTTGGCACGGAAGGAGCCTTGGGACGTGAACACCGAGGACCAAGCCCAACTGCCCAAGGTCTATCAGTCAACTCCCATCAGTGTGACGATTGGCGAGCCCGTAGACGTGCCACACTATCCTTAACCCGGGATTACGACACCGCGTGTCGACTCACACCGCATGCATTACAACCACATCATAACATGGAAGGAGCCTCGGAAACGAGCACGAGGACCAAGCCCAACCGTCCACTTGGCACGGAAGGAGCCTTAGGACATGAATACTGAGGACCAATCCCCACCATCTATTCATGACTCTTCAAAATATTACTAACCAGTGCGATCAGATATTCGCACTCACCCCTTTCACAATCCGGTACCCATGGCACCTCAAGTGTTAACCACAAACACAGGTGGCGAACCACCTCATACAATGAACCATTTTAGACTCCCTTATATGACAAGCCTCAAGACCATGATTACGTCTAATGCTATGGTCACATAACTTTAACATCACCACTTACAACTCCTTCACCAAAATCAATCATTTGTGTACACATGAGTTAACCATCTATTTAACACCTCATATGTTCATACAACATACATCAAATCAATTACCCAAGCTCTAGTAAATCTTGTTATTTAACGACTAATTACCCTTCGTTCATTAACCCCAACCAAGTTGTTTCGTTCAACCACATACCATTTCACCATTTGTTTACGTGGGGTCTATCCAGTAATTTCATCATGTGTTGAATCATCACAATTAGGCATATTATGAATCGCCTACAACTAACGTCAGATTGTTACAAATCTCTTCCGAGTCCAAACCCAACTTTACACATACCCAGGAATTTCAGTTGCAGAACACCTGCTGGACAGCAACTTCAACAAAAGATTCCCGTGGCTACAGTAATTCGGTGACCGGGGCTAACCACTCGTTGGAAAGGTAATTCCAAGGGCTACAACTCTCGTGTTTAGTCAGAAGCCCAGATCTTGTCATTTCTTGCATGAAAATAGCCAAGAAGGTCGTTGCGTGCAGAACACAGATTTCTGCACACATCTTGAGGCGAAATGAACGGCATCGGTTTATCTTCCTCTTCAAGCCGATCCTCCCCAAATCACAACCAGAAGTTCCTCCACCCTTATTCACCCTCTTAAGGCCATTCCTCTTCACAGAACCACACCCATCATCACTTTGAAGGAAGGGGAGGTTGAAGATGACTAAACCTTAGAACACAAGTTCTAGCATGGCCCTCCTAGAAATCTTCATCTCACATGTCAAGACTCATTTGAGTCGATATCTCGCCTAAGTATAACTACAGATCTAGCACAAAGGGATAGGGGAGGAAGCTCGCCTCATTTCCAGCGGTTCTGCCATCTTCGGCCATGGATCTTGTCATTCTTCTTATTGGCATCCCTTTTCCTTGGCGGCGGTGGCAATTCCTCATAGAATTTGGTTGGCTCCAGCAAGATCTTCCCTCCTCCAGAAGTTTTCTTCAGAAGATGTGGCTTGGAAGAGAATGAAAACGGCTAGGGTTTTATTTTTCCTTTTTTTTTCAGAAGTGACAAGGGTAGGGAAACCCCCGTGTCCTTACCCGTGTCCTGCTTGGGCGAAACGGCGTCAACGGTTCGACTGTCGCCTCGTGCACATACACGGGTACTGATACGCCTGTGTCTGTACCCGTATCAAGGTGAGATGGTTGTGGTTCTCCCCGTGCCTCTACCCGTGTCCTGCTCGGGACAATCCGGCTTATTCTTGATAGATGCACACGGGTAGAGACATGCCCATGTCCTTCTAGGGTCAGACCACTCAACGCCATTTTCTTATCACTCAACACCATGCCACTCAAAGCAACGACACATAGGTAGGGACACACCCGTGTGTCTACCCGTATCATACTCAAAACAAACACTCAACGCCATGCCACTCAAAGCTACGACACATGGGTAGGGACACGCCCGTGTCTCTACCTGTGTCATACTCAAAACAGACACTCAACACCATGCCACTCAACGACACGGCATAAGGGTAGGGACACACCCGTGTCTCTACCCGTGTGCTTCTCGGGACAAGCCACTCAATACCATTTTCTTATCACTCAACACCATGGAACTCAAAGCCACGGCACACGGGTAGGGACACGCCCATGTCTGTACCTGTGTCCTACACCGGGCCAACTTCGTTTTTCCCCATGAGTGCGCGCCTGATCGCCTGCACTCTTTGAGCCTAAATCATCTCTCTTGACTCAAAAGCTTGCACAAGGGGCCTAGCGCGAATCGAGACGTTACAAATCCTATAAACAAAAAAAAAGATTTCGTCCCCGAAATTAGGTTAAGGCTATGGGGGAGAAAAGCATAAAATAGACATAAAGTAAATTATGCTTTTAAAGGTTACCTTGATGGAATAGCTCCAGGTAGCGCTTTTGCATCAAGTCCACCGGCTCCCATGTGTACTCCTCTTTCCCATGATTGGACCACAACACTTTTACCAGAGGAACACTTTTGCGGCGCAAAATCCTCGTCTCGTTGTCCACTATCCGCACAGGCTCTAGTCGCACCGAACTATCAGTTGCAACTACTCCGTCAGTGGTTGGGACATATTTTTCGGGGCGCAACAACGCCTTTTGGAGTGACGACACATGGAATACGTCATGAAGATTCTCTAGCTTCGGCGGTAACTCCAACCGTTATGCCAACGGGCCAATCCTTTCTAATATGACATAGGGCCCAACGTACCTTCGGCTAAGCTTATTCACACCACGTACCCGAGATACTCCATGCATCGACCTGATCTTTAAAAATACCTTATCGCCCACTTGAAATTCCACCATCCGGTGTTTTGCATTATAATACTTTGCTTGGCGACTTTAAGCCTCGAGCATGTAGTCCTATATTAGCCTCACAGCCGCATCAGTATTATCTATATATTCAATTCCCAAAGACTTCGGATCTTCATCCTGTACCAAAGACAAGGGTGTTCTACACCTTCTTCCATAAAGGGCTTCATGCGACGTCATCCCGATGCTAGCTTTATGGTTGTTATTGTATGAGAATTCTACCAAGGTAGGAGCCTTTCCCACGGCTATCCTCTATCAAACACACACAACCTCAATATGTCTTCCAATGTCCTGATAGTCCTTTCGGATTGCCCATCGGTCTGAGGGTGAAACATTGTGCTAAAGGTAAAGCACGAACCCAAATTTGCCTGCACATCCTTCCATTCCCTAGAGGTAAACTGACCATCCTAGTCAAAAACAATTTTCTTTGGCACGCCATTATACCGTATGAATTGTTCCACAAAAAGGCGTACCAAAACATCCACGTGTGCTTCTTTCTTCATAGGTATGAACCGGGCTACCTTCATCAAGCGATCAACGATTACCCATATCGAATCATTCCCAGACCAGGAGCAAGGCAAACCGTGGATGAAGTCCATGGAGACATCCTCGAACTTCAACTCGGGGATGATCAATGACTGCAACAATCCACTGGGGCTCCTGCATTCTGCCCTCACCCATTGACAGGCCTCGCAATGCGTAACAAAATGTCTGACGTCTTTCTTCATTCCTGGCCAACACATGGTATTCCGCAAGTTAGCGTACATCTTAGAAATCCCAGGGTGCACAGAATATTCAGAGCAGTGTGCCTCTCTCAAGATATCTTCCCGAATTTTACCGCCCTTGGAAATGTAAAGCCGTCCACAGAAATGAATAAGGCCGTCCTTTAGAGAGTACTCGCTTGTTGTCCCATCTTCAATCGACTTTATTGTAGGGGCAAGAGCCTCATCCCTTCCTTGCTCTGCCCGAATCCGGTCTCGAATATTGCAAATGATGCTCATCGTGGTAAAGTACTCTGTATACCCGTCCGGTTGATCCTTATACACCAAGGTGATCTCCATATCCTCAAGCATCCGAGCTAACTCCATACGCATCAATCGGGACTCGGGGCTTGTTTTCGGTACCTTCCCGCTCAAAGCATCGGCTACAGAATTTACTTTTCCGGGGTGGTAGTTCAGGGTGTATTCATAATCACACAAAAACTCCAACCACCACCGCTGTCTTAGATTAAATTCCTTCTGGGTATAGACGTACTTTAAGTTCTTATGATCCGAGAAGATTTCGCATTGTACGTCGTATAGGTAGTGCCTCTAAATCTTCAAGGCGAACAGTACTGCTCCCAACTCTAAATCATGTATGGGATAGTTGATTTCATGCTTCTTCAATTGCCTTGAAGCATATGCGATCACATTCTTTTGCTGCATCAATACCGCTCCCATTCCTTGATATGATGTGTTCGTGTAAACTTGAAATCCTTCTTTCCCGGATGGAAGGGCCAGGATGGGTACGGATGTAAGTCTGCCCTTTAGTTCTTGAAACTCATCTTCATATTGGGGTTTCCACTCATACGGTACACCTTTCTTTGTTATGGAAGTAAGAGGAAGTGCAATCTTTGAGAATCCCTTTACGAACTTGCGGTAGTACCCGGCAAGTCCAAGGAAACTCCGCACGTCGACCGCTGACTTCAAAGGTGACCACTCCTTCACAGCACGCACTTTGGCTGGATCCATAGCTAGCCCAGCCCCACTGATCACATGACCCAAGAAAGCAACCTCCTTAAGCCAGAATTCACACTTACAGAACTTTGCGAACAGGGCGTTCTCTTTTAACTTCTTCAGTACTAAGGTCAGATTCCCGGCATGTTCTTCCTCCGTCTTGGAGTATACCAAGATATCGTCGATGAAAACAATGACGAAGACATCTAGATAGGGCTCGAACACTTTGTTCATCAAGCTCATGAAAAATGATGGGGCATCTGTGAGCCCAAACAACATCACTGTGAACTCATATAAGCCGTACCTTTAGCAGAAAGCCGTTTTCTGAAAATCATCCTCTTGTATTCTCAGTTGATAATACCCTGAGCTCAAATCTAGCTTGGAAAACTAATGCGCTCCCACCAGTTGATCGAACAACTCATCGATCTGAGGTAACAGATAAGTGTTCCGTACCGTCAGTCGGTTGAGCTCCCGATAGTCTATGCATAATCACAGGGTTCCATCTTTCTTCTTAATGAATAGAACAGGGGCTCCCCAAGGTGATGAGCTGGGGCGAACAAACCCTGATTCTACAAACTCTTGCAGCTGAACTCTAAACTCTGCAAGTTCCTTCGAGGCCATTCGGTAAGGAGTCCTGGAGATAGGCTTAGAACCCGGTACTAACTTGATTTTAAAATCTACTTCTCTGTGTGGGGGTAATCCTGGCAATTTTTCTGGAAATACTTCGGGGAAATCGCGCACCACCCGCACATCCTTGATATTCAACGCCAACTCCTTCAGCTCGAAATAAATAATGAAAACTTTATCCCTCTTCATGTGGGCTTTTAAAGATTTGACTGAAGATAACATCATATGTGGCGTGAAGTTAATACCTTGAAAAATAACCTCTAAGTTTCCATGTCTCAACGAGATCCTCTTCTGCGTGCAATAAATCTTCGCATAGTTCCAATCAAGCAATGCCATGCCAGAATGAGGTCAAACTCTGGCATTCTCAAGACAGTGGCAGGGGTGTCGAAGAGCTTTCCTTCAAGGAGAACCTCAAGCTCGCACTTCGCGGTTGCCATCATCTCTTATCCGTCAGGAAGGCGCACCTTTCGAGAAGTACCACTGAAGTATTGCACTCCATCTATATCTTTGATGAAGTCTTTAGACACAAAAGAGTGTGAGGCACCGGTGTCGAATAACGTGTAGGCCGGTTTCCCGCCGACCATCACAGTGCCTAAGTGTCAATAATAATTCTAAAGCTAGGTGTCTAGTATATCTTAAGCAACTTGAGGGTATTAATGAAAATAAAATGACTAGCTGTAATCATAGCTGCAATCACCTCCTGAGGGTTCCGCTCTTGAGTCATGTCCATCGCATACATCTGATTCCAAGCGTGCCCCGGGTTTCTTCGCCGTGGTTCTCGTCCTCGACCACGCATGTGCCCCCAACCTCAAGGAGCTGCAGCAGGGAAAGCAAGAGGCGCAATTCCAAATAGTTGCGGTCAGTAGCGTCGAATGTGGCCCGGTTGGTTGCATTCGAAGCACGCTCGCTCCTACCGCCCACTGGGTTGTTGAAATTGTTGAGGTGGAGGCAATGCTAGCGGTTGCGGAACCGGGCGCTCTATTCTAAAATTCTTGGGGAAACGTCCTCCACCTCTTCGATATCCTCTTCCTCCTCTATTATCAAATGTCCTTCTATTATTGGGATTGGCTTCCATCACGCCCTCAGCTGGGCTCTGACCACTTCCCAAGTGGTCTGCTTCCAACCTCTTCTCCATGTCAATAATCTCGGCAAGACTAGAGTCTGCCATAAACAAAAGGGCTTGCCTCAGGGGGTCTCGCAAGCCTCTGTAGAATCGTTTTGTGTATCCTATATCATCCAACTCATAAGAGTCAACAAATCTAGCCAAGTGATGAAACTCCCGTTGGTATTCTGTCACCGACTTTGACCCTTGCTTCAGTTGCAAAAACCTCTCTTCAAGATTATCCCGAGCGGTCGAGGGAATGAAATGCTATAAAAAGGCTTCAGATAATTCGATCCAACTGATATCCGTCTACACCCGTCCTTGAAAAGTGGAGCCCATGAGGGACTTCCACCACCTTTTGGCGTGTAGATCTAAGAGTGTCACTACAAGGGTCACCGCCATGTTTTTTGGGCACCTTATTCCTACCAATAGTTCTTGTACAGTGTCGAGCCATTCTTCCGTATGCACTGCCGACTCCGTCCAAAGGTAAGCAGGAGGGGAGAGAGCTCGGAAAGTGCTTAACAAAGTGAATCCCGGAACCTGCTGTTTTACATGGGCTTGCTGGGATTGGGACCTGAAGGCGTCTAGGATAGTTGTGAGCGTCTTCCCCGGCTCTGATTGTTGGAATTATGTAGGTACGGACGGGGCGGGAGTGCCCATTACTAGCTCAACATGCACTGGGATCTACACGTAAGGTACAAACTTAAGGTTAGGTCGGCAAATCTAAGGTCAAAGATGGACAAACTTAGTGTGAATTACATATGGGTACAACACTGCTTCCACTAAGTCAGTTTGTCTGCAATTTGACTAAATGAACGGGGGAGGTACCATTGTTGATTGACTTCTTCAGTTCAGGATCGTAGCAAGCTGATACCATTTGTAAGAACCCCCTCCCGGAACACAAAACACGGTACGAGAGGGGTCTTATGCCCAGAACAGTCGCCTTTCGGTAGCACTAACACTCGGGCTAGCCTGTACCACAAGATGCCTATTCTGTCGGCCACAACTAATATCATACATTGCCAACCCAACCATAATATAACAAAGAAGTCAAATCCACACAAAGCATATAGTCCATAGTATCATAAATAAAGAAGCTAACACAAACTTCTAATATCAGAGTACGTAAATAGTAGTTTGCCAAAAAGGGATACAACAAAACCTCTCACACTCACATCTATAACTGACGGTAGCAATGGTACCGTCCCCTCAGGCCCTGTCGTCCTGGCCTAGCTGTCCGGCTGCATAACATGCTGCTCCACCTGTGGGATTTCCTCCTAAAAAGGAAGACGTAGCAACCGTTAGTCATAAAGACTAAGTGGCTTCACATCCGCTCCACCGGCGACTCCTCGGCACCGGGCGGAGAAAGGAACATGATACAATATATATGAAACATAGGTACAAGCAGGTGGTATATCACTATGTATATAAAGAAGTGTAATAAATGAGCAATAGCTTATTCTAGCAATTCTATCATCTACAGCAGCATGAGAATATAATGTTATAATAGTAAGTAACTCAACTTATATGAATGCCCATACAAACATATATGTTGAGGATCGTTCAATAGTAAGTAACTCATCATATAGGAGTTCCCATAGAAACAATACGATGAGGATCTTTGTGTATGCAATGATGTGTAATGACATGTATGCAATGCAATGACTCACCCATGATCACGCACATGTAGTCGCTATGACGACACAGACTTAAAGTTCCCACTTTTCGAGCAGGTAGCTAACCTCTCAGACATCATCCGTCATGGCCAGATTGTGATAGTAGAGAGGCCATCTCCACTACTAAACTTGTCTCCATACTACCTTGCCTAGGCCTTCGTACGCCTCAACGCTAAGAACACAACAGCGGAGCTCACATGCGTACTACAACTCAACGGGTGTCTCGGGTAGATGTGCACCGAGATCCTATCCCCGAACTGGCCTAAGGTGTGATACGGAAGGAGCCTGGGAAATGAGCACGAGGACCAAGCCCCACCATTCACTTGGAACAGAAGGAGCCTTGGGACGTGAAAACCGAGGACCAAGCCCAACTGCCCAAGGTCTATCCGTCGACTCCCATCGGTGTGATGATTGGCAAGCCTGTAGACCTGCCACACTATCTTTAACCCGGGATTACGACACCACGTGTCGACTCACATCGCATGAATTACAACCACATCATGGCACAGAAGGAGCCTCGGAAACGAGCACGAGGACCAAGCCCAACCGTCCACTTGGCACAGAAGGAGCCTCGGGGCAAGCTATTCTAATTGTCACAGCAATCAGCAAGAGCAAAAAGAAAATGAGCAACCAGACAACACAAGAAATTTATAGTGGTTACCCAAATCTTAGTACATCCACTCTTCTACCACCATGGTAGGAATCACTCTCAGGTTTTTGATTAGGTGACTGCCACCAAATAATATCTATTTGCAGGGAGGTATTGTAGCCCTTCTGGCTTTTGATCAGGTGTCGGAAAACCACTGAATTCTTTTGATCAGGAGACCTCACAACCAAGAATTACTTTTGAAGGGAGTAAGAACCATGTATACAGTAGGGGAAAGTAAGAGTTGAGTTGTCTTCTCTGTTCTCAAACAAATGAGAGAAGACTTGAGAGTGATCATGATTTCAAGGCTTGTCCTGTGATCTTGAATGGTTCAGAAATCAAAAGCCTTGCTCAGGGTGTAGGTCTTGATTTCCAGAAAGCTTAGACTGATTATGATGAATGTCTCTTCTTGCTTCCTGGAAGAACACTTTTGCGAAGAACTGAAAACTGTTCTTCTTTTTCTGTCTTATGTTCTCTATGTGAATGTCAATCTGCCTTTTTTTGTCTCTACTGTGTGTCTCTGTATTTTTTTCTGTTGATTCACTATGTATCATTCCTTTGAATAATCCAATCTAAATTCGAACTGACACACCTTGATTAACCTCTGAAATCATGGGAACTTGTGCAACGGCTATAAGGGAATTAAATTCATTTCCCTAACTGTCCCATGAATAGCTTTAAAATAACTTTATGAATACCAGTAATTAATGCTTGTTAAGGAACGACTATATTCAGAGAATATATGCATCAATTACTCAGAGTCATATAAGCAATAAAATATTCAGTCAATAAAGGAAAATAATAACTGCAAAGAATAATGGTTGATCTTGCAGTTATCGTCGATCTGGTCCTGTGATCGTCGAACTCAAAAATCCTCTATCATTGAGTTGAGCCTTTGATCGTTGATATGAAATGGTTGATCATCGATCTCAATCCTAAAAGTAGATCAGAGTTCATCGAACTAAGTTCTGCAATTGTCGATCTCAATATTAAGAGATTAACTCTGAGATCGTCGAACGCAGAACGAAGATCGTCGAGCTCTTTTCACTTAGTAAATTTCTGCCTTGTTAAGTCTCTGCTGTCTTCTAAGTCTCTGATGTCTTGATCTTGTCTCATTGAGTTGTTGACCTAACTGAAACCTAAGACACTAGACTAGACCCTAGCTATACATAGTGGGTCTGATTCAGCCTATATTAGTGAACCTAACCTAAATCAAAACTAGGGGTCCAACAATCTCCCCCTATTTGGGTGAGGTCGCTAAACAAAATAAAAAAAATGGAATACAACAGCAAATCTAAGCAAACATATCTGTCATGAATATAAAAAGAATTTAACAGATATTTACAGAAAGAGATATAAACACAAAATCAAAGAGTTCTAAGACTTGTCAGGAGTTTGCTTAGAAAATTCAATTTTTCTTCTTAGGATCTGCTGCTTTCTATCTTGACATCTTTAAGTCTGCTTCACCAAGAACCTTTAGAGATGCTGCTCTGGGAATAACTGCCTTAGGGTGAACCTGCATGTAAGCATTAACATCAAAAATATTCTTATCTACAACAAATTTTTCAAGCTCTTTCTCCCTGTATTTAGACATTGATGAAAATTGAGAAGGGTCAGCTCCTTCTTCTCTAACTTTATTCATCTGGGAGAGAACATTCAGTTCATGAAACCAAGCCATCATGAATTTGGATCTAGCTCTGGTTCATACTGTGATGTATCTTATTCTGAATCACGAAAAATCTTCTGATGCTTCCTGTGCTTAATTGATTGTTCTTGAAACTATTTTTTATTGCTAATTGTTGGGACTGACTGTCATAAAGGTTAGGAGGAGTTCTGACTTCACTGAACTTTCCAGGAATTCTGAATTTCCTGCTGAAATCTGGACTGTCTTTTTTGTCAGCCAGATCTTGTTGTCTACCTCTCCCTCTTGAATAACCCCTAGAGTAAGACCTGGATGGTCTACTGTGAGATTGAGGGGTATAAGATCTCTGCTGCTGGGAGGATGTAGCAGTTCTAGTAGCAACATTGCCAATAACACCTGCTAAAGGAGGAGGAGGTGGTGGTGGATCCTTTTTGAAAACTTTGACAGGAGAGGAACCAGTCTTTCTCCTTTTCTTTTGAGCCTTCAACTCATTCTTAGAAAATTTCATCCAGTGAGGAGATGTTGGAGTGAGAGTAATGTTGTGCCTGATAAAGTAAGGGATGTCATCTTGAGGATTAGACTTTGGCACTGCCTTCACTAGAGCTTTCCTCTTCTTAGACATTTTCTTATTTTTACAGTCATCTGAATCTGAATCTGAATCCTCAGCTTGATCATCATCAAAAGATCCTTGGGAATTATCAAACATATCATCAATCTCTACAATTACTTATTTTGGAACTGTAACTGAAAGTTCTTCACCTATATCAGCAGCCATAACTTCTTCCATGTCTGGGCTGGAGAAGTAGAATAGACATAGGTTGGAGGAGAGAAAGCCTTGGGCTCTGAAATCTCAACCTCAACCATGCTGATAGGCTCAGCCTCTGGAGCTGCAGAAAGCTCAGGCACTGGAGCAGAAAAGCTCTGAATAAACTGTTGCAAAATATCTGTGATCACTAGAGAAGTACAACACACAATATTTGTACAATACTGAGGTGTAAAAAATGAAAGAATTGAGCTAAAAGAAATATCAAAAGGATCTAGGATAGCAGACAATCCCCTGAAGGATTGATAATATGTCCAACAAAAAGAACCTCTACTTCCAAAGAGTCAAAAAGATCATCTGTCAAAAATGTCTCAAGCTCTGCATCTATCAAAACTGTATCTACAACTTATAAAACTATAGCTACCTTAGCTGCTGCAACTGCTGGAGGAGGGGGAACTTCTTTACTAGACATCTCCCCCTGCCTAGTAGCAATAATGTCTGCTGACAGGCCCCTAGATGAAGAAGGGCCTGAGATAGAGGCAACAATGGAATTGATGGAAGCTAGGGGAGGTGCAATGGCATCCTCTACAATAGTTTTGATGGTATGGGTCAAAAGAGCAATGAGAGCATATTGGTCAGAAGATGTGGATGGTAGAGAAGAAGTGGATTGTCCACATGCTGTACAGATGGTGGAAGTGGTAAGGAGAATGGATGATTCAGGGATATCCATGGGTTCTTGATGGGGGGATGGTTCATGAGATGTTAAATGAGGTGGATAAGTAGAAGGAGAAGAAGTTGGTGAAGGAATATTAAGATAAAAGGTGGGTTAGGTTTGGATAGAAATGGTAGTTGAAGGGATCTCCTCTAGATAAGTGGGTGGTGGAGATACTGGAGGAGGAGATGGAGGAGGGCTTGGAGGTGGAGTTGGTTGATGTTGTATTGGATAAGGTGGTCTAGCTGGAGATGGAGGTGGAGGAGGAGGAATCTCTGATTCATCTTCCCTAGGGTGAGGAGCGACTGAAAAAGTCCTTGTGTCCTCAAATGCCCTGTGGGAGGAGGGAGCCCTGGAGGGCCTGGAGATGGTCCTCTCCCACTTTCCAAAAAGAGTTGGGGTCAGCCTCTTGGAAGCATTAATAAAGACTGATAGGGATGTCAATAATTCAGGACATTTTTCAGTGAGAAAAATCCCTAGAAGTCTGCCAAGAGAGACCTTTCTCTTAATTATTTTCTTCTTTATCAACTCAAACAAAATTGCAGCCCAATTTACTGCCTTCTCATTTACCAAGGCACTCATCAAAAGAAATTGATGCCTGGAAATATTATCATGGGCAGTGTGCTTCCCAAGAAACACTTTTCCCACAATATCTGCCAAGAACTTATATTGAGGTGACACGTTCTTCTTCAGAAGCTTGCTAGGGTTTGCATCAGCATGACCCATTCTGGCAAACATGGCAGCAAACTCTTCCTTATCCATTTCAATATCATCTTCACAATTAAAGAAACCAAAAATCTCAGTAAGAACTATAGGGGTTAGACTTACCGCCTGTTCAGAAATTGTTCCAACCAATGACTGTCCATCTGGGGATGATGATGTATAATCCCATTCCTTAATTTTTGTCACTGGAGACTTCATCCTTATCGTCATCAACTTTTGTAACCTTGGCTCATCAAACAACTTCAACACATCCTGAAAAATCTGGTAACAGTGCTTGAATGATTCAAGATCAATGTTGAAGCAAGAATCGAACTTCATGCTTGACAGACTCGCTGCTGTGATTTCCATTTGAGAGTTCCTGCAAAGAAAACAAAGATCAAGTGCAGAAGAGAAATAGAAAGCACGAGACTATTTCCATCTAAACCCTTGATTATAAGGTGTAAGTCAAAGAGATGGAATATGTCGGGCGAATTAACTAATAAAACGACTTAAAATCCGTGGTTTGCGAAATATTTTAATATAAAATGAGTTCGATAACCGCAAATTGAAGAGAAAGAATTCATCATCGATCTCAAATCGATGATGAATTCTCTGAACCAAAAATCGACGATCTCCATTCGACGACAATTGTTTCACTAAGAAGTGATTGTCGATCTCAGTTCGACGATCAACTTCACGAGACGCTAGCAGATCGTCGATCTCCGTTCGACGATCTGTCAACAAATCGTCAATCTCAGACAGAAAGTCAAATAATCTCATCTCCATTAATCATACCTAGCTGATTCATAAAGAATAGATTTTTCTTTTCATCCAAGGGTTTGGTGAAAATATCTGTTCTGTGCAAATAAGTAGGGATGAAGGTGAGGTTAATTTTCTTTTTGTCCACACACTCCCTAATGAAATGATGCCTTACATTTATATGTTTTGTCCTAGAATGATGGACTAGATTATGTGTTATAGAAATAACACTAGTACTATCACAAAATATAGTTGAATTATTTAAGTTGTATCCATAATTCAGGAGTTGATTTTGTATCCATAGCATCTGGGAACAACAACTACCAACTGCTATATATTCAGCTTCTATTGTTGATGTAGACACAGATGTCTGCTTTTTACAAAACCAGGAGACAAGTCTAGCACCAAGGAACTTGCATGTTCCTGATGTGCTTTTCCTGTCCACTCTATATATAGCAAAATCAGCATATGAGTATCCAGTTAACTCAAATTATGATTCAGTTGGATACCAGAGTCATAGATTTGGGCAACTCTATATATATCTCAAAATTCTTTTTAATAAAAGTAGGGGAGATTCTTAAGAATTCACCTGGAACCTAGCAAAAAGATATGTAGAAAACATTATATCAGGCCTACTTTCTGTGAGATATAGAAGGGACCCAACAATGGCCCTATATAATTTTTGATCAACTAGTTTTCTATAATCATCAGAATCAATCACAACATTTGTATCCATGGGTGTTTTCTTAGCTGAGGCATCAGCCATCCCAAACCTTTTGATCAGCTCTTTATCATACTTAGATTGGGATAGGAAAATGCCATCAGGTGCCTGTTTCACTTGGAGACCAAAGAAGTAGGAGAGCTCACTCATACTACTCATCTCAAACTTAGAATGCATATGGTTGGAAAATCTCTTCCATAGTTTGGGATTTGTAGAGCCAAATATTATGTTATCTACATATATTCATACTAACAGTATTTTATCATGATGATGCTTGAAAAACAAAGTCCTATCTACAATGCCTCTAGAAAACTTATGATCTAACAAGAAGCTATCTAGGGTCTCATACCAAGCTCTTGGAGCTTGCTTGAGGCCATAGAGAGATTTATGCAATCTATAAACAAAAGAGGTTTGAGTTGGAGAAATAAAACCTGGTGGTTGTTCAACATACACCTCTTCTTTGAGTTCTCCATTTAGAAAGACACTTTTAACATCCATCTGATAGACTTTGAAATTTTTGAGATGCAGCATAGGCCAAGAAAATTCTGATTACCTCTAACCTTGCCACCGGTGCAAAAGTTTGATCATAATCAATGCCTTCTTCCTTCCTATAACCTTGAGCAACAAGCCTAGCCTTGTTCCTTATAATTGCTCCTTGTGCATCCAACTTGTTTTTGAACACCCATTTTGTTCCAATGACTAGGTAATTCTTTGGTCTTGGGACCAATTCCCAAACTCTACATCTCTCAAATTGGTTGAGCTTCTCTTGCATTGCAAGGATCAAGTGCGGATCTTGCTCAGCATCATGAATAGAATGAGGTTTAACTTGAGAAATGAAGCTGGCATGCATCAGATCTTGGTGGAGTTGATGCCTAGTCTACACACCTGGTTATATGTCTCCAATCACTTGAGATATAGGATGATCTCTAAGTGTGACTAAATCAGCAGGAGGAGTTGGTTGTTCAACAGCTTCAGGGACTTATTCCTCTTTTAGAATCAAGACTACTGTTGGAACTTCTTCTGTTTGAACATTGTCCTCTTCATCACCACTATCAGTAACCTGTGGAGAAGGATGTGTGATAGCCTCAGGGGTGAGGGTAACATTCTCCAACTTCTCAAACAAGGTGGGTACCTGTAAAGTTTGACTGGTAGAAGTATTCATCTCCTTATAAAATATGTTAGCTTCATCAAAAGATACATGTACAGACTCTTCAATTTTCAAAGTTGATTTATTATAAACCCTATAAGCCTTGCTTACTTGGGAATATCCTAGAAAAATTTCCATTTCAGACTTGGCTTCAAACTTTCTGGTGTATTTTTTATTGTTAATATGTATGTAACAAACACAACCAAATACTCTAAAATAGTCTACTTTAGGTTTCTTCCCTTTGATTAGCTCATAGGGGGTCTTAGCCTTAAGCTTGTATATTAAGCTTCTATTCAGGACATAGTTAGTTATGCTCACTGCCTCTGCCCAAAAGAGAAGGGGCAAGTATGCATCAACAAGTAATATACCTGCAGCTTCAATCAGGGTTCTGTTTTTCCTTTCAGCTACCCCATTTTATTGAGGAGTTCTAGGAGCAGAAAAACATTGCATGATACCTTCCTTCTCACAGAACTCTTTCTAAAGAAAAGACTCAAACTCAGTACCATGATCACTTCTGATCAATACAACTTGAGTAGAGAACTCAATCTATATGCACTTGAGAAAATCTGTAAGAACCGTGAAGTTATCTGACTTGTTTTTCAAGAAGAACACCCAAGTGAACCTAGAGAAGTCATCTACAATAACCAAGGTGTAAGACTTCCCTCCTAGGTTGTGTACAACAATGGGTCCAAAGAGATCCATGTGAAGCAAATACAAAATCCTAGGTGAGTCACTCTTATTAATGGATTTGAAACTATTTTTAGTTTGCTAACCTAGTTGACAAGCCCTACACATGCTTTCCTTCTTATAGGGGTAAGAAGGCAATCCTCTTACAAGGTTGTCCTTTGATAGCCTAGCAATGTATTTTAAATTTACATGTCCTAACCTTTTATGCCATAGTTCATTCTAATTACTATATTAGTTAAATAAACAAATTTCATTTATGGTAGAGTTAAAGTTAACAATATAAATGTTACCTACTCTAGAACAAGTTAAAATAACTATGTTGTTAGATGAAGAAATAATGCAAGACGACTGATTGAATGATACCTGAAATCCTTCATCAAAAAGTTGACTGATGGAGATCAAGTTATGTTTCAATCCACTTACATATGCTACCTTCCTAAATGTGACAACTCCTATTTTGACTTCTCCATAGCCTTCAGTCTAGCAACAGTTGGAGTCACCAAAAATAACTTTAGGTCCTAGCTTTGACTTATAGCTGGATAAGTTGTCCTTCCATCCTGTCATGTGCTTTGAGAACCCACTGTCCAGATACCATTGCTAGTTATATGATGGACAGCTCTTTACCTACAACAATTAAAAGTTTAGTTGTTCTTGACCCAGGTTTCCTTGGGTCCTTTATTTACTTGATAAGAAAAACTTGAAATAATAGAACTAGCTGGCTGAGATTGATATCCGAGTGGATGATATCTCCTAGGTGGAATTTCTCAATATGTGAAAGGATTAACTATTTCCCTTTTCTAATTAGAGTTTTAGTTAAAGTAAGAATTTCTGTCCTGATTAGGAGTTTTATTACTTCTTACTGGGTTCAATGATTTAAAGTGAGATCGTCGATCTGAGTTCGACGACATGGTTTGGGATCGTCGATCTCTACTCAGAGAGGGATAGTATTCATTCTTTGTGCCCCATGTTCGTCATTCTCTGCTCGATGATCCATACATAAATCATCGATCGCAGTAAGATGATTGATTATAGTAAATATTTTCGTTCAAAGATCGACGATTTGTTCACATTTCGTCGATCTGAGTTCGACGAAAACTGCTGAACATTGTTTTTGTTTTGATTTTGTCTGTTTCTATTTTTCTATTTGTTAGGTTTGTTTCTATTTGCAATTGGGGTTTTTCATAGATTACTTCTTTACCCTTTTCAGAGATGAAATTTATAGGAGTCCTTAGTATATTTTTCTGAACTAGTGGGGGTTTGCTTGATGAAGCACCCAATCCCAGCTTGCTAGTGAGTCTTGCATTAACAGTGCCTGTAATGTCCATCAGCTTGAGGCTTCTCCCATTAATGGATTCTTCAAGTTGCCTTGCCTCAGCTAGTTCAGTTTTTAATTTGATTATTTGTTCATTAGCAAGTGTAATATCATCTTTTACTTGATTGTTCTCTACAACTAGATTACTTTGATCATTTAATTTCTCTCTAAGTTGTTTCTTTTTCTGAACTAATTAAATCTATACACATAGTTTTAAATTCAAGTAAGAAATCTTATGAATTGAAATCAAAAGATGAGAGTACCTGGTCCACTTCAGAGAGTGGTTCTTCATCATCTGATGAGTCTTCTTCTGAATGAATGCTGGAAGCACAAATTGCCATTAGGCAAACTTCCTTTGCCTTTGCTTCCTCTTCATCTTCATAACTTGACCTAGAGGATGAGGAATCCTCTTCTGTATCACTCCAAGTTTCTGCTACAAAGCCTTTCTCTTTCCTCCTATGTTTGCTAAAGGAAGGCTTGCTATACTTCTATTTTCTGGAGTCCTTATCTTTTCTTTTCTCCTTCTTTTGATTCTCGTGACACTTAGAGATGTAGTGTCCAGGTTTCCTGCAACCAAAACAAGCAACCTCTTTAGTTGGTGTTTTGTCATACCTGTGCTTATCTTCTTGTCTGGATTACTTCTTCCTGAAGTCTCTTTTGCCCATCTTGTAAAATCTCTTTGCTAAGAGACTCAAGATTTCTTTATTAGCAACAGGAGTTGCTGTTTCTTCTGTAGCCTTGAATGCAATATTTTGCTCTTTTCTGACTGGGGTAGAAGCCTTCTGCTCTGCCTCCCTTGTCTTTGTCAAGTGCTCAAAAGATTTGAGCTTCCCTAGAAGAGTTTCTGTGGAGATTTCTGTAATGCTTCTAGCATCCTTGATTGGCCAGATCCTTGTGTCCAATGAGATGGGAAGAAACATCAAGATCTTGTCATTGATCTCAGTAAATGAGATGTCCTTGTCCAATGTCTTCAGTTCACTAATGATGGCACTCAGTCTCCCATAGATTTCTTCCACTGACTCACTGTCCTCTTTTTTGAAAGTCTCATATTTGGAGATGAGAAGGGATCTTCTATCCTTTCTTTCTTCTACTGAGCCTGCCACCATCTGGTTCAAGTAGTCCCAGATTGCCTTTGCTTGATATGCAATCAGCAACCTTTTGGAATATATCATCTAACATGGTCTGGGCCAGTATGTTATGGCCTTGGAGTCAATAACCTTTGCTTTCTTCTGTGCATCAGTCCAGTCTGGCGGTGGAACTGCATGAGTGTCAGCAGTTGTATAAATGGCTGTAGTTGGTTGAGGTAGATCTGTCAAAATGGAGTTAAAAATATCTTCATCAATTGAGTTCATGTATAATCTGATTCTTTCCTTCCAGATACTTAATTAATTTAAGTTACAGACTTGAGTTTTGGTACTTGCATAGTCCTTATTCTGTGCCATGTGCTAAAAGAATAACTAAGGAAAAAGAAAATCTGAATAAGCAAGGATCTTGGTTCAAGTGTTAGCTTGTTAACCCAAAGAAACCAACCCTCTGATACCAATTGAAAGAAATGACTTAAGGCAATTTATAATCCTCTGATATCAATTGAAAGAAATAGGTTATTCAGATCTACTCTAGAGGGGGGGGGGTGAATAAAGTATTAAAACTTTTGTGCTATTTTAACTTTTATATCATAGTAAAAATATAAGTGATACTAATAATAAATAAATAAAAGAAAATAGGCAAGTTATTCAAATTATCACAGCAATCAGAAAGAGCAAGTAGAAAATGAGCAACCAGACGACACCAGAAATTTGAAGTGGTTCCCCAAATCTGGGTATATCCACTCTTCTTCCACCTTGGTAGGAATCACTCTTATGTTTTTGATCAGGTGACTGCCACCAAATAATATCTATTTGCAGGGAGATATTGCAACCCTTCTGGCTTTTGATCAGGTGCCGGAAAACCATTGAAGTCTTTTTATCAAGAGACCTCACAACCAAGAATTACTTTTGAAGGGAGTAAGAACCCTGTATATAGTTGGGGAAAGTAAAAGTTGAGTTGTCTTCTCTGTTCTCAAATAAATGATAGAAGACTTGAGAGTGATCTTGATGATTTTAAGGCTTGTCCTGTGATCTTGAATGGTTCAGGAATCCAAAGCCTTGCTCAGGGTGTAGGTCTTTATTTCCATAAAGCTTAGACTGATTGTGATGAATGTCTCTTCTTGCTTCCATGAAGAACACTTGTGTGAAGAAGTGAAAACTGTTCTTTTTTTCTGTCTTGTGTTCTCTGTGTGAATGTCAATCTGCCTTTTTTTTGTCTCTACTGTGTGTCTCTGTATTTTTTTCTGTTGATTCACTGTATATCATTCCTTTGAAAAATCCAATCTAAATTTGAACTGGCACACCTTGATTGACCTCCAAAATCATGGGAACTTGTGCAACGACTATAAGGGAATAAAATTCATTTCCCTAACTGTCCCCCGAATAGCTGTATAATAACTCTGTGAATATAAGTAATTAATTCTTGCCAAGGAACGACTATATTCAGAGAATATATGCATCAATTACTTAGAGTCATATAAGCAATAAAATATTCAGTCAATAAAGGAAAACAATACCTACAAAGAATAATGGTTGATCTGGCTGTTATCGTCGATCTGGTCCTGTGATCGTCGAACTCAAACATCCTTTATCGTTGAGCTGAGCCCTGTGATCATTGAACTGAAATGGTTGATCGTCGATCTCAATCCTGAAAGTAGATCAGAGATCGTCGAACTAAGTTCAGTAATCGTCGATCTCAGCATTAAGAGATTAACTCTGAGATCGTCGAACGCATAACGAAGATCGTCGAGCTCTTTTCACTTAGTCAATTTCTGCCTTGTTAAGTCTCTGTTGTCTTTTAAGTTTCTAATGTCTTGATCTTGTCTCACTGAGTTGTTGACCTAACTGACACCTAAGACACTAGACTAGACCCTGGCTATACAAAGTGGGTCTGATTCAGCCTATATTAGTGAACCTAGCCCAAAACAAAACTAGGGGTCCGACAGGATGGTAGCAGGATCTACTGATGAAAGGAAAGACATGAGATCACATCTGATCTCTCAATATGAGAATTTCAAGAAAGAAGAAGCAGAATCAGTTGCTGACATGTACAATAGACTTAGCCTCATAATTAATGAGCTGAAAACTCTGGACAAGGACATCTCATTAACATAGATAAATGACAAGATTCTTATGTGCTTCCCTAGCATATAGGACTCTAGGATCTGGCCAATCAAGTAAGCCAGAAGTCTAAATGAGATCTCCACTAAAACCTTGTTGGGAAAGCTCATATCCTATGAGCAGCTCATCAAGATAAGAGAAACCTAATAAAGGACCACTTCATCTTCAGCAAATAAAGAGCAAAGCATTGCATTCAAGCCATCTTAGGAATCAGAAGCACTACCTGCCAATGAAGAGCTAATGAGTCTATTAGCTAAAAGATTCTACAAAATGGCTAAGAAGGACTTCAGAAGAAGGTCAACCAGAAATTATGACAAGACATGGTATGACAAGACTCCTACCAATAAAATTATCTAATATGGATGTAGGAAGGTAGGACACATTCTCCCAGAATGTCCAAAGGCTCAAAAGAAGGACAAGAGAAAAGAGAAAGAATCTAAGATGCACTCCAGTAAGCCCTCCTCCAAAAAATACAAGAAGAAGAAGGAGAGAGTCTTTATAGCTGATACCTGGAGTGACTCAGAATAAGAGACTTCTTCTAGTTCCAGTGAGGACGAAGAAGAGGCTAAAGCCAGAGAGATCTACTTGATGGCAATTGATGCATCATGCAGTCACTCAGTAGCTGAAGAATCAGTAGCAGAATCTGAATCAGAAGAGGACAAGGTAATAGCTTCTTTTAATTTCACTTCTGATCATTTTAAAACTGAATTCAAACTTCTATGTAATGGCTTAATTAAATCTGAGAAAAAAATCAAACTTCTCAGAGAAAAACAAATTGAATATGACAATCTGTTTTCTGAAAATATCAAATAAAAAGATGAATTCGACTTAGCTTCAGAACAAATTATTTCATTAAAAACTAAACTAAATGAGGCAAAAATATTTGAAGAATCCCTTAATGGGAGAAGCATCAAATTAATGGACATCACTTGCATAATAAATGCCAGGCTTAATGGCAAACTAGGCTTAGGAGCTTCATCAAGTCAACCTCCTCTTCTTATGAAAAACATTCATTCTACCCCTGTTAAATTCATATCTGAAAAATGCAAAGAAAAAATAGAAGATAACAACCAACAAATTGATGTGTTTCAAAAACCTAAATAAAAGAAAACAAAAAAGAAATTTTTTAATAAAACCAATGTTCAACATTTTTCGTCGAATCAAGATCGACGAAATGTATATGGTTCGTCGAACTCAGATTGACAAACTATGAACACAGATTTTCTATATAACCATTCTTCTAACTGTGATCGATGAAATCGATATGGTTCGTCGAACCGCGATCGACGAAATTGGGGTGCATAAAATTAATATTTTCATTCTCTAAGCGGAGTTCGACAAACTCATCTCTATTCGTCGAACACAGATCGATGAACTTACTGGAATTCATCGAACCCCGAAAAATTTAACAGAAATTTTAATCCTTGTAAAAATAATAATCAAAGACAAAAATTTGTTAAACCTTTTACTCAATGGATAATTTCACCTAAAAGATTTCACCCCTTAGGATATAAAAATCAACCATAATTTTCTTTCATTTCTAGTTATAAATTTGAGAAGAATCAAGGACCCAAGGTTACCTGGGTCAATAACATCTAATTTATTTTCATGCAGGTGATGGACTATCCTACCACAGAGCAACAGTAGTACTTGAATTGTGGGTGTTCAAAACATATGATAGGAAGCAAGGGAAATCTAATAGATTATAAGTCAAATCTTGGACCAAAGGTGATCTTTTGAGACTCCAACTGTGGCCAAACAAAAGGATATGGGAATTTCAAAGTTGGAGCTGTCACCTTCAAGACGGTAGCCTATGTGAGTGATCTCAAGCATAAATTTATATCCATAAGTCAGTTATGTGATAAAAGTTATCAGGTAACTGTTAACAAGTCTTTATGCATTATTTCTTCTAGTTCAAAAGAAATTGTTTTAACAGGAACTAGAATAGGCAACATATATGTAGTAAATTTTAAGTCTGCTATTCTGAAATCTATATATTTAATCAAATTATTAATACTTATGACTTATGGCATAAAAGAATAGGACATGTAAATTTAAGAAATATTGCTAAACTATCTAGGGACAACCTTGTTAGAGGATTTCCTTCTGGCCCCTATAAGAAGTAAAGTCTCTACAGGGCTTGTTAGTTAGGAAAGCAGACTAAAAATAGTTTTAAATCAATTAATAAGAGTGATTCACCCAGAATCTTGTATTTGCTTCACATGGATCTTTTTGGACCCATTGTTGTACAAAGTATGCGAGGGAATTCTTACACTCTAGTTTTTGTAGATGACTTCTCTAGATTCAGTTGGGTGTTCTTTCTATGAAAACAGTCAGATAACTTTAAAGTTCTTAAAGACTTTCTTAGGATCATAAATATTGAGTATTCTACTACAGTTGCATTGATTAGATGTGATCATGGTACTGAGTTTGAATATCTTCTTATGCAAGAATTCTGTGAGAAGGAAGGTATCAGGCATTGTTTCTCTGCTCCTAGAACTCCTCAACAAAATGGGGTTGCTGAAAGGAAAAAATAGAACCCTTATTGAAGCTACAGGTATATTGCTTGCAGATGCTTACTTGCCCCTATCCTATATCACAGTAAATAATGTTCTGAATAGAAGTTTAATACATAAACTTAAGAACAGGACTCCCTATGAATTGCTTAAAGGGAAGCAACCTAAAATAGATTATTTTAGAGTATTTGGTTGTGGTTGTTATATTCACAATAATAATAAGAAACATTTAGAAAGTTTGAAGCCAAAGCTGCAGAGGGAATTTTTCATGGATATTCCCAAGTCAGCAAGGCCTATAGGGCTTTTAACAAATCAACCATAAAAATTGAAGAATTTGTACATATAACTTTTGATAAAGCTAATATGCGTTACAAGGAGAAGGGTTCTTCTCCCAGAGATATATTGCAGGTACCCCTTCTATATGATAAATTGGATGACTTAAACCTCACCTAAGAGGAAATATTGAATCCCTCTCCACAGATTGATGAAGAGTGTTAAGAAGAATTTTTGGAATAGTTGAACCAACAACAGCTAACATAATTACACAAGTGGAATTAATTCCCCAAGCTATTGATGAACCAACTCCTCCTACTGATCTTGTCATACTTAGAGATCATCCCATATCTCAAGTGATTGGAGACATATCTATTGGTGTGCAAACAAGGCATCAACTCAACCAAGATTTGATGTATACTTGCTTCATATCTCAGATTGAACCTCAATCCATAAATGATGCAGAGCAAGATCTCCACTGGATTATTGCAATATAAGAGGAGCTCAATCAATTTGAGAGTGTAGAGTTTGGGATTTAGTTCCAAGACCTAAAGACTACCCAGTCATTGGAACTAAATGGGTTTTCACGAACAAATTGGATGCATAAGGAGCTATTGTAAGGAACAAAGCAAGATTGGTATCTCAAGGCTATTCTCAGGAGAAAGGAATTGATTATGACCAGAACTTTGCCCCTATTGTAAGGCTGGAGGCTATAACGATATTTACTGCATATGCAACATATAAGAAGTTCAAAGTCTACCAAATGGATGTCAAGAGTTCCTTTCTTAATGGTGAACTCAAAGAGGAAGTCTGTGTGGAGCAATCACCAGGTTTTATCTCTCCAACTCATCCCTCTTTTGTTTTCAAATTGCATAAAGCTCTTTATGGTTTAAAGCAAACTCCAAGAGCTTTGTATGAGACCTTAGCTAGCTTTCTTATAGAGCATAAGTTCACTAGGGGAATTGTAGATAGGACTCTATTTATTAGGCATCATAAAAATAAAATTTTGCTAGTACAAACATATATAGATGACAACATTTTTGGCTCTATTGATTCAAAACTACGCAAAAGGTTTTCGGACCTGATGCATTCCAAGTTTGAAATAAGTAGCATTGGTGAGCTTTCCTATTTCCTTGGTCTTCAAGTGAAGCAATCCCCTGATGGCATTTTCATCTCCCAATCTAAATATGTTAAGGAGCTAGTTATCAGATTTGGGATGTCTGATGCCTTAGCTATGAAAACACCCATGGCTTCAAATACTGTGATTGATTCTAATGAACAGCGCAAGCCAGTTGATCAAAAAACATATAGGGCTATTGTTGGGTCCTTGTTGTATCTCCCAGCTAGTAGGCCAGATATAATGTTTCTACATGTTTTTGTGCTAGTTTTCAAGTGAACCCTAAAGAATCTCACCTTATTTTACTAAAGAGAATTTTGAGATATATAAAGGATTGTCCAAATCTAGGACTCTTGTATCCAACTGAGTCAGAATTTGAATTAAATGGATTCTCAGATGCTGACTTCGATGGATGTAGAGTTGACAAGGAAAAGACATAAGGAACATGCCAGTTCCTTGGTGATAGGCTTGTGTATTGGTTTTGTAAGAAATAGACATCTGTGTCAACTTCAACTGTTAAAGCTGAATATATAGCAGCTGGCAGTTGTTGTTCACAAATTTTGTGGATTCAAAACCAACTCCTGGATTATGGTTTCAATCTAAATAATTCAACTATATTTTATGATAGTACCAGTTCAATTTCTATTGCACAAAATCCAGTGCATCATAGTAGGACCAAGCATATAGAAATTAGACATCATTTCATTAGAGATTTTATAGACAAAAATAAAATTAACCTTGTCTTTATATCTACTGATTTATAAAGAGCAGACATTTTCAGCAAACCTTTGGATGAAAAGAAACATCTGTTTTTCCTAAATCAGCTAGGTATGATTAATGGAGAAGTTTAATTTGATTTCTGTCTGAGGTCGAAGAATTGATCACTTTTTGTCAAACGGAGATCGACGATCTGTGAACTATTCTTGAGTTTTTTGTCAAACGGAGATTGACGAAATCTCTTTGTGAAACTTTTCGTTAAACGGAGATCGATGAATTTTGTTTCAAAAAATATTTTGTCGACCTGAGAATGACGAAATGTTTTCCCCCTTTTCAAACTGAGATCGACGCTTTTTATTTCTTCATAAAAAATTTTGTCGAACTGAGTTCGAAATTATTCTTTTGCGTTGGATGGAGTTCGTCATTTCACCTTCTGAAAAATTATAATAGGGTTTTCATTGAACTCCATCCACTGCTTTCTAGTTCTTTTGCACTTGATCTCTTTCTCATTTTTGCAGGAAAATAATGGCGATCTTGGCGGCGAGCCTTTCTGCAATGAAGTTCGATGTAGGTATCGACATTGACGTCGACTCCTTCAGTCACTCTGATTAAATCTTCAAAGACATCCTTTAGTTGTTTGAAGGACCTCAGTTGAAAATTTCATGACCTTTAGAATCAAACTTCTAGTGGCTGCAATAAAAGAATGGGTATTTACAGCAACATCTCCAGAACAAACCATCATCCCAGGATCAATTTATGGAAACTAGGTTTTTCTTAATCCTGATGTTTTAACATAAGTTTTTGGTTTTATAAATGGAGAATATGATTTTGTATTAACTAGCAATGAGTTTGAGGACATGCTATTTATAATGGGTGACTTCCAGGGAAACCCTAACAAGCTATTGAAACAGAACTTGTTAGTTGAATACAAGTTTCTGACAGATGTGGTTGGAAAGGTCATCCTTGGCAAGAACTCTGCCCATGACCATATTACGAGGCATCAGTTTGACTTGATGAGTGCCTTGGTAAACAAGAAATCAGTGAACTGGGGCAGGATTATATTTGATTTGATCAAAAAGAAGATAAGCAAAAAGGATGTAAGCTATGGAAGAATTCTGGGAATCTTCCTCCAGGAAAAGGTTCCAGAATTATTGGTTTTCAAGACCACTTTCATTAATGCATCAAAGAATCTTACCTCTTACCTATTTGCAAATGGGAGAGGACTATCGCCAAGTCCTCAAGGGCCTCCTCCTCCAAGATTGCTTCAGAGGACACAATGGCTGAAATAGCCACTTCTCTAACCCTAGAAGAAGCTCCTGCTCCTCCTCCATCTCCACCTCATTCTATATTTCCTTCATCAACTCCACTTTAATGACCTTCTCCCTCCATTCATCCAGTCTCACCATCTCAACCACAATCACCAATTCATATCCATGAGGATACACCACCATCTCCACCTCCTCAATCACCTATTCCACAACATCATGATGACATTCCATCATCTCATAC
The DNA here is from genome assembly GCA_039513925.1 of Platanthera zijinensis. Classification (NCBI taxonomy): domain Eukaryota; kingdom Viridiplantae; phylum Streptophyta; class Magnoliopsida; order Asparagales; family Orchidaceae; genus Platanthera; species Platanthera zijinensis. The sequence continues at coordinate 155,252,436 of CM077086.1, forward strand.
ATTCAATTTGCTTTCATCTCCATCTCCTCAACCATCTCCACAACATTCACCTGTTCAAGATGAACTTCATTATTCCATACCTCCGTCACATCTTCCACCAATATTCCCAACCTTCCTACAGTCAGACTTCCCTCAAGGATTCTCTGTCTGTTCAAATTGTGGTCACCAATCCACCTATATACCATCTACTCCTGAACCCCTTTATCTAAAATTCTCTTACATAGCTAATGATCTTCTCAAATTTATCACTCCATCTCTAAAAAAGCTAGTAGAGGATGCAGTTGCTCCTCTTATTTCATCCATTACTGATCTTTCTACCAAAATTACCTCTTCCTCTTCTGTCCCTTCTTCAAAGGGCCTGAGTTCAAGTATCTCTAAATCTAGGCAAGGGGAGATTTTCAGTGAAGAAGCTCCTTCAATAGCAGCAAATCCAACAACAACAACAATTCCAACAGAGATTATTTAAATTCTTAATGAAGATACATAAATGACTTGTTTTGAAGAAGATTCAGTAGATATAGCAATAAACACTGTTGGTGATTTCATTATAAATCCCATAGTTGATATTCTTTCCCTATTACATTCTTTTGATTCAGTGCATCGGACAAATCTACCATCTTTTATTGATACAGTTTCAGATTTTTCTAAAGCTATAGTTTGCTACTTTGCTTCAATTAGTCCTTAAGTTTTGGAACGACTAAGGACAAGTTTTTCAGTTACTGATATTATTATATAGCTAATAACTGATACGGAGTCAAAGGCTTTCTCACCTCCAACTCTTGGATGGGTTGAGTCTCCCATGCAAGATCTTGATGAGATTATATTTCAAGATATAGAAGAAGAAATTTATTATATTCAGGCTCAAGTTATGACAAAAATTATAGAGCCAGAAGTTCAAGGACAGCCTCAGGCTGATATAAAAGATACAAGTGTACAGCCACAGGCTCATCCTATACTTTCTGAAGAAATGCTTCACAGGATTAATGCCCTTTATGACAATCCAGTAAGTGAATCTGATGATGATAATTATTAAGATGATTCAGAAGACTCTAGCTCTAAAAAGAAGGCTCCTCCAAAAGTTGCTCCAAAACCTAATCCCACTACTGACACTCCCTACTACATTCTACATAATATTACTCTTACTCCAGACACCCCTAACTGGATGAGATATTCAAAGAATGAAATGAAAGCTAGGAAGAAGAGTAGGAGATACTCTCCTCCACCTCAGTTTAGGTGAGGTCCTCCTCCTCCTCCTGCAGCTGGTTCAGCAGGCAGTGTTTATCATGCTCAAAGATTTGCTTCTCACTCTTATCAATCTTGATCAAATCACAGCAGCATAGAAAGACCTTCTAGGTTAGATACTTAGTCTAGCAGTCAACAGAGAAAACAGCAGCAATAACAATAGCATGACAGTCAGCCAGCAGAACAAGGCAGCCAAAAAGACAAATCTAGTTCAGAAAGTCCACTATCTCCATTGTGTGATCCAGAAATGGATCCTAATTCAATGATGGCCAGATTTAAAGAGCTTATAAGACTGTCTCAAATTAGAAAGGGTAAAGAAGAAGAATAAGATATTTCCCAGTTTTCTACAATGTTTTCATACAAAAATAAAGAACTAGACAAATATCAGGTATAGAATCTTTTTAATGATGATACTTACATTCCTTTACATCCTGAAGTAGTTGTTCCAAGAGCTTCTTCTGTGATAATTCTTGGAGCTGAAGACATGAAAATGACAAAACTACAAGAAGCTGATCTCAAAAGAGAAATAATCTTCACCAAACTATCTACTGAAACATCGCAGGATGCAACCAAGAAAGTTTGACAGTTTTTCCTTTTTCTGCTTTTTGAACTTAACTGTTATTTATTGTAAATATTTCACAAGGCACATTTTGTTTATATCTGCAGAAACATTATAATTATGCCAGATATTATTTTGTGCTTTGTGATTAATCTTTTATGTTGTTCATAGTGACCTCACCCAAATAGGAGGGAGATTTTTGGAACCGCACCTAGGTTTAGGGTTGATTTGGGCTAAGTTCACTATTAGGATTATTAGATGACCCAATATGTAGAGTCTAGGGTCATAGATTTTTATCAGTGTCAAGGTCAAGACAACAAACCTAGATTAATAGGTTCTCTCCTTTAGAAGACTAGAGACAGAAGACCTCTAGAGAAAAGCAGTTTTCTAAGAGACAGTTGTGTTCGATGATAGCTAAACTCAGCTCGACGATCGCCGATCTAAGATCGACAAACTCAGAGTTCCTTCTCTGAGTTGAGATCGACGAAAGTCCAGCTGATATCGACGATCTGTGAGCTTATATCATATTCTCAGCTCGACGAAGTGCCTTCTCAGTTCGACGAACTTGGAGCTCAGATTGGCTAGTGTATTTTCTGCTCGATGAAATTAGAGCTTCGTTCGACGATATTCTACTTCGTATTCTGCCATCTCAGGTCGACGATCAAGAAGTTTTCAGTTCGATGAATTTGGTTCTCAGGTCGACGAAAGTTTGCTGAGTTCGACTATTTTCTCCCAGGTTCAGTTCGACTATTCTATGATGATTTCAGTTCGACTAAGGAAGAAGAATTTCAAATAATGTTATAATATGTCTGTAATGCTCTGGTAATTAATGCTCAATATTCTTATGAATATAACCGTTCCTTTGCATCATTAATTATGGATTTTATAGAGTTATTACTTGGCTTATTTACTGGGAGAGTTGAGGAAATTCATTTAAGACAATTTCTAGCCATTCAACTCCCAGAATTTTTGCAGTCAATCAAGGAAAGGAATTCAAATTTCAAATGCTAAAATCTGCAAGGAATATATCTAAGAATTTCTTTTCAAGGTAGACAGTAGCAAGACAGGAATAAATATAGAGAGATAGTTGTGGCAAAAAATTTTTTTGCAGAAAGCTGAAAGAAGAACAGCTCATATACAACTCAAGTTCTTCATCAGTTTTTGCTTTAGGGCTTTCAAGAGACAATCCATCAACATCTGTCTAAAAGCTTCCTTAAGATCAACAAGCAATCTGAAGGCCTACACCTTGAGCAAAGCTTCCTTTCTCCTGAACTATTCTACATCTCAGGGCGAGCTTTGACAATATCAATAAATCCACTAGTCTTCTCTCAGATTATTGAGAGAGAAAAACAACATCTTCTTTATTTTCTTTAACTGTAAAAGAGTTTTTTACTCCCTTCAAAAGTTATCCCTTTGGTTATTAAGTCTCCTATTCAAAAGACTTAGTTTGGTTTTTGAGCGCCTGGTCAAAAGCTCAAAGGGTTGCAAGGTATCCCTTAGAAAATAGATCTTGTGGTGGCAAGACCCCTGATCAAAAACCTGTAGTGGATTCCTACCAGGGTGATAGAAGAGTGGATGTACCCAAGTTTAAGTTAAACCACTGTAAAATCATTGTGTCGTCTGGTTGCTCTATTTGCTATTTTCTATGCTTTGATTTTCGGTCTTTTATTTTTGCATATTTACATATAGTTATCACTTATTTTAATCCGCTATAAAAAATTGATCAAGAGATTTTTATTACTTTATTAACCCCCACCCCCTCTAGAGTTAGTGTGATCTATCCCTTCACTTTCACCTTCAATATCACATAAGGAGTCTTTTTATGGCTCTTGGTGATAAAAGCCTTGTTGAGGACATGACAAGCAGCGTTTACTGCCTCAGCCCAGAAATATTCTTGGAGAGATATGTCATTCAGTAAAGTCCTTCCAGCTTCTTTGAGAGTCATATTCTTCCTCTCAACAATCTTATTTTGTTGGGGTATTCTTGGAGAGGAAAACTCTTACTAAATCTCAAGTTCTTCACAAAACTTTGTTATACATTCAGATTGAAACTTAGTTCCATGATCACTTCTAATTCTAACCACGGAAATGTTCAATTCATTCAATATTTGTTTGACAAATGTCTTGAAGACATCAAGAGTTTCATATTTTTTTCCTTAAAAAGAAAACACCAGTAAATCTGGAATAGTCATCAACAACCACAAAGGTGTAGACTTTCTTACCTAGACTATGAACTAGCATAGGACCAAACAAGTCCATATGCAGGAGGTATAAACACCTCACAAAGTCTTTGGTTTCAATTCTTTTGAAAGAAGCTTTGGTATGCTTGCCTTTTTGGCATGCAGAGCAAATACTCTCCTTAGTGTATTTTATGTTAGGACCATTCCTAACTAGCTCTTTACTGAAGAGCTTGCCTATGATCTTATAGTTCAAATAAGATAGCCACTTTTCTATTTGACACAGTATGAGGCTTTCTCATTTACAATTAAGCATATGGGAGTGTCTGAATATACACAAAGAAAATATAAATAGTATACATTCCCACTTCTAGTGCTTGTCTAGATGACCTCCTGGTCACTTGACTTCTTTATGTGGCACTCATCCTTGTGGAATGAAATGTCATAGACAATATCACAAAGTTGGCTTATGCTTATAAGGTTGTGTTGCAAACCTTCCACATAGGCTACTTTTGTGAAAGTTACTAAGCCATTTGAGATCTTACCATAACCTTTGGTAATCCTTTTTTCTGATCCACCAAAGATCACCTTTGGTCCATCCTTCACTGGATTGAAATCCCTCAAATTGCTCTTTGTTCCAATCATGTGCCTAGAACAACCACTCTTCAAGTACCATATAGGGGTATGGAAACTTGGACAAACCTTAGATGAACCAGGCTGATCCTAGTAGGATTCTTCATCATATCTTGTCACCAGCCCAATGTAGGCTTCCTCATCTTCATCTGACTCAGAAGAGGATGAATCAGTCCAGCTTTTCTCCTTCTTAGAAATGAAGGTTCTCTCCTTCTAAACCTTCTAATGATGATGATATTTCTCATCAGCCTCCTTCTTCATAGGACATTCAGCCACAATAGTCCCTGGCTTGCTACAGCAAAAATAGATAATCTTATTAGAAATCTGTTTACTGTGTTTTTAGTCATACCTGCCTTCCTTGGATGTTTTATTCTTGGTTCTGTTTTAGTCCTCCTTGTGTTTAAAGGAACACAAAGGTCTTCTCCTCCACCCCTTCTTATTCATAAGCTCTAAAAACTGCCTTGAAAAGGAAGTAAATTCCTCATCAAACATATTGCAGTCTGATGTACCTTGTTCTAAACTATCTCACTCAGTTGGCCTTCTTGGGGAAGAAGGATTCTTCTCTTTGCTCCTCTTGGAGCTATCAGCCTTGAAAGCCACAGTGTTTTCTCTGGCCTGAGATTTGCTTGATTTCTCTTCCTCCTTCCTTACTGTCAGTTGCATTTCATAAGACAGTAGCTTCCCAAACAAAGTGAATGGTGGAGTATCTGTCAGCTTTGCAACTTCTCTAATGGTACATATCTTAGTGTCCCAATCTCTAGTAAGAGACCTAAAAACTTATCATTTATCTCATAGTTATTAAAGACCCAGCCATAGGTCCTTAGTTAATTTAGAGTTCTGAAAAACCTTCATACTAGCTAGTTATGGTCTCCACCTTGAGCTTCTTGAAAGCCTCATACTCTTGATTGAGCATAACTTCCTATCATCTCTAACTTCCTCAGTACCTTCCATGTATATTACAAGAGTGTCCCATATTTCTTTTGAGGTTTTGCAATGCACTATGTTTTGAAAGGTAGAGTCATCTATGTCACTAACTATGTGCTCTTTTATCCATTACAGCCAAGATGATTTCATATTTAGTCATTTGTACATAACTCTTAGGAGTCTTGATATTTGCATCAACTGACACCTTTAGGGGAATGAATGGTCCTTCTAGTACTGTAACATAAATCCTAGGGTCTGATGCTTCCATAAACAATCTGACCCTTTCTTTCTAGATTAAAAAAATTTTCTTTCCTATATAGAGGAAGCTTCATAGAACCTAGTTCCTTGTGATTCTCTCCTTAACCCATTATTATCTTCTCTGCTTTCCTTTGAGATCCACTACGACTGTTAAGCCTTTCTTGAGTAACCTGGCTCTGATACCACTTGAAAGACTTTGAATACAAGGGAAGTTAATCACCTAGAGGGGGGTTAATATGATTCTTGAGCTTTTTAGTTACTTTTAACCGTTATCAAATTATATTGTGTGTTATGATATGATTGTTGATGCTTTCAAGATTATCATCCAGATGACACAGTAGCTTTATAATGGTTCCTCAGTGTATGGGTACATCCACTATCCCTCTTGCCTTTCTAACTAAATGTTAGACAGGGCACTTCCCAAATAACTTGGCTCCTTAGCGATTACAACATGATCCCACAGGATCACTCAGTCTCCACGGAGACTTACAACATAGGCTCACAGCCGAACCACTCAGTAATCACCTAATCACCTAGCACAGACACAAATGCCCAACAACACTGGCTGAGAAAAACAGCCCTACCACACATAGATCCAAAATTGGATCCTACCATTCAGATCTATACAAGATCCTACACTCAGCCTTTATAACTTAGGCTTATAATAAAGATCTCACAAGATCTAACTCTAAGCCTTTATAAACTAGGTTTATCACACAGATCTTGAGCAGATCCTACAGAATTTGAATAGAAATATTGATTTGACTAAACAGAAAATAATCTGTGAGTCAATTTCTTCCTGAGCTGAGTGAATCTCAGCCCTATCTTCCTCACAGTAACAAGGTTGACGTTCTTCAAGAATATGATGCTTGTGCTGGAAGTATTCTCAGAACCTTGATTCTGATTCTGTTGATGAAGGAGAGAGAAGAGAGAACTTCTATCAACTACAACATTTTGTTGATAACAGAATGCTCTACCTCTTCTTCACAGATCCAGAGATTGATCTTCAATTTTGGCTCTTCTTGGATCTTGAAGCATCTTCAGCTTGGGCTTGCCTTGACTGATTCTTATTCCTTAGGGAAATCCTCTGATCCTGTTGTTGCAGATGTTGATTGCAGCAGCTATTTCAGAGACCCTTCAGATTAATTGAATTGAAGCTTTTGTCTCTACAACAATGGCTCGAGAAGAAGACAAAGTCCCGCTCCTCTTTCTCGAAATGAATTTCGTTTAGAAACTAGTTTCAATCCAGATTTCATCCTCTATTTTTAATCTCGTCATCCAATGAGATGATTGATATGTGTCATTACATTAACGGCTGATTATATCCTTAGTTTTACAGAATGAGACTGACGGTGAAATTAGAAATGAATTATAGCTCTTCCTTAATCATTTTGAAATTTGTTGACTTTTGTTGACTTTATTGACTTCAGCCATTCTGGACTTAGAAAATTTCAGACAACTACCCCGACGTTGAGTGCATTGTGTGAATAAGCATTACTCAACGATTCTTGACATAGAAAATTTCCGGCTCTGCTAGGCGTTGACTGAGTAAGCTCCAATCAACGCTTTTTAAATTAGTCAACATTTTGCATCCTTCTGAAACTCTAGGCATTGAGAGCATTGACTGTATAAGCTTCACTCAAAGCTTTTTTCCTTAGAATAATTTTTAGATCTTTCTGCAACTATGGCGTTGAGAGCGTTGAGTGTATAAGCTTCACTCAATGATTCTGAACTTGGAATAATTTTCAGCTCTTTCTGCAACTATGGCATTGAAAGCGTAGAGTGAACTAGCTTCACTCAACAATTCTCGACTTAGAAAAATTCTGCTCTGTATGAAGGCATTGAGTGTGTTGGCTACACTCAATGCTTTTCTCCTTCTACCTCAACATTTACTAGGCGTTGAGTTAACTGGCTTCACTCAATGATTCTGGACTTTGTCAAATTTTGGTTTCTCCATAGGCATTGACAGCAGCAGCATACATCAACGCTATCTGTCATCTGGCATTGAGTGAATTGGCTTTACTCAAAGCTTTTGTACTTAGACAGATTTTTCTGTCTTTCATCAACAGCATTGACTGAATAAACATGGCGTTGAGTAATCAAGCTTCACTAAATGCTTCTAGACTTAACTGATTTTCTGTGACTGGTTTGCTTTAGCTTTGGCAGAACTAGCAGGGCGTTGAGTGATGAAGCTTCACTCAACGCTTCTAGACTTAACCAATTTTCTATGACAGATTTTCTTTAGCTTTGACATAACTGTCATGGCATTGAGTGATCAAGCATCACTCAATGCTTCTAGACATAACCAATTTTATGTCTCTTTCTACTATGGCTTTGACAAAAACAACATGACTCAACGCTTTTGGCTATATGGTGTTGAGTGAGTTGACTTCACTCAACATTTGTGGACTTAGCCACTTTTCTTCCTTGCCCACACTTAAAGCTTTAACTGTCCTAACTTCACTCAACACTATTAGCTGTATGGAGTTGAGTGAACTAGCTTCACTTAATGTCTGTGGACTTAGACATTTTTATTCACTTGCTTCTGGTTCATCTGGCGTTGAGTGAGCTTGCTTCACTCAACGCCTGTGGACTTAGTCATTTTTCTTCATTGTCGCTGGTTTCTGTTTCATCTGGCATTGTGTGAGCTTGCTTCACTCAATGCTTATGAACTAAGTCAATTTCCTGCCATTCTAGTCAGCTTCTTTGAGTCCACCTATCAATGTCACTTAGACCACAGGTCCAATCAATATGACATAGACTAACCTGCATGCATGAACTTAAACATACATCAAATACAACTGTGTGTATACCATTGAATTGTTTGACTTCTTACAAATCTTGGACATTTGGATCAATGGACCCAATAGTGACAAGGATTCACTCAACGCCTGAGAAGTCTGTCTGGAATTTACTAAGACCAGAAGCGCTGAGTCATGCTGACATCAGAAAAAAATTCAAATATTGCTGGATTTTCTTGCAAGAAGACAAAAGTTTTCGCTTTCCTTTAGTACAACTATAAATGAAAAATTGATGGAGCAGTTGCCATTTCTGTCCAGTTCTACTGCGCAAAGAGCCATTGGATTTACGGGAAATAAATAGATGTGTTCTGGGAAATTATTAACAGGTTGAACTTTTAGAGAAAATCACTCTACTTCATCTTCTTCCTAAAAACAAAGAAGAAGAGCTCTACAACTCGAGTTCAACAGCCAGTCAGATTACTTCAGGCAAGGTTAGCTGATTGAAGAAGAAAAGAATAGCAACATCATTTAGTCTTCATCAGCAAGTTTAGAAGCTCCAGCTTCTAAGATTCTTCCAAGCACAAGCAGAACAATCCTAAAGATCTACTTGCTTGGTGCTGGGAAAAAGTAGGGTGGAGTTTACTCAGTCTTGAGAGAAGGCTCAAAGGACACTTCCTCTAGATCAAGTCATCAATAACAAACTCACACTTTGTAGGATCTTTACTTATCTGAGCTGTAAGCCTGATATATTAAGGTTGAGTTGTAGGATCCTTCTATCAATTCGAGGTAGCTCCTGTGTGCCTGAGCTATAAGATATTTATTCTCTGAGTTGTAGGATCCTTCTGTGTATATGAGGTAGGGATTGTGTACCTAAACTGCAAGAGATTTAATCTCTAAGGTAGGATCCTGTGGTGGATCTGAGTGTGGGGCTATCCTCCTAGCCTGAGTGTAGGACTCTTGATAAACTCTAAGATAGGTGATCTAGTGCATATTAGTGAGTTGTAGGATATTATATCTTTGAGTGTAGGGCCTTGGGCCTAAGGTAGGACTTGGAGGAGTCTGAGAGATCCTGAGGGATCTGTGTTGTAAGCTCATTGAGTTGAGATTGGAGAAGTTGTCCTTGTCTAACATTCGGTTAGAATGGTGGAAGGAATAGTTGATGTACACATACCTTGGGGAACCACTATAAATACTTGTGTGTTGTTGTGTATTCTTGAAAGCTAACATAATACTAATTAACAACAAACCAAAGCTAAAATATAGTCATTAAAGACACAAAAACCTATTCATCCCCCCACCCCCTCAAGGTGTTTAGCTACTCTTAAAACAAAGACTTTCAAGTAGTTTCAGAGGAAGGTTGTTCTAAAAGGACTAAATAGTCTGAACAGATCTCCAAAGGTATCTTAGGATTATTATTATGGGTTTAAGAGAGAACCTATAAGGAGTTGAGCTCCATGAAGCTTCTAATTTGTAAAAGATAATTTTGGTATTTGGAAAGAGAGGGTCAAGTTGTTCATGGAGGCCTCAGACCCTAGGATCATCATTATAGTTCCGGAAGGACCATTCATCTCCATGAAGATTTCTGTCCTAGATGCCAGTGTCTAAACCCCAAAGAAGTACACTGAGATGACCAAGGATGAGGTCATCCTGACAACCATGGACAAGAGAGCACAAAGCACAATTGTCAGTGTTATTGATAACTCCACATTCTTGAATCTTGTCCACTGCAAGACAACCAAGGAAATGTAGGACACCATGATTGTATACATGGAGGGCACTAAAGAAGTTAGGGATGATAGGAAATCCCTACTTAATCAAGAATATGAGGCCTTCAGGAAAAGCAACAAATGCATCATAGCTGATTTCTATGAAAAGTTTTTCAAAGTGTTCAATGAGCTGAGGACCTATGGGAGGGTCTTCAGCAATTATGAGCTAAATTATAAGTTCCTAAGATCTCTAACCAAAGATTGGGACAACAAAGAAAGCTGCTTTCATATTAGATGCAGTTATCTACTAAGAAGGAGGAGGAGACCACCATCAGGTCCCATGCCAAGGAGAGGATAGTGGCCTTCAAGGATGAGAGCTCTAAGAAGAGCAAAGAGAGGATTGCCTCACCCCCAAGGAGGCTAGCTGATTCAGAAAGCTCGGAGTCCAGCTCATCTAACAATAACATGTCAGCTGGAGAGTTTGCTACCTTCTCAAGGTAATTCCAGAAGATGATGAAAAGGAGACAGTGGAAGAACAATCCATCCTCCTTCTCACGTTACAAGAAGTATCACAACAAATTCGGGAAGAATTTCTCCCAAGAAGACAGGTATGATTCTAAACTCAGCAAACTTAGTTCTTCTAAAATTGTTTGTTATTATTGTAGCAAGCCGGGGCTTATCATTGTTGATTGCCTAGTCAAAAGAAAAGAGATAGGTGATAAGAAGCATCACCACCATAAGAGCAAGAAGGAAAATATTTTCATTTCCGAGAATGAGAAGAGCTGGAGTCAAACTAACTCATCATCTTCTGACTATGAAGAAGAAGATAATGACTATATAGGTCTATTTGTTGCTGCTACTTAAAAGGATAAGGACTATCTAGTTGCAAGGATAATAATCAGGGCCCCACTGTCCTCAGTTGAAAGTGATTATGATGAGGATGAGGAATTCTGCCTCTTGGCTCTATCAGAAGATTATCAGGACATTTTGTTCCTAATGAAGTACATTCTATCCCAAGATCTTCTTCTATCTTTTAGTCTGGCCTAGACTCTAATACATCCACTTCCTCCAATGGGGATGAAGGATCAGATTCTGAAAAGGATGTCAATCAATTGATTGATAAGTATGGTTTCATTCTGGATGCTCTGAAAAGGAGCAAAAGGCTAGTCAAGAAACAAGCTGAACAGATTGTCTCCCCATAGTTAGTTACTTCCTTGCAGTCTGAATCATCACCCTTGTTTGATTAGATGAGGAGGAAAGTGTCACAACTCGTATTTTCTCCGCAAGAAGGGGGGTATATCAGAGTAAGGGAAAATGCGTGTCATGATGCCACATTAGCAGGGGATAACTGTGGATGCTCAGGCAAAACTCCTACTTAACACAAAAGATAAATTTTTAAGTGATTTAGAGAAAATCAAATTAAGTTAAACATTTAACTATATCCCTTGGCTTGGTGGCTCATTAAGTCCACGAAATAATAATAGTTTATACGCTACGGAAAAATGCTTCATTTAAGAGATTACACATCCTACATGAGTGTAGACGTTCCCTAGGAAACAACTCATAGTATGCAAGACTCTAGGTTTATGATAGTAATAAAAATAGCTTTTATGGTCGCTAATTATAATGAGTTAGAGTTTTAAAATATGAAATGCATAAAGTAATAATTTTAGATTTTATACTTGAAAATACCTAACATGCATTCCTAGCATAAATCATCCCAGAGAGAAAGTAATCCAATTCATCACAAAGAAAAAAACTAGAAGCTAGCAAGTATCCAAAATCAACAACCCTGTGGGCTTCAACAATCTTACACAAACCCAAATAAAACAAACTGAAATAAAGTGTATCTGAACTAAGTAAAGCAAACTGAAATAACAAACTACCTCGCAATGGCGAGGTGAAAACTACAGCCAACACTGCTGCCCAAGAACTCCTAAAAACCAGCTCCGCACCTGCTAAAGCTCCGGACCTGAGGCATTCCAAAGGTAGAACACCTCAGTAAGAAGGTACAAGCGGTGGCAGAAACGTAAGCCAAAAAAAGTAAACAAAGATCAAAAGGGGTACCAACCCAAGACCAGAAGTACAGAAGTAAAGTACAAAAGAATCAGTAAATAGAACTTACGTGAAATGTCACACACATCAAAATACACAAGATACATAAGGCTAAAAAGGTTGAAAGCATGATTAAATCATAAGAAAGAATATCACAACATACCTATTAGCCATATATGGTCAAATCTACCCAAAAACACGGACGAGGTGGTCACTCATCTGGAAATATCCTCATAGATATAATATCCGTCTAACTACAGGGGAGACTCATACACTCCACCATTCACCGCAGACGCCCAAACACACGATAGAGTTCCACAAGTTACTAATATGTCTCAAAACAATGCGGAGGTGGATACGCCTACTAACTCCTGCAAACAAGAAAAAAAATCATGATATATCTCAAAACTTGGCACATCGGATTATACTATACAATTCTAGATTAAGAAACGGTTGATCAACCTTAGGAAATATTTCACAGTCCTAAACAACTCTTAACACATCCTTCATAATAGTTAGGAACGATTAAAGCCAACAACTAAGTATTTCCATCAAATCACTACAACACTACAAGATTGAATCATCATGATGAAAACTAATAACACAAGTCGATTTAAAGGAAGATTAAATATATTTACAAATTGAAATGACAATAGTGAAGAAAGACAAAAGAAAATGAGGTTAACAGTTATCATCAAGATTGGAAAGAAGAGGGAAAAGGGAAAACCACCACTTGCCTTGATTTTGCCGGAAAAACTCTCCAAATCGCAACTTGTCGAAGATCGGGCCTAAAGAAGATGAGGGAATTCAAAAACTAACAAGAATGGCCAAAAGAAAAGGTTAGGGCCAAAAACCATAACGAGAAAAACTCAAGAAATGGGGAAAACTTTATCACGATGGCAAAGCTCTCACCGTGAGGTTTCATGATCTATAATCGGTTCAAGATTAGGAGCACTGGAGCACCATCGGCGGCGACCGAAAGATTCACGGAAACACTTACTTTTCTACATTAACGCCACTCTAGTTCGGGAGATGAATAATAGTTCGGTCTAAGAGAAAGGGGAGAAAGAAGAAGTAGGGTATATATATTTATATATATAATAAATATAATATAAAAAAATCTTTACACTTAGAAGAATGAACCGGGGTCGGCTGAACCGATTTTTCCGAGATGAAGACCTGGATTATTCTAGTGGAAGAAAAATATTTCTCGAGTAGAAGATATTTCTCGGGAATAGGGAAGAAGATTACTCGAGTAGAAGAAGCATTACACGAGTAATGAAGTAGGTTTCTCGAGAACTGAAGAAGACCTCTTAAGAACTACAGGCCTTCTCGACAACAAGAGGTAAGAACAACTCCGTTCGACGAATTCTGCTTGAAGTTCGTTGAAAACAAAACCCGTTCGACGAAAGCTGTTCGGAGTTCGTCGAGCACAAAAGAAAACTCCGACCAAATTTCATCGAGCAAAGGAAAACTCCGATGGACTATCGTCGAGCTCCGTTCGACGATCATTGAGCGCGAAGGAAAGTGCCGATCAGCAATATCGAGCTCCATTCGACGATCGTTGAGCTTCGCTCGACTATTAGTCAAAGCCCAAATGATGCCTTACGTTTGACTTTCGTCGAACTATGTTTGACGATCGTCGAACACCGATCGATGCTTTGACAAAAAAACCCAAACAACACCTAAAAATTTCGTCTCCCGCCTTTGTTCAACAAAAAACTTCCCTTAAGGAGGTCTCCCCAAGAATTAATACAGGCATTGGGCTTTTTGAAAATAAGGAAAGACTTCTCGAGAAATAAGGGCCTTCTCGAGAACTACACATAAATCTCCGAGATCTCCAGGTCATCTCGAGAACGAATGGAGGATTTCTCGACTACTACCGTACTACTCGAGAACAAGGGGGGCTCTTTTAAAGAGCTTAAACTTGACATCTCAAGATCAATAAGAGCTTTCTCGAGAACTGCAGCTCTTCTCGATAACTTACTCTAGGGTCTCTCGAGAAACACAACAAACCTCTCACGAACTGAGCAGGATAAAATTCGAGAATTCAGATTGTCTTAAATTCTACGATAAAATGCCGACTCTAAGAATTTAGCAGGAGAGAAAACCCTAGAATCCGACTCACCATTCCTGAGACACTATCATCAAAAGCTTACACAAGAAAAATCATCACAAAGATCCAAACACGTATCGAGGCCCAAAATGCTCGGATTACAATAAAACACCCCTTTCAATCAAGGAAAAACATTCAATCCAAATCAAAATCCCATAAATTTGGTCAAACAAACCCAATGGACGCAAAAAATGCACTAACGGTGCAGCGCCATCCACATAACATAAAAAGTAATGCCTTGAATTCATAAATATGACGATACCAAATCAAATAATATGATCAAAAAATCGGGGGCGTTATAGTAACTCCCCCTAAAAAGAAGTTTCGTCCCGAAACTTAACACAACTCCAAAATCAAACCAAAATGAGAAAATCAAACACTGCCAAAAGCATAGAGACATACCAGAAAATAAAAGAAGAGGTGCAGATGGGATTCCCTCATAACCGACTCCAATTCCCACGTCGCACTCTTAACGCTTGATTTCTCCAAAGAACCTTGACCTTGGGGATGGTCTTTCTTCGTAACACTCGATCTTGAGATTCTAAAACATGGACAGGTTCTTCCACATATGAAAGGTTGGGTTGAATCTGAGGTACCGATTCAAGGACTTGACAATAACTACGAACAAACTTCCACAACTGGCTTACATGAAACACATCATGGACACAAGGGAAGGTAGCAGGCAAATCCAATCTATAAGCTGACACTCTGATGCAGTCAAGAATTTGAAAAGGTCTCAAATAACGGGGGTCTAACCTGTGGTTTCTTCCAAACCTTTTAACACCTGATATCGGAGAGAATTTCAGAAAAACCAAGTCCCCAACGACAAACTCCAGATCGACCCTTCGTCGATTAACATATTTCTTATAACGCTCTTGCGCTATACGGAGCTTCTCTCGAATATGAGTCACATCATAATTCATCTCTTCAAGGGCTTCAGGACCATGCATCGGTCTCTCACTAGCCTCTACCCAAAATAAAGGTGTCCTACAATGCCTTCTGTATAAGTCCTCGAATGGGGCCATCTACAGACTCTCTTGATAACTATTATTATAAGCAAACTCCATGAGCCTGAGGCGTTCATCCTAAGAACCACCATGATCCAATATGTAACATCTTATCATATATTCTACGATTTTATTTACTCTTTCTGTCTGACCATTTGTCTGCGAATGATAGGCGGTGGAATATTTTAAATCGCTACAGAACCCCTCCTGTAAGATCTTCCAAAAATGAGACGTAAATTTAGAGTCTCAATCCGACTTAATGCTAACCGGCACTCCATGTAATTTTATGACTTCATCTAGGTACAACTCAGCTATCTTCTTCATAGAATACCCAATCTTAAAGGGCACAAAGTGAGAACATTTAGTCAATCTATCAACTATCACCCAAACAGAATCTTGCGTATGGGGAGACTTTGGTAAAACGGCGATAAAATCAATCGAAATACTTTCCCACTTCCAACTAAGAATATCAAGCGGTGTCAGTTTACCACCAGGTCTTCTGTGGTTAGCCTTAACACGCTGACACGTATAACATTCTGACACAAAATTTGCTATATCATTCTTCATTCCTGACCACCAAACGATTTGCTTCAGATCTTTATACATTTTGGTGGAACCAGGATGGTAGGCAACACTCGAACTATGAGCATCATTACAAATTTTAGCCCGAATATCACCGAAAGTGGGGATACAAAATCTACCCCAATATTTCAGAGTATCTAACTAATCCATAGAGAAATCAGGTAGCTCTCCCTTCTAAGTTCTATCTCGGAGATGTAACAAATCAGGATCATCCTTCTGGTGCACTCTGGTAAGGGAAATCCAAGAGGGCTCTTCTGCTTCCAAACTAGCAGGCACAGTACTACTCCCAACTTCAGTGTCCTTCAATAAGAATTCTTCCAGCAAGGACTGTATAGATAGATTTAAGATTTTGGCAATCTTCCTACTCAAAGCATCAGCTACTACGTTAGCCTTTCCTGGATGATAGAGAATCTCCACTTCATAATCGGCCACATATTCTAATAACCTACTTTGGCGCAGATTTAACTCTTTTTGAGTGAAGACGTAATTCAAACTCTTATGGTCTGTGTAGATCTTGCTCAGTGTGCCATACAATAAATGTCTCTAAAGTTTCAGCGCATAAATCCCAGTAGCAAACTCCAAATCATACGTAGGATAGTTCCTTTCATGAATCTTTAGTTGTCTTGATTCGTACGCGATCATCTTTCCCTCTTGCATCAATACACAGCGAAGTCCAATGTGTGATGCATCCATATAAACAGCATACTCAACTCCTTCAGTAGGTAAGGTTAAGACTGGAGCAGTACACAATCTCTTCTTCAATTCTTGGAAAGCCTCTTCACACTTATCGCTCCAAATGAACGTGGTGTTCTTCTGTGTAAGTCTAGTTAGAGGTGCAGACAATATAGAGAAACCTTCCACAAATCTTCTATAATAGCCGGCTAGACCTAAGAAGCTCCTAATCCCCTTAAGTGTGGAAGGTCTCTTCCATTCCATCACAGCAGAAATCTTGGTCGGGTCTACGAAAATACCTTCCTTGCCCACAACATGGCCTAGGAAGGACACTTGGGGTAACAATAATTCGCACCTACTCAGCTTGACATAAATTTTATGTACCCTCAAGGTTGACAAAATTAAGCGCAAGTGTTGAGCATGCTCCTCAACACTGCGGGAATACACGTGAACGTCATCTATGAACACAACCACGAAGTGGTCCAAGAAATCCTTGAACACTCTATTCATTAAGACCATAAAAGTAGATGGGGCATTTGTTAAACCAAAGGACATCACCAAGAACTCAAAATGCCCGTGCCAGGAATGAAAAGCCATCCGTGGTATATCAGCCTCACGGACCCTCAACTGTTTGTAGCCTGAACGAAGGTCAATCTTCAAAAATACAGTGCATCCCGACAACTGATGAAATAGATCATCAATCCGAGGCAACGGATATCTGTTCTTGATGGTTACCTTATTTATTTCTCAGAAATCTATGCAGAGCCACATGGAACCATCTTCATTCTTTATGAACAAAACAGGAGGACCCCATGGAGAAGAACTCGGCTTAATAAAACCACACTGCAGTAACTCATCCAGCTGAGTGCGTAACTCTTTTAACTGGCGTGGAGACATATGGTTCGGTGCCTTAGCAATAGGACGAGTACCTGGCTAGAGGTCTATCACAAACTCCACCTCTCTCTCAGGAGGAAGTCTTGGAAGACTATCAGGAAATACATCTAGAAACTCTCGCACCACCGAGATATCCTCAAGACATAGTATAACAAAAGCTGTTTCCAGAGCAGAAATAGAAACAAGATACGCCTTGCAACCAGACTCTATAGCTCGACAAGCACGTACCACAGAAATAAGGAGGGAACCCTTGCCCTTAAAACCATAGACACTCATGGGTTGGCTGTTGTCCATCTTGAAGTCCAGTCGCTTCGCCTTGCACTAGATTACCGCATCATACTTGGACAACAAGTCCATGCCCAAAATAATGTTGAAATCCGCAAAATCTAACACCATCAGATCCGCAAAGGCTAGGAAATCACCCAGACAAATGGTGCATCTAAGAACTCCTTGATTTGGTATCACTAGATCTCCGGAGGGCAACTTGACGTTAAAGGAATCTCCTAATTGATCAAGGTTCAAATGATGTTTATCTATGAAACTCCGCGCCACAAAGGAATGGGTGGCACCCGAATCAAAAAGAGCGCATGCCCACCTATTCTTCTCCTTAAACTCCCCTACAACTGTATCATACATAACTAAACGAACGAAAACCAGGGCAACAAAAGGAGAGTAAAAATTAAACTTGAATCTAACCTGATATCACTTGGGTAGAGGTCTGAGCTTCCTCTCTGGTAACCACATTTAGCTTTCCTTTCCCTTTGTCCAGGTTTGGCAGCGGCGGCAGAGCCCGAAGCGGGGCAGGCTGTAGTGGGGACTGAGCCTGGGGGCATGAAGACTTCAGATGCCCCTTATGCTTGCACTGGAAGCCAGCCTTATCCTTCGAACAACAATAAATCACGTCATGACCCTTTCTTGAATAGAATGTGCACACCAGATCTCCTTTGGGTGCACCTTGGATGACGAGCACCTACTACTGCCTTAGAGTGGCATTCTTATTGAAACACGTTTCGTAAGAGTGGCCAGACCGACCACAGAAAGCTACAAATCTCTCCACTCTTCTTTAAAAAAGGGCCAGGTGCCCTAGAGCTTCCATCCTCTACACCCTTTCTCTTCTCTTTTCTCGCCGCAACACCTCGGTTCTTGGCGTTTTCAATTGCCTCGACTTTTAGAGCAGCTTCCACTTCCTCAGCATAACTTTCGGCTCCATAAGCGCATGCCCACTGCTGGACATCGCTTCTTAGTCCTCCAAGGAAATGTTTCACTCTCTCCTCCTCTAAAGCTACCAAATCAGGAGCAAATCTGCTCAACTTACTAAATTAAATCTCATAATCTCTCATTGTGAGATGTCTCTGCTTCAGATGCAGGAAATTATTCATCAGACAGTCTTGCTCGACCAAGGGTAGGAACATATTCAGCAGCATCTTCTTAAAAGATTCCCACGAGCAACCTTCATTTAGGCTCTCCTTTTACTGAATGCACCAACTCTTTGCCAAGAATTTTAGCTGATAGGCTGCAATCATTACCTTATGGGCTTCTGCAATCCCCGAATACAAGAACATCTCTTCTATAGCGATGATCCAATCATCAAGAACCATAAAGTCGGCTTTCCCATCGTAAGTGGGAGGACCCAATCACTGGAAATGAGAGATAAAATTCATTTCTTGTGGTAACGCAACCGGGGGCACCAGAGGAGCAGGAGTAATGGGTACGACTTGATCCACGACAGAATCATGCAATTAGGGTTGCTGCACAGGAGCGGCAGACAACAATGACTGAATCTGCAATTGCATCACAACTAATTGTCTCGAAAGAGCCTCATTGCTCTGACGCAGACTCTCGATCATCGTATTGCTCTGCGTACCTGAAGACTCACCCTCTGACTGGGGAGTCGACCTCATTGTGGGATGCTTCGGCTGTATTTCTAAAAAGGCAACAAACAACTCATCAAAATCCTATATTACGACTAGGCCACACAACTTAGTTCAGACCATATTTAAAAGACACTTGCTTATGCTGAAACTTGCTCTGGGAATTTATAAATGATACTATGTCCTATGAGGATGATATATTCTCATCCTACTGACTCATGTGAATATGATATGAATGCATGGATTCTTTATTCAGACTTGAAATCATGTGTTTACATGTGTCATTAGGTAAACCTTAACTTAGCACGCGTGCTTATGCGATGATATGCTATGTTTGTTGTGTTATGCATTCTAAAAAGGCCTTAATGCATGCTATGAGCGGCATACACATGAAATGTTATGCATCCCACACTACATAATATCACATGAAATGTGAAAAAAATGTGTGATAATGTGCACTCATGTAATGGTGGTTATGCATCCCATACTACATAACTGTCAGATGTGGCCACCTATGGTGGATCCATATACAAACACATATTATGCATCAAAAACTACATAATATGCCTCGTATACTTCTTGCCATGCTATGAGTATAATGACTATGCTTCGTCTAAGATGTACTGATGACATATTTGTTTGTGTATGCAAAAGAACAAAGGAAATCAAATCTACAACGGGTGGTTGGTTCGACCAACTTGTCAAACTAACCTCCCTCTGATACCAACTGTCACAACCCGCATTTTCTCCGCAAGAAGGGTAGTATATCAGAGTAAGGAAAAGTGCATGTCATGATGCCACATCAGCAAGTGATAATTGCGGACGCTCATTCAAAACTCCTACTTGACACAAAAGAGAGATCTTTAAGTGATTTAGAGAAAATCAAATTAAGTTTAGCATTTAACTGTATCCCTCATCATGGTGGCTCATCAAGTCAACGAAAGAAAAATAGTTTATACACTGTGGAAAAATGTTTCAATTAAGAGATTACACATCCTACATGAGTGTAGATGTTCCCCAGGGAACAACTCATGGTACGCAAGACTCTAGGTTTATAATAGTAATAAAAATATCTTTTACGGTCGCTAATTATAATGAGTTAGAGTTTTAAAATATTCAATGCATGAAGTAATAATAATAGATTTTATATTGAAAATACCTAACATGCATTCCTAGCATAAATCATCCCAAAGAGCAAGTAATCTCATTCATCACAAAGAAAACAACTAGCAGCTAACAAATATCCAAAATCAACAACCTTATGTGCGTCAACAATCTTATACAAACCCGCATAAAACAAAAGTATGCCTGAACTAAGTAAAGAAAACTAAAACAACAAACTACCTCGCAACGGTGAGGTGAAAACCACAGCCGACACTGCTGCCCAAGAACTCCCAAAAACCAGCTCCACTACCTGCTAAAGCTCCGGACCTGAGGCATTCCAAAAACAGAATACCACAGTAAGAAGGTACAAGCGGTGGAAGAAAAGTAAGCCAAAAAAGATAAACAAAGGTCAAAAGGGGTACCAACCCAAGACCAGAAGTCCTGAAGTAGAGTACAAAAGAATCAGTAAATAGAACTTACGTGAAACGTCACGCACAAAAAATACACCAGATGCACAAGGATAAAAAGGTGGAAAGCATGATTAAATCATAAGCAAGAATATGACAACAACCTTATTATCCACATGTAGTCAACTCTACAGAAAAACACAGGCGAGGTGGTCACTCATCTGGACACACCCTCACAGATATAATATCCATCTAACTGCGGGGGAGACGCATACACTCCACCATTAACTACAGACATCCAAACACCCGGTAGAGTTACACAAGGTACTAATAAGTCTCAAAACAATACGGAGGTGGATACACCCCACTAACTCCCGCAAACAAGAAAAAAAAATAATGATATTTCTCAAGACTTGGCACATTGGATTCTAATAGATAATTCTAGATTAAGAAACGGTTGATCAACCTTAGGAAAGATTTCACAGTCATAAACAACTCTTAACACATCTTACATAATAGTTAGGAACGATTAAAGCCAACAATTAAGCATTTCCATCAAATCACTACAACACTACAAGATTGAATCATCATGACGAAAACTAATAACACAAGTGGATTCAAAGGAATATTAAATATATCTACAAATTAAAATGACATTAGTGAAGAAAGACTAATGAAAATGAGGTTAACAGTTATCATCAAGATTGGAAAGAAGAGGGAAAAGGGAAAACCACCACTTGCCTGGATTTTGCCAGAAAAACTCTCCAAATCGCTCCATGTCGAAGATCGGGGCTAAAGAAGGCGAGGGAAGTCGAAATCTAACAAGAATTGCCAAATGAAGAGGTTAGGGCCAAAAACCCTAACAAGAAAAATCAAGAAATGGGGAAACTTTACAACGATGGTGAAGCTCACACCGAGAGCTTTCAGGATCTATGATCGGTTCAAGATTTGGAGTACTGGAGCACCGTCGGTAGCGACCGGAAGGTTCACGGAAATACATCCTCTCCTACGTTCACGCTGCTCTGGTTCGGGAGATGAACAATAGTTCGTTCTAAGTGAAAGGGGAGAAAGAAGAAGTAGGATATATATTTATATATATATATATATAATAAATATAATATAAAAAAAATATTTACACTTAGAAGAATGAATTGGGATCGGCTGAACTGATTTTTCCGAAATGAAGACATGGATTATTCGAGTGGAAGAAAAATATTTCTCAAGTAGAAGATATTTCTCGAGAATAGGGAAGAAGATTACTCGAGTAGAAGAATCATTACACGAGTAATGAAGCAGTTTTCTCGAGAACAAAAGAATACCTCTCAAGAAGTTCAGGGATTCTCGAGAACAAGAGGGAAGAACAACTCCGTTCGACGAATTCTGCTCGAAGTTCGTCGACACAAAACCCGTTCGACGAAAGATGTTCAGAGTTCGTCGAGCACAATGGAAAACTCCGAGTGAATTTCGTCGAGCAAAGAAAAACTTCGATCGACTATCGTCGAGCTCCGTTCGACGATCGTCGAGCGCGAAGTAAAATGCCGATCTGCAATATCGAGCTCCGTTCGACTATCGTCATAACCCAAAAGGCGCCTTACGTTTGACTATCGTCGAAATCCGATCGACGGTTTGACGAAAAAACCCATAAAGCGCCTAAAAATTTCATCTCCCTCCTCTGTCGACGAAAACTACCCTTAAGGAGGGATTCCCAAGAATCAACACAAGCATCAGGATTTTCGAAAACAAGGTAAGACTTCTCGAGAACTAATGGCCTTCTCGAGAACTATGCTGAAATCTCTTAGAGCTCTAGGTCATCTCGAGAACAAATGGAGGATTTCTCGAGTACTACCAGACCACTCGAGAATAAGGGGCACTTCTCGAGAGCTTAAACCAGACATCTCGAGATCAATAAGAGCTTTCTTGAGAACTGCAGCTCTTCTCGATAACTTACTCTAGGGTTTCTCGCAAAACACAACAAACCTCCCGTGAACTGAGCAGGATAAAATTCGAGAATTCAGATTGTCTTAAATTCTGGGATAAAATGTCGACTCTAATAATTTAGCAAGAGAGACAACCCTAGAATCTGACGTAACATTCCTGAGACACTATCATAAAATGCTTACACAAGCAAAAATCATCACAAAGATCCAAACACGCGCCGAGGCCCAAAATGCTCGGATTACAATAAAACACCCCTTTAAATCAAGGAAAAACATTCAATCCAAATCAAAATCTTATACATCTGGTCAAACAAACCCAACAGACACAAAAAAATGTAGTAACGGTGCAGCACCGTCCACATAATGTAAAAAGTAATGCCTTGACGTCATAAATATGACGATACCAAATCAAATAATATGATCAGAAAATCAGGGGCATTATAGGAAGTCATCCAACTAAATACTGTCTCAATCATCAATATTGGAACCATCAGCCAGAAGAACAATTTCATTATGGATCTTGAAGAGAAGCTCCCCAAAGAGATGATGTTAGTGGCTCAATACTCCAAACCCAAATCAGTATAGCCACTCATTGATACTTTCACCTCCCAAACTTATAAGAAGGGATTGGGTACATTGATAGGAATACTAGAAGAAGAAAAAGGAGTAAGGGAAAGGCTCCAATTTAGCCAGATATCTCTTTTAGAAAGTTCTATTGCCATCCAACAAGTATGTCCAAGATAGTTTATATGGTCCTTGGTTGAATGGAAGATCCAGTAGTACGAATAAAAATGCTCACAACTATAGTAGAAAGAACGACAGGGACTTGAATGCTTGTAAGACTCCCCATGAGGAAATCCATATGGCCCATCATGAACCATTTGTGTTTGGTGCTCTAGCCCCCACTCTCTAGGATATGGCAGTGGCCTATTCTCAGGCTCTTCCAGCAACAGCTTAGACCAAAGGTAAGTCAGTCAGTAAGCCTGACTTGGCCATCTCTAATTCCATCAACAGCTTGTACAATACAAGGAAGACTGATGTTGGAGGAACTCATGTAAGCCAAGTATATCTACTAGTAGACTCACTTTCAGTCAGATTCTTGCTGAAAGAAATAAGAAAAAGGATGCTGCTCTCCCTTCTAAATAGATAGTTGTTGACTACTTGCACTCCACAAGGGCTATTCAGAAAAGGAGATATAACATCCATGAATGTTGGTGTTGTGGTAAAGTGGGACACTTTGCCATAGATTGTTGGCATAACCTTAGTATGTTAAGGATAATGGTAAGTCTTCCTGCCAGGAGTGCTGCAGGTAGATATGTTCAGTTTCAAGCTAACAAGAAACAAGGACCCAATCACTTTTGGGGTCCTAAGGTAAACTAAACTGTGTTTACAGGATTGTCCAAGTACCCATGCACCAAAATGGTACTTGGACAATGGATGTTCCAGGCATATGACTAGAACAAGGATCAATCTAAAGGACTATACTCCTGTGAAGAATGGACCTAAGATGGTAATTAGAGGTTCAGATAGAGGAGTTACTATTGGGTCCATTATTCCCAATGCCCCAGATTTATAAGAAGTCAAACAAGTCAATGACACACACATCAGTTGTATTTGATGTGTATTTGAGTTTATGAATGCAGGTTAGTCCTTATCATATTGATTGGACAAGTAGACACAAAGTAGGCTACTGGACATGGCAAAATTTTTACTAAGTCCACAGGCATTGAGTGGATCAAGCTCACTCAATTCCATAGGAAAGGTAAATATGTGAAAAGATAGAAAATTAGTCTAAGTCCACAGGCGTTAAGTGAGGACAGCTAACTCAACGCCATATATCAAAAGGCACTGAGTTTTTCTAAGCCTAACTGTTAGATAGCCAAAATGTGATTAAGTACAAAGGCATTGAGTGAATCTAACTCACTAAACACCATACAGCTAACAGTTGTGAGACAGGTTGAGACAGTTTAAGCCTAAGGAGAACTAGGCTGAAAATGTGGCTAAGTCCACAAACTTTGAGTGTAGACTACTCACTCAATGCCATACAACATAAATCGTAGAGAATGGCTCTGTCATTCAAAGCCACTGAAATTCTGTGTTGAATTTTGACTAAGTCCAAAGGCATTGAGTGTAGCTTACTCACACAACACCATGTGATAAATCATTGATTGAACCTTAATCAGTCATAGCCACTATATTTTTACACAAAAAATTTTCTAAGTCCAAAAGTATTGAGTGTAGCTTACTCACTCAATGCCAGATAACCGAAAAAAATCTATTAAGTAGTTTGGCGTTGAGTGAATCTTACTCACTCAACGCCAACTGATATAAAATGCCTAAGATGCAAAAATTCTTTTTAAGGCAAAAAACATTGAGTGAGGCTTGTTCACTTAACGCTCTCAACGCTTAGATAGACAGAAATCTTTCTAAGTGTTTTGGCATTGAGTGTTGCTTACTCACTCAATTCCTATGCTACTGATGCTTGATTTTGGCAAAGTCCACAGGTGCTAAAATCCGCAAAGTCAATAAAGTCAACAAAAATTCAAATGTTGCAGGAAGGGTGCTAGAGGCGCTGGAGGCCAGTTGTCATCATTTTCTGCACTAGAAAAGACATTTTTTGTCCTTTATGGCTAGGGCACACACAAAGCAAAGAGTCCTTGAATCAGCCGTCAATAGAAAGAAAGTGCTGAATGGCAAAATCCCAGCCACCAATCCTGGTGGTGGGCCCACTGCTCAATTGGTCGTTGTTCGACAAATAATTAAAAGGAGGATATCGGCCAAGTCAAGGACACGATTCTTTTCTAGGTTTTATGATTACGAAAGTGCGGTCGAACTTCATCTTCTTCCTCGCCATTCTTGTAGAGCCTGAAGAAGTTATTCAACAAAAAACTTGGAAGAGGAAAGAGATAGCTGAAGCAATCATCATCTACGATAGTATGTACATAATCGATTTCTGAGAAGGAAGAAATAGAGGCAGATCATACAAGCTCTGCTAGAGAAGGTTGCTGATTGAAGAAGGTTATACAGTCAGCTCAATTATCTTCATAAGCAAAAGCTTGGACTGATATCTACTCAGTCCAGGAAGAAGTGGACACAAAGTACTTACTCTGGTGTCAATTCAAAACAAACACCTATCATTCTTTCTACAGGATCCTTTCTAGGATTTGAGTTGTAAGCCTTTCTGTTTAAGACATAGTGGTAGGATTCTGTGTAGAGTCTGAGTTTGTAGGCTTGATTTATAAAGGCCGAGGGGTAGGATTCTGTGAGGAATCTGAGTGAGTTAGCATGTGTTATAAAGGCTTAGTATAGGATCCATTTTGGATCTGAGTATAGGGCTGTCCTCACAGCCTGAGTTGCAGGGTCATTGGCCTGAGGTAGGTTGTTATTTATCCATTGAGTTGTAGGGCCTTGTGCCTAAGGAGTAAGTATTGAAGGTGATTGAGAGGTCCTGTGGGATCGAGTTGTAAGCTCAAAAGGAGCCGAGTTTTTGTTGAAGAGACCAATCTAACACACAGTTAGAAAGGCATAGAGGGACAGTGGTGTACCCAAGATCAGGGAACCACTAAAAACAACTGTGTCGTCTGTGACTTATCTTGAATGCTAAAAATAACCTAATCACTAAGTACTGCTATCAGGTAAAAATCCAAAATACTAGAAGTAAGACCAAAAACCTATTCACCCCCCCCCCCTCAAGGTGTTTAGTTGTCCATGAAAACTAGACTTTCAAGTGGTATTAGAGGGTGGTTACTCGTTAAATTCTTAACAGTCTGAGTAGATCTCCAAGGTTTGAAAGAAGTCTGTCCTTATGGGTTTAAGAGGGAACAATAAGGAGTTGGGTGCCATAAAGCTTCCAATCTGTATGAAGGAAGGATTTGGCATCTGGAAGGATAGGGTGAGGCTGTTGATGGAAAAAACTGACCCTAGAATATTTATCACAGTCAAAGAGGGACCATTCATCCCAATAAAGGTGTCAGCTCTGGATGCAAATGTACAGAGACCTAAGGCTTATGAGGAGATGACTAAGGATAAAGTCATTCTGGCCACAATGGATAAGAGCGCACAAAATATAATTGTGAGTTCTATTGATGACTCTACCCTTCAGAACCTGATCCGTTGCACAACTACAAAGGAGATATCAGACACACTAGTGATCTACATGGAGGGGACAAAGGAAGTTAGAGATGATAGAAAGTCTATGCTGAAATAAGATTATGAGGATTTCAGGCTGTCCAAAGGAGATAACATAGCTACCTGCTATGAAAAGTTTTTTAGGCTTGTAAATGAGCTAAAGACTTATGGAAGGATCTTCAGTCACTATGAGCTCAATGACAAGTTCCTATGATCTCTCACCAGAGACTGGGACATAGTGATATGTGCCATCAGAGAAGTGTCAAAGCTGCGTGATACTCCTCCACACACCCTATTTGGGAAGCTATTGTCATATGAGATGCAACTGTGTATCAGGAAAGAAGAGAAGAACAACAGCAAGTTCAAGGCCAAAGAAAAAACTATGGCATTTAAAGTTGAAGCCTCCAGGAAAAGAAGGAGGAAATCTCCTTCCTCACCAAGGAGAAATGCTAAATCTGAATTTGAAAGATCATAGACCAGCACATCAGACTGCCAGATGTCTGATGAATACTTTTCTGCCTTCACCAGGAAATTCCAGAATTTCATGAAGAAGAAACACTAGAGAAGCAGGCCCTCTTCCTCCTCTCCTCCCAAGAAAGACTACTACAAGGGCAGGAAGAAATCTTGTAAGGAGGACAGGTATGGCTCCAAACCCAGTAAATAGGTTTCATCTAAAGTGGTTTGATATTATTGCAGCAAGCCTGTGCATGTAATAGCCGACTTCCCTGTCAAAAGGAAGGAATCTGGTGAGAAAAAGGACCACCAACAAAAAGGCAAGAAGGAGAAATCCTTCATTACTAAGAAGCAAAGGAAATGGACTAACTCCTCCTCTTCAGAGTTAGAAGAGAAAGAAGAAGATGAAGCCTATATAGGCTTGTAATCTGCTAAAGAAGAAGAAGTTGTAGAAGCAGACTTTATGAGATGCTGGTTGCTATAGCAGAAGGAGCTGATGAAGATCTTCCTACTGCCAGGATTGAATTCAGGGCCCCTCTATCAGTGTCTGATGGTGATTTAGAGGTGGATTATGAAGAAGAAGAAGACAGCATCTACCTTGGGCTAATGGCTAGGACTGATGAAGAATCCAACCAGGATCTGTCTGGTCCAAGCAAGGTAATTTCTATTACTAGCTCTCCTGAGTCAGATTATAAGACAAGTACAGATTCATGTTCCCTTGCATCAAGTGATGAAGATGGCTCCGAATCTGAAGGAGACATCAATCAATTGATTGATGACTATAGTCAACTTCTAAAGGCTCTAAAGAGAAGCAAGCTCTTGGCAAAACAGTAGGATCAGGAGTTTGCATCTCTTCAACTTGCTGCTTCAGAATCAGCAAACCAGCTGGATCTGAAGATCAAAGAAGTCAGCAAGCTGAAGAATGTGACTTTCATTCAGAGAGCACCATAGCCTTCAAGAATAACCATATCAGGAATCTTGTAGGAAAGCTCCAAAAAGAGAGGGAACTAGTGGTCAGGTACTCCAAGCCTAGTTTAGTGTTACCCCTAATAGACTCCTCCAAAAATGATAAGAAGGGGCTGGGTTACAAGGGAAGCATGAGAGCTACCAATCCCAAGGGAAATGGCAAAGCTCTTGTGCAGACACTAGCCTCCAAGCCTCCTATTTATTTCAAGAAAGTGTTGCTACTTTCGAATAGGTATGACCATGAAAGTATTTATGGTCACTGGAAGAGTGGTAGATCCACATGTGTGAACAAAGATGTTCATAGACATGGTGGAAAATATAGCCAGGGTGCAAGTGCCTCTAAGGCAGCCCATAAGGAAATACAAATGCCCCATCATGGACCATTTGTGTTTGGTTCCCATCCCCCTGCACTCTAGGGTAAGGCTGTAGCCAAATCTCAGGATCTTCCACCTCACATTCAGAATAATGGCAAGTCTGTCAGCAGGCCAAACTTGGGCTTATCTGATGCCATCAACAGTATGCTTTCTAAAAAGAAAACTACTATTGGTAGGGATCAAGATATCCCAAGTACTTCTACTGCCAGAGCCTCCTCCGGTCAAAATGTAGCTGGAAGATACAAGCATAAAACTGTTATACCTTCTAGACAAAGAGTTGTTGTTTGCACAGCTAGCAGGCCAGCTCAGAAAAGGAGGTACAACATCCTTGAGTGTTGGTACTATGGCAAAGCGGGCCACTTTGTTGTTGATTATTGGCATAATCATAGTGTATCGAGAGCTAGTTTTATCTTACCTATCAGAAAAGCTATAGGCAGACATGTTTATTTTTAGACTAACAGGCACCTAGGACCCAATAAGAATTGGGGTCCGAATGTTAACTATATTATGTTTTGCAAGTTAGTCCAAGTGCCCATATCTCCATATGGTACTTGGATAGTGGATGTTTTAGGGACATGACTAGAACAAGGAGTATGCTGAGGAATATGCTCGAGTCAAGAATGGACCAAAGATCATCTTTGGTGGCTCAAAAAAAGGAGTGACTAAATGTTATGGTAAGATCTCTAATGGCACAGTCACTATCACAAAAGTAACTTATATGGAAGGGTTGAAACACAACCTGATAAACATTAGCCCACTCTGTGATCTTGGCTATGACATAGTATTCCATAAGGATGAGTGCCAGATAAGGAGTTTAAGTGACCAAGAGCTCATCTTAACAGCCACTAGGAGTGGGAATGTATATTATTTAGACTTCCTGTATTTGAGTTAGGACTCATCTGTATTCCTAATTGCAGATGATAAAGCCTCTTCCTATGTCCAGTGGCACAAGAGGCTAGCCCATCTAAATTATAGGACCATAAGCAAGTTATTCAATAGTTAGCTTATTAGGAATGGCCCTAAGAAGTGCACTAAGGAGGGTATGTCCTCTGCATGCCAAAAGGGCAAATAGACTATGACCTCCTTCAAGAGCATTGGCACCAAAGACTTAGTGAGGTGCTTATCCCTCCTGCATATGGATCTGTTTTGTCCTATGCTAGTTCAAAGTCTAGGTAGAAAAGTCTACCCCCTTGTAGTTGTTGATGACATTTCAAAATTTGCTTGGGTGTTCTTCTGAAGAAAGAAATCTGAAACCCCTGATGTCTTCCAGACATTTGTCAAGCAAATTCAAAATGAATTTAACAGTACTGTTATAAAAATCAGAAGTGACCATGGGACTGAATTTCAGTCTGAGTGCATGATAAGGTTCTGTGAAGAGCATAGGATTCATCAAGAATTCTCCTATCCTAGAATACCTCAGCAAAATGGGATTGCTGAGAAGAAAAATAGCACTCTCATAGAGGCTGGTAGAACCTTGTTAAGTGACTTATCTCTCCCAGAATACTTCGGGGCTGAGGTTTTTAACACTGCATGTTATATCCTTAATAGGGATTCTATCGCCAAGAGCCACAAGAAGACTCCCTATGACATCATGAAGGGTAGAAAACCAAACCTGAGCTATTTAAGGATCTTTGGTTACAAATGTTCTATGTTTAACAATAGAAAATACCATTTAACTAAGTTTGCTGCTAAGTCCCATGAATGGATCTTTGTTGGGTACAACATTAATTGTAAGGCATACAAAATCTACAACTTGACATGTCAAGTTGTAGAAGAGTCAATGCATGTTGTATTTGATGAATCCAACATGATTAAGTATGAGGTTCCTAGCTCCTCTTCTAGTATTTTTGGTATATAATTAATGATGGACAAGCAAACCATCAAGGAAGCTGCTCCCATAGTCCAAGATAAAGCTGATGGACTGAATATTCCTAGAGAAGGGCAAGGCATACATAAATTGCTTGAAGACAAGCCAGATCAAGAAAATGAAGATCAGAGTGTTGAATCTAGACTGCCTCCAATTGTCAGACATCTAAGGGACCATCCAGCCCACCAAATCATTTGTGATGCAAGCCATGGAGTCCATACTAGAAGCAAAAGTATTAACATAGCTCTCAACTCAAGCTTTCTGTCTCAAGAAGAGACCAAGATGTTTGAAGAGGCAATCAAAACCAGTTCTAGTTTGGAGCAATGCAAGAAGAGTTGGACAAATTCAAGAGGTGTAAGGTTTGGAAGTTGGTCCCCAGACCACAAGGACAAAATATCATAGGGACCAAGTGGATCTACAGGAACAAGTTGGATGAAAATGGCATTATTGTCAAGAATAAGGCTAGACTGGTGCCTAAAGAATACAAGCAAGAAGAAGGAATAGACTTTGACCAGACTTTTGCCCCAATATCCAGATTGGAAGCAATAAGGATCTTCCTTGCATTTGTTTTCTAGCAAGGATTCAAAGTCTACCAGATGGATTTGAAGTCAGCATTCCTAAATGGGGACTTATAAGAGGAAGTATTTGTGGATCAGCCACCAGGTTTTGTAGACCATTACTCTCCTATTTTTGTTTATAGGCTTAGGAAAGCTCTATATAGTTTAAATCAAGCCCCTAGGGCTTGTATGAAACTTTTTCTAGCTTCCTCATTGAGAACAAATTCTCAAGGTGGAATATGGACAATACCCTATTCCTAAGGGAATCTAAGGTCAAGATAATTCTAGTCCAGATATATGTCGATGACATTATCTTTGGATTTACAGATGACAACCTTTGCAGGAAGTTTGCTAAACTTATGCAAGGGAAGTTTGAAATGAGCAGTATGGGTGAGCTTAAGTTCTTCTTGGGACTCCAAGTTAGACAGACTGATGATGGCATGTCCATATCCCATTCAAAGTTTACCAA
The DNA here is from genome assembly GCA_039513925.1 of Platanthera zijinensis. NCBI lineage: Eukaryota > Viridiplantae > Streptophyta > Magnoliopsida > Asparagales > Orchidaceae > Platanthera > Platanthera zijinensis. Next base: position 155,284,134 of record CM077086.1, read on the forward strand.
GGAGTTGATTAAGAAATATGAAATGGAGAATGCCTCCACCATGAGAACTCCCATGGGGTCAAGTATTCCTATAGGAAAAGATGAGGTAGGGAAACCTATTGATGAGTCTTTGTATAGAGGGATAATTGTCTCCCTTCTGTACTTGACTGTTAGTAGGCCTAGCATGATTTGACTTAGGATTGTTAATCCCTGTGAACATTGTCTACTTATATCTTAATGTGTCGAATATATAGGTACTTAGCTACTGAGTGCAACTAGACATGATAGTGTTCGTTTAATATTCCTCTTGGTATGTGTGAGGATTTAGGTAGCGGAATGACTTTACACTATTCACACATCCCTAGACGGAGCACTCTCATAGAAATTATATGCTTACATGCTATTACTCATGATATTGTGTCTAACACATTAGAAATAACTTGAATAATCATTGTCACAATACATATGCGTTTATATACAGCTTAGAACTTTGGGTCAAATCTCTAGTGGTCAAGTCTTGTGCATACAAGTTAAAGTGTATATATCTATATGGGTAGACTTTTATTGATTCGGGGTGCTTGAAATCAAAATAATAAAATTGATGGCATAAAACGTATAAATGAAAAAAAATACATGCTATAAAATCTTGTGTCAAGGATACCCCCCCAATCACTACTCACTCCTCCTGAGAAGTCTTTGTGAGCATTATGAGGATGAGCACCTTGGTCCAAAGAATCATTTCAATCTTGTGTAAAGACTAAAACCTTTATCTTAATGCCCCTAGTTCTAGTCTTGGTATAACGTCGATAGAATCGTGACCTGATTCTTCACTCTATTCCTCTCGTGATAGCATAATTAATTACTGAGAAAAAACATGTAATGAATGGTAACTCTACTTGATGTTTGTCTTCTGATGCTACACGTACACATGCCATTGCTCTATCTAACACTTCTATGCATAAGAATTGGACTGAAACAGCATTATATGTTTATAGCACGTAAGTACTAGTACATGATTTCTATTATTGACAAGTACAATATTTCTCTATATTAATTCTATAACTCTCATAGAATTATACTCTAAATTATTGTATGTTTATTTTAACCTGTGCTGTCCAATCCTTTTTAACTCTAAAAACTTATTTGAACTGTTTTTGTGTACTCCGCAAATCAGTTTGACCTCTATGTTTTATATTCTCTGATTTATTTTTGGTCACCCCTACTATTTTTCTCCCCTCGATTCACTTTCTATAATGTGCACTATTTACTTTCTTTATCACAATCATTATCTACTTCATTTTTTTTCTCTCGTGTATGCGTATGTTTACTTTTGGTCTTGCCCACCCCAATTTCAATAATATCAAAGGGCGAGAATAGATTGTTCATGAGTCATGTGTAAGGGTAGATGTAGATCATTTGTAGGGTGAGCTCATTTCACTGTGTGCACATTGATAGGGGAGCATTTAGAACACGCATATAGGGGAAGCCCGTGTATAGGGGAAGTTATATGTAATATGTAACCTGAAACCTGATCTTTAAAGATATACGTTTTATCATGCCTTTCATTATTATATCTCATGAACGGGATTTAATATTATCAAAAGGGGAGTTTGTTAGAGCCAACGTTTCATATATCATCAGTTTGATAATATCAATTCTCGTGTTGTATTTGATCACATCTTATGTGTTGGGTATTGTATCCACAAACACCTGGATTTGCATGAAGTCACCCTTGAACTAAGATGAATTAGTTTGTATTTGATCTCTTTTCTAGTTATGTGTTTACTGGATTCATTGTTAAGTGTAGACCAATGTCATTCTATAGTGGGTCATCAAACACAGTATCATACAATGTAATTCCTCATTGTGTGATCCAAGGTGTTGACCCATGTGTAGCCTCTCTATTGGGATACACTTCTTATTCAAGCCATGGACTAATAGTTGAAGATTGGATGCTGTTTGGGATAAAGAAGTCAAATCCATAAAGCTGAGAAAATTCTAAGTATCATACTCGAGTAGTCCTTTTTTTTTACTCAAGTAGAATACTTAGCAGCAATCGAGAAGATTCAGTCTACATCTCGAGTATGGAAGTTGTTATCGGGTGGATCTTATCTTGCACTCGAGAAACCAAGTCCATTACTCGAGTAGATAAGCTCTCTTTCTCGAGTAATGTTATTTATGTCTCAGAAAATTTTCTAAGTCAAGTGCTCGAGTAGTCGAGCTGAGTACTCGAGTAGTTGAGAAGATTAAGTCGAGTGATAGAAGTCAGTTCTCGAGAAGTTCTTAGACCACTCGAGTGAAATTCATTTGTACTCGAGTAGTTTGTTTATTACTCGAGTAGTTCCGCTTCATCACTCGAGTGATAAGATTCTTGTCCAGAATTCTCTCCAAGTCCAAGCTCTCGAGAAGTTCTGTTTACCTCTCGAGAAGTAAGTATAGCACTCGAGTGATCCATCAACCACTCGAGTGATTTACTTCATCGATTCATATTTTTCCAGAATTAGCTCTTCTCGAGTAGTCAGAGCCAACCACTCGAGAGCTAGTCTTTGCACTCGAGTAGTTTACTTATTACTCGAGAAATGTTGAACTTTTTCAGAAAAATTCCTAAGTCTTGTCAGATCTAATTTTTGATGCCTTTACGTAACTGGTCCACATGTACGTCATTAAGACTAAATATGGCCGTTAGGGAGATCTTATATAAGGTCTTGTCATTTTGACTAACCCTAAAAAGCTGTCAAAGAAATATTCTAAGTCTTTGAATCTCAGATTTCTCTTTCCAAAAACGGAAGCCGCCGCCGATCTTCATCGTGCAAATCGCCTAGGGCTTGCATTCAAGAAGATTCAGATCAAGGTCGACTTATAGATCGAGATTGATCTTCAACTCCTCATCATCTCTCAGATCGTGTGAGTCAAAGAAATTTAAGATCTAGATCGTTTCGAGTTTCTTCTTCAACCTTTCTGATAGACCTGCAAAGATTAAAGAAGAAGACCTTGGTCGACTATTTCTAGATCTAAGAATTATTGTGTGTATTTTCAATTACTCTCAATTAATTTCTTGTAGGAGATATCTCTCCGAGTGTAGGAGCTCATTTTGTCTTCGAGTTGTAGGAAGTTTCATCTTTCGAATGTAGATCTGTGTTGTGGATCGAGATTGTAGGAACTTTGTTCCGAGGCGTAGGATTGGTTTTCAATCCGAGATAGTGGAGTAGATGAGTCTAATGGTTTTTTAGATCGGTGAGGGAAAGTAGATGAACAAAAGGTTGGGGAACCACTCTAAATCTTTTATCGTCGTTGATTGCTTGGTTTATAATTACGTGCATAGATCTCTAAATTTTTATTCCGCAAAAAGACGCACAACTCAGCTATTGACCCCCTCTAGGTGATTTAAGTATACAACTAAACACTTTCAATTGGTATCAGAGGGAGGTTGATCAGTAGTAGTTTAACACCTTGATCAGATCTGCCCCAAGTTGTCCTTAAGTTATTCAAGCATGGACAGAGCCAAGGATTTTACCAAGCTTCTCGTGTGCACAAAGAATAATTTTGAGATGTGGAAAGAAAGAATAAAATTCTTTATGGAAGCTGTGGATCCAAGGATCTTCATGATTGTTGAAGAAGGTCCTTATGCTCCCATGACCGTCTCCATTATTGATGCTGCAAAGCAAGTTCCTAAGAAGTTAATGGATCTCGACAAAGATGAGATTGCACTTGTCTCTTTAGACAAGAAGGCCAAAAATATCATAGCAAGTGCAGTCGATGATTCAATGCTGAAGAACTTGATATACTGCCAATCTACTAAGGAGATGTGGCAGTCTTTGATCATCTTTATGGAAGGTACTGAAGATGTAAGGGATGACAAAAGATCCCTTCTGAATCAGAAGTATGAAGCCTTCTGGCAAGGACCCAAGGACACTATTGCTGACACCTTTGAGAACTTATTCAAGATAATCAATAACCTAAGAGTATATGGTCAGGGCTTCACCAATGGAGAGCTGAATGACAAGTTTCTTAGGTCCCAAACCAAGGAATGGGACAACAAAGTCTGTGCTATCAGAGAATTTGGCAAGCTAGCTGAGACTGATCCGTAAAACCTCTATGGAAAGCTGATGTCCTATGAACTGCAAATTAATTCCAGAAAAGCTGAAGAAGAGAAGAGTCCATTCACTCCCAAGGAGAAGTCTATCGCTCTGAAGGCTGATAGCTCAAGGAAGGGCAAAGCTGCTTCACCTGCCCCTATATAAGTAGAAAGTGAAGAAGAATCATTTGAGCCAAGTACTTCAGGCACAGAGCTATCTGAAGGAGAGTTCTCACTGCTCTAGAGATAGTTAAAGAAATTCTTGAACAAGAAAAAGCAATGGAGAGGCAAGGATGCCTCATACAGAAGATCGGGACATGATGGTGATCAACGACAGAAGGGCTCAAGTAGCCACAATAGGTATAAGTCTAAACCGAACAAACATATTTCTACTGACATAGTTTGTTACTGTTGTAATAATCCAGGTCATTTAATTGCTGACTGCCCCAATAAGAAGAAAGAGGGTGGCCAAAGAGAGGAAAAAAAGACTTCTTATCATAAGAAGAATACAAAAAGAAGCCTTGTAGCTAAAAAGGGCAAAACCCTCAGCGACACTATCTCATCTGAGTCAAGTGATGAAGAGGAAGCCTACATTGGGCTCATGTCACATACTGATGAAGAAGAAGAGCCCCAATTTACTGGGGAGGTAAAATCTCACACACCTCTTTCTGAGTCTGATGTCTCTGATCATGATAATGAGGACAGCCTTTCTGACGATGAGTCTGAACTCATGGACCAGTATAAGGAGTTGATCAAGGCCTACTACAAATGTCGAAAGGTCGTGAAAACTCAGGCAAAAGAGATTAAGTCTCTAAAGGCCGTAGAAAGCTCTCTGAGAGAGGAAGTCGTTAAGATGGACTCACTCAGAGAAGACTTTGATATTATAGTTAATGAGTTCAATAAGGCTATCAAGCACCTCGATCTGAAAGATGAAATTATCAAGGGATTGGAAGGGCTACTTGAAGCCGAAAAGAAACTTGTTGAATGTTCCTCTAAGCCCAAGATAGTTATTCCTCTTATTACTGAGTTCTCTTCTCAGACAAAGGGTGCTAGACTAGGCCATGTTGAGGCTCCTAATAAATCTTCTAGGAGGAATAAGGCTCAGTGAAATAATAAGGCGGCCAAGAAGGCTTTGGCCAAAGCAAAAGGGAAAGCTCCACAAGATCAGACTACATTTCAAAAAGTTGTCCTTCCGACTAATAAGTTTGTTCATGACTGCTCCTACGGTAACTTCACTAGGCCTACTTATGTAGAGCCCAAGGCAAGGTACCAAGGTTGGACTCGCCCTCGAAACTTTGGTGAAAGTGTCTTTAAGGCACCTTCTGAAGAGATCACTCTTCAGAGCTATGGCCCATTTGTTCATGGTCATAACATCAAGAAGGCTCCAAAAGTAAAACCTATTGTTGAAAAGCCTTTGAAGGAGAAGAAATCTTGTGATTGCCTTCACCATGAAGCTTCTACCTCTAAGAATGCTGCCCCTGCTAGACCAGACTCCCCAAAAGTCAAGTAGGAGGGAGTTAGGCAAAGATACAACAGGTTTGACTATTGGTGCTGTGGCAGAATTGGTCACTTTGCCATCGATTGCTTGATTAATCCAAGAAACTTTGTTACCCCTCAGATTAACAATATGAGAAAGACCGTTCATAATGCTAATACATGTAGGGGGAGCAATCTAACTAGAGACCAACGACCCAAGCAAGTTTGGGTTCCTAAGGAAAAATGATTTGTAATTGCAGGTATGTCCAAAGGCCACAAGAAATCACATTTGGTATTTAGACAGCGGATGCTCTCGGCATATGACCGGGACTAGAAGCCTACTTCAAAACTATTCTCCAGTCTTGAACGGACCAAAGGTCATCTTTGGAGGTTCGGACCGAGGAATTACTAAAGGCTATGGTATGATCACTAACTGTAGTGTATCCTTTTCGGATGTGGCTTATGTTGAAGGATTAGAACACAATCTCATAAGCATAAGTCAACTATACGATAAAGGATACATACTTGAATTTCATGCTGATAAGTGCTTGATAAAGTCCGTTGAAAATTTGGAAACAATTTTATCAGGTATTCATAGCAGAAATATATTTTGTTTAAAATTCATTTGTATTGACTCTTCTACACCAGTGTGCTTTTTAGCCAAAGATAGTGCGTCTCTTGGTGACCAATGGCACAAGAGATTAGCACATATTAATTTTAAAACTACTAATAAATTATTTTCACTGAATTTGGTAAGTGATGCCCCAAATTTCAAGTACGTCAAAGACAGACTTTGTCATGCATGCGTAAAAGGTAAGCAAATAAGGGCTACCTTTAATAGCATTATTGGCAAAGACTCTAATTGATGTCTACATCTACTTCATATGGACTTGTTCGGTCCACTGCAAGTTAGAAGTTTGGGAGGTAATGATTATATGTTGGTTATTATTAATTATTACTCGTGCTTTGCGTGGGTGTTCTTTCTAAAACACAAGTCAGATACCTTCGACATCTTTACTAATATTTTCAGGCAGATTCGGAATGAATACAACTATTCCGTAGTAAAAATCAGAAGTGACAATGGAACAGAGTTCAAGTATAGGGCCATGAAAGAATTCTGTGAAATCTTGGGTATCTTTCATGAGTTTTCCTCTCCTCGTACTCCTCAACAGAATTGAATGGCTTAAAGAAGGAATAGAACACTCATAGAGGCTTGCAGGACCATGTTTTGTGATGTCTCACTTTTGAAATACTTCTGGGCTGAAGCCGTCAACACTACATGCCACGTGCAAAATCGAGCACTCATAAATAAAAACCATGATAAAACACCTTACGAACTTCTAAAGGGTAGGAAACCAACTTTCTCATACTTTATAATCTTTGGTTCTAAATTGTCCGTGCTTAACAATGGCAAGTATCATACTGCAAGTTTAGCGAAAAAAGTTTTGAAGGTATTTTTGTAGGATATAGTGTAACGCCCCTAGTTTTTCTGCGACTGTTTAATCTTTGTTTGGCATTACGTTGACGCATTTCCGGCCTTTGCCATTATTAGAGTGTGGTCTTAGCTCTTTAGGCCCTTGAGTGGCTTGTTTTGTTGCCTGTTTTCAAGATTACCTAGCAAGCCAAAGTCTGTTTTGGTGACTCAGTGGAGCCTCTTCGGGAATGCTTGTGTTTTGGATTCGGGAAATATTATTAAAAGTGGTTTTTTTATATAGTAGAGTAATAGAATAGTGGTTGGTTGCCATTAATATTTTATAGCTAGTGGCGGTGATGGCTATAAGTGGCCGACTATAACAATAGTGGCTGAGCTTAAAATATTGCATGTAAAGCAATATTTTATTAGCTGGGTGGCTGGATATAAAAAAATATAGCATATCTTAGTCTTATCTCCTTCATCTTCCCCAAAAGAGAGGGCAAAAAGCTTCCAGGAGAAGGTTTCAGGCGGCGAAAATTCTGGAGCTTTGGCCAGCGATTTCTGGAGGTTTAAAGCTCGGTTTTCTCGAGTAAGGGCAGATTTGGTCTGCTATCACTCTGATCTTCCATCGTAGGTAAGTTTTCCTTGCTCTAAGGCTGTTTTAGAAGTTAGATATTGTCGGGTAGCTTAGTTTTTCCCCTGTTTTAGATTCAGGTTGCTGTTTCGTGGCCGGTTTGTGGCCTAGCGGTGCTAGTTTGGAAGAGCAGCTGCTATCCGGATGGTTGAGGCAAGTGGTTCTATTTGCCCTTGCCAAGCTGTTTATTTTAATGTTATATTTTCCTGGTTGTTTGTGTGCAGCAGGTTATTTTTGCTATCCTAGAAATTAGGGCTGTTCCATCCTTTGACCCGAGAAAAATAACTATATATCTTGCCCAGATTTCATTATTTTCTCTCTCCTAGTTGCTGGTTGTGTGTCCATATAGTGGCTGGAGGTAGGGATGGAGTTTACCAAGTGTATTCTAGCTTGGGGGATAGCTGTAGACTGGTAGAAGGGTTAGGAAGGATTTTTTTTAACTAAGGAAGAGCTCTCAGGTTGCAGGCTTTGAGTGGATTTTAGGCTAAGTCCAAAAGCATTAAGTGTGGTGGACACACTCAACGCCTAGCTGGGTTGGTTTTGCGTCTAAGTCCAAAAGCATTGAGTGAGTGGAGCTCACTTAATGCCTGGCTATTTGCTCTAGAAGATAAGTCAAAAAGCGTTGAGTGAGTGGAGCTCACTCAACGCCGTCGGCCTTTCGTGTTGACTGAGCTGCACTCACTCAATGCCATCTTGCCAGAGGATTTGTCTAAGTCTTTTGGCGTTGAGTGAGTAGAGCTCACTCAACGCCATTTGCCTTTGGCATTGAGTGAGGTGCACACACTCAATGCCACAGCCCGAAAAGTTTTGCCAATTCATTTGGCATTGAGTGAGTGGAGCTCACTCAACGCCGTCTGCCTTGGGCGTTAAGTGAAGTCCATTCACTCAACGCCATTGTCCAGAGAAAGGGCATTGAGTGAGTGGAGCTCACTCAACGCCGTCTGCTTTTTGCGTTGAGTGAGGTGCACTAACTCAAGGCCATTATCCAGAAATGGTTTTGCCAAAGTCTTTTGGTGTTGAGTGAGTGGTGCTCACTCAACGTTGTCTGCTTTTGGCATTGAGTGAGGTGCACTCACTCAACACTATTGTCTAGTCAGATTTTCTAAGTCTTTTGGCGTTGAGTGACCTGAACTCACTCAACGCCATCTATCCAGAATACTTTTCTCTAAGTCTTTTGGCGTTGAGTGAGCAGAACTTACTCAACGCCATCGTCCAGTTAGTCTTTTTGCGGCTAAGTCTTTTGGCGTCGAGTGGACTCGACGCCATTTCTTGCTTAGCGTTTGGGCGTTAAGTGGACTCGACGCATTCCTTGCCTTAGTGTTAGGTATCGAGTGGACTCGACGCTTTTACCTTAAGCTGGAGTTTTCTCCCGAGTGTGGTTAGGGTGGGTTTATATTGATTTGTTGATATTTTCAGCTGGTTGTACAGGCCGAGTCGTGAATTATAGCAAGTGGTTTGCTTGTTGACTCTGTAAGGGGTGGTTTGGGTGTAGAGTCATGGTCCCACCATTTTTGCCCTTGGTTGGGCTGGTTTTGTTGGTGTGTTGGTACCATTTTGGCCCTGGTTTGGGATGGTTTTGTTGATGTGTTTTTACATTTTGGCCCTGGGTTGGGATGGTTTTGTTTGTGTGTTGGTACCATTTTTGCCCTGGTTGGGCTTGTTTTATTGGTATGTTGGACCTTTAGGCTGCCACCGTTGTACCCTTGAGTATTTATGGGTCTAGGTGTTTGGATGAGGACTGTTTTTGGTCACTAACCAAGACCCATGGCTCTGCAATTGCTAATTATTCACAAGTTAAGACTGTTAGCTCCTTTCTTTAAAGTGGTTATTTTGGCATATGTTTGCCTTGTGCTCCTGCAGTTTTTAGCTGGGCATGTTGTTTATTTATCGCACGTGGTGCATTTGGTTGTTGCCATGGGCAGTCTTTTACCCTTACTGTACTGTTCAGTTCCTTTTTGCTTTTTTAATACCACTTGTTGTAGGGTTGGTAAGCCCTTCTTCCTTTCTTATGAATCTAATGCTCCATTTTTCTTTTGATTATATACTTGTTGAGGCGTTCTTTATTTGAAATCCTTAGGTTCAGGTTGTAGCTGGTTGAGCGGCTAGTGTTCTGATGGAGCTTACTTGTGACCTCCTGGGTTGCTGAGATCGTTGTTCTTCAACCTTGTAAGGTAGTTTGCTTCTTTCTGTATAGACATACATACTCACTAGTGGGTTCGTGTCCGATTGTTGACGCCCACTGGTGGCTTACTTGTGATGCTAGATATGAACTATAAACTGCTACCTTTGCCTATTTGGAGGTTGTTTACTTGCTTTCTGGGAATGACTTATGCTAGGTTGCATGTTAGGTATTTTAAAACCTAAGAGTAGTACTATATGTACCTCATACATTTCATATTTATAAAACTAAAGCACTACTTTCCAAAGATTGTAAAAGTTATTTTATTATAATATGATAAATCTTGAGTCCTGCATTTCATGAGTTGTCTTTTGGGGATGATTATACTCATGTAGGATATTAAATCAAGCTAACTCAAGTATTTTCCGCTCCGTATACATATACTTTTAATTGTGGACTAGCTGATCCACTGTGCCGAGGGATACGACCATCAAACTTAAATGATTTTCTTTCATATTAAACTCTAATTTCTCCAAAGGTGTAGAGTCTGGGGTTTTTCCTGAGCATGTGCAGTTATCCCCTGCACGACGTGGCATAACGACACCTATTTTCCCTTACTCTAATATAATATAATTGTTGAGAAAATGCGGGTATTGATAGTTGGTATCTGAGGGAGGTTGCTTAACAATTGGTCGGGCAACCTTTCCTTGTTAGTGTTGACTATTTAGTGTCATATCATACACACACTGATGTGTCATCAGTACGTCTTGGCTGAAGCATGAGCACTATACTCATAAGCATGACAAGAAGTATACGGGGCATATTATGTAGTATGAGATACATAATATGTATTTGTATATGGATTCACCATATGTGGCAACATGTGAGGGTTATGTGGTATGAGATGCATAACCTCACCACATGAATGCCCATTAGCATGTTTTCTCTGTTCGTTGCATGTAATGTTATATAGTATGGGATGCATAACATTGCATGTGTATGCCACTCATAACATGCATTAAGGCCTTTTTAGACTACAAAGCACAACATGAGTAGCATAATATAGTATAAGCACAACGTGCCACGCTAAGGATTTACATAATGACACATGTACACACATGGTTTTGAGTCAAAAGGAAAATCCATGCATTCATGGTCTAGGCACATGAGTTAGTGGATGATGGTGAATCATCCTAGGTTAGGCATAACATCATCATTGAAAACTCCCAGAGCAAGTTAGCATTTGAAGTCATATTACAGTATGTTTGTCTGTATCGGGTAGTTTTGTGCTAGCTGTTGGGCTAGGTCTTGATTCGTGCTAATTCAATTATAGGATGTCGAAGCATCCTGCGACGAGGCAGACTCCCCAATCTTTGGGAGAGTCTTCGGGTGCTCAGAGCAATGCGATGATAGAAGGTCTGCGATGGAGCAATAAGGCCTTGTCCAGGGAATTGGTTGATGTGCAGTCCCAGATTCAGTTGTTGGTATCAGTTGTGTCTTGGATAGCTCCGAGAGTGCAGAACCCTGTTGTGGGTCTAGCTGTTCCTGCCCCTCCTGCTTCTCTGGTGCCTCCAGTAGTGGTTCCACCAGAGATGATGTTTATCTCCCAGTTTCAGTGACTTGGACCACCTACCTATGATGGAAAAGCAGATTTCATGGTCTTGGATGATTGGCTGATAGCGATTGAGGAGATGTTTTCTTATTCTGCAGTCGCGGAAGATCAGAGAGTGATGATCATCGTATATCAGCTTAAGTGGTTAGCAAAGAGTTGGTGGTTGCGAGAAAAGGAGAGCTTGAAGGATGGATGTTCTTTGGAGTCATTTAAGGAAATGCTATTGGGAAAGTTTCTACCCTCAGTCGAGCTGGACCGCCTGAGGAATGATTTCTTACATTTGAAGCAGAGAAAGCTCATAGTTAATGAGTATTAGATCGAGTTCAACAAACTGAGTCGGTTTGCCAAGGGCATGGTAGGTTCCAAGGAGGATCGAGTTAAGCTTTTTCTTGGTTGCCTAAGAAGTGATGTCCAGCAATTAGCAAGTTTATAGATCAGCAAGCTATGCGGGAGTGGTGGAAGCTGCTTTGAGAGTTGAGACAATTGAGAATGACAAGCAAAAGGGGGCAGTTGATGAGAAAAGATAAGAGGAAGTTGGTTGTAGGAAAGAGCCTTCAGGTACCTGGTGCTGCTTCAAAGAAGAAGAGCAAGGAGGTTTGAAGCTTCTGTGGCCGATCAGGCCACCCCTTTGAGAGATGTTTCAAAAGGTTAGGATCTTAGATGAAGGAACTGGTGCATGCAATTCAAGGAACTCCCAAAAAAGAGTTATTTTGTTCGCCATGTAAGAGACTAGGGCATGATGCTGCCCAATGCTGGGGAAAGGACAAGATGAAGACAAGAAGCTGTTTTCATTCCGGTTAGAAAGGACACATCAAGGCTCAGTGACCACACCTCAAACCTGTGATACAGCCAGTTCCACTCTAGGCATTGCAACTCTAGGCATTGCCACCGCCTCATAAATTGGATAAAGGTAAGGGAAAGCTGAACGTTATTTCCTCAGAAGAAGCGCAGACTTCGACTCAGGTTTTTTCATGTTAGAAATTTTCCCTAGTTTTAAATGTTTTTGTTTGTCGTTATAGTTATGGTCTCCTTAGATGCGTGCGCAACTTTTAGGAAGCTTTAAGGTAAAGAACCGCTGGGCGCACGTTCTTTTCGACTCTGGCGCTACCGACTCGTTTGTGGCTAGAGCCTTCATGGATCAGTACCTTTTGGATCTAGATCGAGTTGGGGACGCCTTTTGCGTTAGGTTCCCTTTTGGTTATTCTGTGGTTTAAGATTAGGGCATTCAGGACTGTCTGATTATGTTAGGGAATTTTCTAGCAAGGGCAGATCTGAAGGTGACTGACTTGGAAGATTTTGATGTTATCTTGGGCATGGACTGGTTGTCCAGGTATAATGCTGTGATCCAGTGCAAGGGCAAGCACTTGGACTTCAGAAAGCACAACGGTCAGCCTGGGAGTGTTTATGGTGATTCACGCAAGGATTCTCCAGTCATTTCTACAGTATGTGCTCAGACGTTGTTGGTTTCTGGATATTTTGCTTGTTTGGTCTCAGTTTTGGGGATTGTTGGTATTTCGCCGTGTCTTGAATAGATTCCTGTTATGCGCGAGTTTGCTGATGTGTTTCCTGATGATCTTCCTCGTCTTCCACCTGATCGATATGTTGAGTTAGTGATCGATTTGGAGCCGGGTACGCATCCTATTGCGAAGGCGCTGTACCGGATGGCCCCGCGAGAGCTGGCGGAGTTGCGTATCCAGCTGGACGAGTTGTTAGTGAAAGGTTTTATAAGGCCGAGTTCGTCGCCTTATGGTGCTCCTATTCGGTTTGTTAAAAAGATAGATGGATCGATGCAGCTTTGTATTGATTATAGAGAGCTCAATAAAGTCACTATTAAGAACAAGTATCCCCTGCCAAGGATCGATGATTTGTTCGATCAATTGCGTGGTAGCGCAGTGTTTTCAAAGATTGATCTTCGTTCTGGTTATCATCAGCTCAGGGTCCGTGAGTCAGATATTCCACAGACTTCTTTTCGATCGAGGCATAGGCATTTTGAATTCCTGGTTATGTCGTTTGGTTTGACCAACGCGTCCTCAGCCTTTATGGATATGATGAACCGGGTGTTCAAGGACATCTTGGATAAGTTTGTAGTTGTGTTTATCGACTATGTTCTGATCTATTCCCGCAATGCTGAGGAGCATGACCAGCATTTTTGTAAGACCCTTTTTTTCTTTTTAAACACCGGGGTCTTAGGCCCACAACCGCCGCTTTGCGGTGACACCTTCACTCCCTGATGGGTCATCACCGCGAAACGCCGATTCTGCCGGCCGATTTGATCACGGAAAAGTAACCAAAGTAGAGTAAACAATAGTGAGATAAAAACTCTATCCAAAAGTCCACAATGAAATCACCTCATAGTAATAATATCTCAACGAAGGGAGAGTCCACAGAATATAAAGTACTGAAAATAAGGGCATAAGCCTGGTACATCAAATCCTCACTACAAGCAACTAAGTGACACTGAGAGCAAAACTATAACAACTAAAAACGAACGGGACTCACCGTCCATGTTCTCTGAAATCCGGCGCTAGACTGCCCCGTCTCCAAGCGTGTCGACCTCCGGGGCTGGTGCTCCATGCTGGGCTCCACAATCCCCTAAAATGTTATGGTTTAAAAACCGTTAGTCTATAATACTAAGCCCTATCATCCCCCACCCCTTCCCCCATGGCTCCTAGGCACTGACTGGGAAGGAAGAAAGGGGAGGACTTGATGGTGGAGAGTAATCAAGAACAGATAATAGCGGACCAATACTAGCAGTTTTATTGTACATGTGGCTGTAAAGTAAAGTATGAAAAGTAACCTTAACTTATGTAAGGAAACGCATAAGCCAAGGAATCTTCTGCAGGGCTCCCATCGTATAAAGAGTTCAATACCAATTTATACGATGGGGTGTCGGTTATTAATAACAATATATATATGAAGAATTTGACCTTAATTTATAAACTTGCCCACACAAGCTTATAGACCAAGGGGTCGTTTTCCAAGTCCTATTGTGTAAGCGTCCCAAACCACTTACACAATAGGTAACAGGGGTTATATGCATTGATTATGTTATGACATGCAGGTGGGTATGATGTGATCATGCAAGTGCAACTCACCCACCCGACTCTGTGTATACAGACCTTTAGTTCCCCCTTTCTGGAGCCTCTCCTCCCAGGATACCTCCGTAGTGGCAGACGGAAGCGGTGGGTTGGGCCTCGCCAACCTTTAAACAAGTAAAGCACTAACAGCCAGACCTATCGTACGCCTCAACGCTTGGTGCACAAACCAGACTCCTGCATACTCTTGCCGGCTGCGCACCGGACTTCTTTTTGGAAAGTGCTAACCACACTTGCCGAGTCAGCATATTGGTGTCGGTGCATCGACCCTCCAATACCGAAAACCCACCACCTTATCTTTTTTTTTCTTTATGCACATGCAATATTTAACGTGTCCAACAACCAAGCCAAAGCTCCGCGGACCAAACTGTCTGACTCAAAACTAACCGAGTCGAAGCTCCCCAGACCAAACTGTCCGTCTCAAATCTAACCGAGCCGAAGCTCCCAACAATCTTCCTGCGCTAATAGTGTTTGTGAAATGTGGAACGCTAATTACTAAGTTACTCTTTCTGTTTGTTAATACAGTTTACGTTAACCCAGGATTGCCCCCGGTATACCCCGTGAAGGGCTCTAAAAGGGCACTAGGAACTATGATGGTAGCTGAAGCCCATCCTTCCCTTTCGCAAGGTACTTTTTGTTATTGGTTGATTCCCATTACCCATTCCCTTTGTATTACTCTTGTTCTAACCCTAATGTGTTTGACCTTCTCTTTTCCCTCGGGGAAGACGACTTGTCGTCGAACCCGAGCTCCACCTAACCTTAGACAACCAAGCAATCTTCTCAACCCATATCCCAAATTCAAATGATAAACTCCAATTACTCACCACAATAGTAAACCATAATCCCGTCACCCTACGACCATGACATCACAATTTTTATCGCTTTACTAAATGCAGACCACCCTTAAGCTAAATGATGTGCATGATAGGAAGTACTCCAAATTCTCATCCAAACACGCTAAGATAATTTATTGGGGCCTATCATGACTTTTACAACTTAAACCAAGAATTTCTTTATCTCCCTAAATAATCTGGTATTTATTTAATTTCTCCGAAAATGAGGCCATGAGCAATTTGAACATGAAGTACTAGATTTACTCAAGCAATGATCATCAAAAAATTATGAGCTCTACATAATGTTAACATGTCAGAGAATTTCAGGTTTCACCAATTTTCCTAAATGTTGGCCTCTAATTAATTATTCTAAATTTATTCTAAAATTATCCAAACAAGCTCGACTAAAGAAGGAAGTACTATAATCCACCATCAGAAAATTATAAGAAAATTACCAGACTATCATAGTGTCCATTAAAGCCTACTGACCAAAAATTATTATTTTACAAGGCTTAAAAGTATTAAATTAAAATAATTAAAAGTTTCTACAATGTACAAGCCTTGTGAAACAACCCCTACAAATAGACCTCCAAAAATTCTACAATAAATCTCAGAGGTTTGTGAAGTCATAAAAAGTCTTTTACCTACGTTTCACAAGTTTTCAGTGAGTGAGCAATCCATAATAAATGCTTGAATATTTTAGGCAAATTGGTAGCTTGTGAATGAAGTACAGAGAATAATCATCTAAAATTGTAACAAAATTCATACAAGTGTATAATGACCTAAAAAGTTTACTGCCCCAAATTCATGTCTTCCTAATTAGCAAAGAGATGATAGTAAACAAAATACTTTAAGGGGCAAATCTATGAGTTATAAAGGAACTACCAAATATATTATTCCAAATCCTACATATGATTTTTTAAAGGCTCCTATGAACCCTAACATCTCTCTACCCAAGTTACATGGCCTGTTACTAAGTTTTGATGCCTCATTGTGCTTACACAAGTGGGGTGCCCTAAACTAGGGTTAGGGTTTTGAAAGGTGTATCAATCTCCAAACCTCCTAAGATTTTGGACAGATGACTTTAACTTTACTAGTCCCCTCTCCACCAAAAATCACAACCATACAAGGGCATTTGACCCCATGCCCTTCACAAATCCCCCAAGTCCAACCTAAAGGTTTGAACTTGGTTCCTAGGGCATACCTACCCCAAACCACCCTATAAACCATAGGGGGATGCTAAGGGTCAAAACAAACCAGTGTCCCAAGTTTCAGCCACTGGTGATGTGGTTTGGTCACCTAAAATCACCAAGTGCACTTTTGACCCAAATGCCCCTTAATGGGCAAAATTAGGGTTTACTCATTTCCTGACCAAATCATCTCCAAATGAGATGGAACTTTTTAGAGCCTAATTATGACCCTAAGGTCCCTCCACCAAAGTTTTGGTGAATTTGGAGGTCATTAGACCCCTTAATTGAGCCATACCAAGATTATTAAATTTTTACAAAAAATATAGGAAAAGATTCTCCAAAAATTCTCATTTTTGGATATGTTATATGTATAGGCCATACTAACCCAAACCCGAAATTTCAGGTCATTTGAGTTTCTTGATTGATGGGGGCACTCAAAATGGTCTCTGACCTATCCTAGGGACACCTTTCACCAAAATAGGTGTTGTGGTCTGACCACTTACCCAAATTTGATGAAATTAATTTTAAATTGAAGTAGACTCAAAGGTATACAACTTTTATGTTCACAACGTTTTCTGTAGGAGGGCCTAAGGATTTTTAATAAATAGAAACATTAAATGCTAAATCTGTGACAGAAAAGAAATTAAAATAACCCAACTATAGCTTTATACAAATTACTATTCCGCACTAATCTTGAAGCATAACGGGCAGCATCCCTTCATCTCCTACCTCTAGCTGACGGCTAGGATTCACCCGTCCTGGATCCATTTCTTCTTGTTGCCGCCGGCCACCCTGCCGCCTCCCCGGCCGGCCACCGCCACCACCACCTCTGTCGAGGTGGTGTCTATCGCTAGGTGGCGGCACACCACCGGAGGGGCTTTTTCCGACGAGCCCGAGAGTGGAAATTTCATGGAAAAACCATGAAAATCAAAACTCCAATCGGGCTCAATTGAGCCTGATTCTCTACCCTATTGAATCCTAAGATCTATCCACAGAACAAGAGGAAGGGGAGGACCTCAATCGCAGCTTGGAGGCGTGCTGATCAACGGGAGGCCATTGCGGTGGCGGCGGTGGTCGAAATTCTGCAACTGCACAGTGGAAGGCCTCGATTTCCTCAGGAAAGGGGTGTAAATGACTCCTAGTAGTCTTGTGATGGATCTTAAAGGGAGAAATGGGGAAGGGGAGTGGCCAAGCATCAATGGCCATTAATGGCCTTTAATGGGGGCGGGGGGGGGGGGGGGGAGGGGGTTCGAACAAGAGGTGGGGGAGCTGTAACTGCCCTGAGGAGGCTTGGAAACTGCTTGAAACTCCTCCTCTTCCCCAGGGGAGTTGAATTCAGCCAAAAGTGGTGGCCTTTGGCCTCCCCAAGCCATGAATGACCCTTCTCCTCCTCTTTCTCTTTCCTCCATTAACCCTAAGTTGAACTTTCTCTCTCCTAGCCAGTATGGCCGATTTGATCATCATGCTTACCCTATATACAACCCACTAAACTGATGAAAATGGATTAGGGGGGTGGGGGTGGTTAGACCAAGTGTCTAGTGGATCCAAGCTTGGGTTAGCCCTTTTCGAACTAGGTTTGACTTGACCTAGCCTAGGGTTGACTTTGGTCAAATTGACCTTTTAGGCCACCATCGATGGGTCTTTGGTGAGCCATTGGCCTCCCCTAGGGTCTAGGTAGGGATGGGTAGGGTTCACAGGGCACCTTGAAGATCACATGACCCATATTAAGGGCATTTTGACCATTTTTGGGTTTGAGTTGACTTGGATCAAGTTAGACTCTAGGTTGACCCCAATGGGTCCTTGGTGATCCATTGGCCTCTCTCTAGGGTTAAGAGGGCATGGGTGGGGTCCACTTGGCTTTGGTAGGGTCAATTAACCCTATGTAGGTTAGTTTGACCCATTTAGGGTTAGGGTTGACCTTGGTCAACTCAGGCTCTAGGGTTGACCCTAATAAGTCCTTAGGGACTTAACATTGGTTGGAGAGATCATGGTGAGGTCTTAGAGTCATGGTGAGGGCCCCTGGTCACCCTAAACAAAGGTTTAGGAATTTACTATTTATAGACCATAATGCTCATATCCACACTACCAGGCCCACTAAACTTTTCTTGGGCTTCCTAGGGTTTTTTCATGACAAAACCACTCCTAGGGGTCTAGTTGGAAATGGGATATTACAAATCCCAATAAACAAAACAAATATTTCATCCCCGAAATCAAGGTTAAGCCCACGGGGGCTCCAATCGAAGAAAAGAAGCTTGTAACATCCCATGAGAAGTGAAAGATTACATCACGACACCATGTTTGCTAAGTGTGGTTTAAAGGGAAGCTCAAATCTATGACTAATTTGCCCAATTGGCAAAGTCTAGACCCCAATAAACAAAAGGTTACCCCCTACTCTTGAAACTCCAGTCCTACTAGTTTAAAACAGGAAGGTAAATCAAACATCCTTAGAGGTTGTGAGGTATACCTGGCTGAACAGCTCTGGATACTTTTGTTGCATCAGGTCCTGTGGTTCCAATGTATGCTCCTCCTGGCCATGGTTCCTACACAAAACTTTGACTAACGGAACCTTCTTATGACGCAAGATCAGTACTCCTCTATCATCGATCCGAATCGGCTCAAAGTGAACTCACCGGTCTGAAGCTACCGGCCCATCTGTGGTCGAAATCTGCTTCTCCAAGCGTAGTAGAGCCCTCCTAAGTGAAGAAATATGGAACACAACGTGTAAGCCTGCCAGTTCCGATGGCAACTCCAGCCTATAAGCTAGGGGCCCGATCCGCTCTAGGATCATGTAAGGGCCCATATACCTAGGCTGAGCTTCTTCTTCCGACCACGCACTCGTGAAACTCCGTGCATGGGACGAATCATCAAGAAAACCCGGTCTCCCACCTGAAACTCTACCTAACGGTGTCGGGCGTCGTAGTACTTAGACTGTCGGATTTGCGCTTCCAACATTCTGTCCCGTATCAGTCTCACCTGAGCCTCGGTGTCTTCGACAAAATCCGATCCCAACATCTTCGGATCCTCGTCCTGAATCCATGAAAGCGGAGTCCTGCATCTTCTTCCGTACAAGGCTTCAAAAGGAGCCATATTTATGATGGACTGGTAGCTGTTGTTATAGGAGAACTCGACTAGTGGTAAAAGCTTCTCCCAAGGTTCGTTTCGATCCAAAATGCATAGCCTTAGGAGTTTCTCTAATGTGCGGTTGTTGCGTTCTGTCTCCCCATCCGTCTGGGGATGAAAAGCTGTACTTAAGGTCAGTCGCGTGCCTAAGAAAGTCTGCACGGATCTCTGAAAAGACTTTGTTTCAAGACCCTAAACTCCTAGAGGGGGGGTGAATAGGTTCTTAACTTATTAAGTCTCTTTATTATTTTTAGGCAAACAAATTTTTATCCCCTTTCAGCACAGATTAATATATCTACATAAAATAAACACAACACAGCAAACACAAGATCTATAGTGGTTCCCCAAGATATAGATACATCCACTTTACCCCTTTGCCTATCCAGCAGATAATTGGATACAACCTAACTTCCTTCCACTGGCTCAGATCCACAGATCTTACAATCTCAGAACCACAGATGGTTCCTACACCTCAGACTTAACACAAGTCCTACCTCAGATTCTTCTCCAGAATCCTATCTCAGGCATCAGCCCTACCTCAGCCTTTATAATTAGGCTTACAACTCAGACTTTCCACAAGTCCTAACTCAGGCATACAGCCCTACCTCAGCCTTTATAATTTAGGCTTACAATCTCCGGTCTAACAATAGATTCTACAAGAATTTATGAGTAAAGAGTATCTGAAAACTTCACCAGCTAGATTTCTCTGTTGATGTTGTCTTCTTGATCAGTTCTTATATAGACTGATCCTTCTGATCCAACCTAACTTAGCTTTTCAAAGCTCTTGATTTGAACAAATAAGGTGGATCACCTCTTGATGTTGAAGTTGATCTTCAATCAGCTTCTTCTTAAAATTCAGATTAAACTCTGAATCCTTCTAGCAGACAGGCCTTGAATTGTCAGAATTCTTCTTTAAGATCCAGAGATCTTTTCACGTTGATTATACTGTTCTTAGTTATGTTCTATCGTTCCCGATCTGTCTCTTATATAGAGCTTGCTCCATGGTTACCGGCTGATCCGGTTCATAACAGACTTCTGACAGTTCTGATAGTGGTGTCAGACCTGTTAGTTATGACAGCTGTCAAGTCACCAGTCACATCACCAGGTTCTTCAATTTCTGTCCAACTCAACATACAACACTCCGCAAACTGCTTTATATGTGTCGACACATATAGGCTAAGTGTCGACACAAGTCTTCAAGGTGTCGACACAAATACTCTAAGTGTTGACACAGTCGTACTTCTACTTCTCGACACTGCATTTTGTTGTATGTGTCGACACAACAGCTTCTTGTCTCGATAATCTGTTGCAGACAGATGGCGTTGAGTATTTGTCAAATGGAGTTGAGTGTGTGTCAACACAATTACTTCTAAACTTGACACATCTTTTTGAGAGTTGTTGTGTCAACACAAGTCCTGTGTGTCGACACAATTGCTTCAGGTGTCGACATAGCTCCTGAGTGTCGACTCATCTTCTATTTTAAGTGTCGACACAAATCTGTTAAAGTTGTCGACAAAATTCTGGATGTCGACACAACTGCTTGTTTAGGTGTCGACATAGCTTTGAGTGTCGACATAGCTTGTTTATAAGTGTCGACACAAATTCTGGGTATCGACACAACTTCCCTGAGTGTCGACACAATTTGCTTGTGTGTCGACATAGCTTGCCTGAGTGTCGACACAATTTTCCGGAATGTCGACATAGCTTCCCTGAGTGTCGACACAGGTTTCCTGAGTGTCAACACAGTTTCTTCACAAGTGTCGACACTTGTACTTAGAAAATTTTTCTTTCAAGTTTTTTAAACCTGCACAATGAAACTCAAACTTCTATCAAATACACAGAAGGTTCAGCATCTTCAGCTAGCTTTTTCCCTTTGAGAGCTTTCTTCTTTAATTCTTCAGCCTTGATCTTTTTTCGTTCAAAATAGTGAAAAGGTTTAAGGAAGTACTTGATTGGCTCTTGAGCATTTGCAGGTAGCTTTCCAACCTTAGCACTTCTTCTATGCTGTAGAATTTCTTCTTTTCTAGCTTGATACTTATTCCATTCTTGCTCAGAATACCACTTACCCCTATCATGGGTTTTATCCGTAATAACTTTCCAGGCAGTAAGTATGATATTTCTAGAAGTTGGGCTCCATTGCTCAAAATCTGGTTTCAGTTCAGCCTGTTCTCTGATTCACTTCTTGGAGAGTTGAGCTTCCTTCTGAGCTTCCAATGCAGCTTCTGACATTTCAGCCTTTCCAAGAATTTCATTTTGTACCTCTGGTGGAGGACTATACATCTTTAGCACTTCATCTTGAATCATTTAAAAATTAGCTGGGGGGTAGATCACCTGAGCAACTTAAGGCTGATCTCCTTCAAAATATTCAGGTTGAATTCCAGACTCAGCTATATTAGCATCATCATACAGAGGAGGATATCCAAGAGTGGCTCTTATGCTGTTGGTATTACATTTAGCATGGTCAGAGCCGGCTTTGACTAGTACTCTATCCCCCTTTATGACTTCTCTTGTCATATGATCTCTCAAATCTTCCTTCTGGAATCTGACATGATCAGCTAGATATTCAGTTCCCTCTTTAAAATAAGCTCTGAACTTTGTCAGGAAGGTTTTTATTTTCTCTTAAGATTCTTGAAATGTGGCTTTGATAGCAGATATATCTTCCTGGATTTGCTTTGAGATTTCATCCTTAAGAGTAGTGCTAGAATCAGCAAGCTTTTTTAATGTTTCATGATGAGAATCCTTGATATTTTCATTCATTCTTATATGATTCTCTAGGACATATCCCTGCTTTACTTCAATCTCATACACTTTAGCTTGGATATTTTTCTGTTGCTCAGCCAAAAACACCATATTATTACCTCCTTTATGGAAGCAATCTGTCATCTCCTTCTTATGTTGATTTACTTCAAATCTAATGGATTTTATGTCCTGGGCCAACTGAAACTGTAACTCCTTGTGAGTTTCATCAACATATTGCTCTATAGATTGTCTTTGATTATCCAGTTTAAGTTGCATCTAGACCAGTAAAGAACTGAAGTCCACAGTTGATGCAGATGGTGCTGGTCCCAGTTACAAAGCTTTCTTATATCCAGAACTTTTCTTCTTTAATACAGACAGCTTTCTTTTCTTAGCCATTATGGCTTCTTCATCTTCAGAAGATTTAGATGTACTTTCAATATCAACAGTATCCTTTTCAGCTGGGGTATCCTTGGATAACTCCCCCTCAGTCCTTGGGATTTCCTTTTCTTTTTCAATGTCCTCCCCCTCAGTCCTATCAGGAAGAGAATCAGGAAACAATTCTTCTATTATAAATTCCTGTTGTATCTTTTCAGAATGAATAAGATTTGTTTTTTTTTAAACTGAAAAGACTAATATCACTTGAATGACCACTTGAAAGACCACTTTTGTTGTTAAACAAAAGTTTCCCTTTGAACAATTTTTGAGGAGAATACTATAATTCAGCACTAGTGTGTGAAAAGAAACTTACTGGCACATGTTGAGCATCATTTTTATCAGTTACTTCAGGTGCATTGTTGATTTCAGATACAATATCCATTATTTTATCTACAGCTAAGTCACTATCCAAGACAGCTGCATCAATACCTCCCCCTTGGGAAGGCAACTATGTTTCTTTTTCTTGGTTTCTCCCCTGGAGTAGATTCAATTTGTTGCTCTTAGGGCTCACAGTCCTTTGCTTGAGCTTGAACATTTTGTTGTTGCTGGTCTTCATCAGAACTGAAGACTACTGCCTCCTCAGAATCACTAGAGGAGTTAGCCTGTACCACCACTTCCTTCTTCTTCTTGCCTTTCTTAGTGTGCTCCTTAGGAGCAGGGACTTCTTTGGTCAGAACTCTGTCCTACCTAGACAAAATCCTTACATCCATTCTTCTCATGTGATTAATGTTGGAACCATTTGCATGTTTCAGAATATCAGGAATTACTGATATTAAGAAAAGACTGAGGATCCTTCCCAGATTAGGTTTTTTGATTCCTTCTTTAATTTTATCAAACACTATTGCTGCCCAGTCAGTGTTAATCTTAAATATAATCCTTACCATTAGATTGAACATGTGGGCAGATATCTTATCATGTCCACCAGTCTTGCAGATGATCACCTTGCAAACAACTTCTGAAAGAAATTTTCCTTGGGAATTCATCCCTTTTCTATTGATTGATGATCCAATCTTAATGTTGGGACTCAGTCCACACCAGCTTAATGCGTCAGTTATTTGGGAAGGAGAAATTTCGTCTGTTTCCTTAATCAATTGAAGATGTAATGCTTTCTTGATAGATTTCAAAGTGAGCTTCACTTGGGTATCTTGAATGGATGCTTTGATTTCCTTTACGTCAGAGTCCACAGTATCGGTTGTGTAGATCTCCATAACTTCCTTTTTCCATATCTTGGTTGATTCAGAGACCTAGAATTCTAATCTATTTTCAGAAATTAGGGCTATAACTCCCTGAATTTAACTAGAAGCTGTCGTGAAACAGTCACGAACCAGTTCATACCCTTCATTAACCTTATCATCTTGGTGTGGCGCCATTGTCGTAAGTGCTAGAGTAGAAGAGAAGAGAAGGTATATGTCGACAGAAGGTGTATAGTCAAAAATTCTTATAGCGTAGTCGACCAGATTTTTGAATTACCTATTTATAGTACTTGAGTCAAGGGCAGATCAAAAGTCGGGCTTAAGTCGATAAATCAGTTTTTTGTGTCGACAAAAATGACCTAGGTCTTGACAGAACTAAAGTTAAGTCGACATGATTATGTTTCGGCATACTAATGTCTAAGTCGACAAAAGGTATTTTAAGACGACACATCTATGTGTCGACATACTTGAGTCTGTGTCGACATACTTGCGTCAGTGTCGACACAGATAACTTAAGTCTCGACAGAGTTGTGTCGACACCAACTTTTTGTGTCGACACAAATATCCTCTCGACATATAGTCTCGACAAGGTTGTGTCGACACCTATTCTCTTATCGACACAGATACTGTTTCTATGTCGACACATCCTTTTCCTGTGTCGACACAACATACTGAGTGTGTCGACACAAATTGCATGTGTCGACACAAACTTTGAAATTAGCCAAATTTCAACAGAAATTTGGTGCTAACATATGCTACTAATGGAAACTTTTGTTAACCTATTCTAGGTTCAACATACCCAATTCAATTTTGAAATTATTGAATTTAGTTTCATCCAGTGGTTTTGTGAAAATATTAGTTATTTGATTATCTATTTTTATAAACTCTAGACTAATATTTTCCTTTTCAACATGTTCTCTTATAAAATGAAATTTTATTTCTATATGCTTGGTCCTACTGTGTGATACAGGATTCTTAGCAATAGAAATAACACTTGTAGAATCACAAAATAATGGTATTCTACTTACCTGGATGTCATAATCTTCTAGTTGATGCTTCATCCACATTAATTGTGCACAACAGCTACCAGCAGCTATATACTCTTATTTAGCAGTTGATATAGCTACACTTGTTTGCTTCTTGCTGCTCCATGACACCAGCCTCGCACCAGGGAATTGACAGGTTCCTGTGGTACTCTTTATGTCTTCTTTGCTTCAAGCAAAATCTGCATTTGAGAAACCTGTTAATAAAAAATCTCTATTCTTGGGGTACCAAAGGCCTAGATTAGGTGTGCCCTTAAGATATCTCAAAATTCTTTTAACTGCAGTATAATAAGATTCCTTAGAGCATGCTTGATACCTAACACAGACACATGTTGCAAACATGATGTCAGGTCTACTAGCAGTCAAGTATAGTAGGGAGCCAATTATCCCTCTATACAAAGACTCATCAATAGTTTCCCTGCTTCATCTTTGCATATAGGCATACTTGTTCCCATTGGAGTTTTCATTATAGAAGCTGAGTCCAAACCATACTTCTTAATCAACTCCTTGGTGAACTTAGACTGGGATATTGACAACCCACTCTCAGTTTGTCTACCTTGAAGTCCCAAGAAGAACTTCAGCTCACCCAAACTTCTCATCTCAAACTTCCCTTGCATAAGTTTGGAAAACTTCCTACAAGGTTGTTTTCAGTAGAACCAAAGATAATGTCATCCACATATATCTGGACTAGTATTATCTTGCCTTTTGATTCCCTATAGAATAGATTTTTGTCTAACTTTCCTCTAGAGAATTTATTCTCAATGAGGAAGGAAAACAAGGTTTCATACCAATCCCTTGGAGCTTGTTTCAAACCATATAGAGCTTTTCTAAGTCTATATACATAATCAGGAAAGTGAGAGTCTACCAAACCTGAGGGTTGTTTTACATAGACTTCTTCTTTTAAATCACCATTCAAAAATGCTGATTTCACATCCATTTGATATACTTTGAACCCTTGATATGCAGTATAGGCTAAGAACAGCCTTATTGCCTCCAGCACTGGAGCAAAGGTTTTATCAAAATCAATACCTTCCTCTTATCTATAGCCTTTTGCTACCAGTCTAGCCTTGTTCTTGACTATAGTGCCATTCTCATCAAGCTTGTTCCTGTAGATCAACTTAATTCCTATTATGTTGTGATCCTTAGGTTTTGGCACCAGTTCCCATACCTTACACCTTTTGAACTGACTGAGCTCTTCTTGCATTGCTTCAATCCAGTTTGTGTCTTGCATGGCCTCTTCAATCCTCCTGGGTTCTATCTAAGACAGGAAGCTAGAACATAAAACTGTGTTCATGCTCCTGCTCCTTGTTAGAACACCCTGACTAGCATCAATAATTATATGGTGAGCTGGATGATCCTTCAGGTGTCACCTTGTTGGAAGAATTCTGTCAGCATTATGGCTATCTCCAGTTTCCTCATCTTGATGCTCCACATTTTCTTCTTCACCCAGAGGGACTTGATCTCCCCCTAGATAGCTGGCATCTTTGTCTTCATCCAGATTAGCAGTAACATCTTCATTGATGGTCAGCTTGTCCAGCTTATCTGTTAGACCTGTAGAACTAACTGAAGAACTCGACAATTCACTATTAATAAACATTGACTCATCAAATACAACATGCACAGATTCTTCTACAACTTGAGTAGACAAGTTGTAGATCCTGTATGCTCTACTATGGTTGCTGTACCAAACAAATATCCCTTCTAGGGATTTGGCAGCAAACTTAGTTTGGTAGTGTTTACCATTGACTAGTACAAAACACTTACTACCTAAGATTCCTAAATAAGATATGTTTGGTTTTCTGTCTTTTAAAATCTGGTAGGGAGTCATCTTTAGTTTCTTGTTGATGGAGGCCCTATTGAGCACATGATATGTAGTATTTACTCCCTCAGCCAAGAAGTATTTAGGGAGAGTAGTGTCATTCAGTAGAGTTCTACTGGCTTCAATTAGAGTCCTATTCTTCCTTTCAGCAACACCATTTTGCTGAGGAGTTATAGGTGAAGAGAATTCCTGATGAATCCCATGTTCACAGAATTTTGTCATACATTCAGACTGAAATTCAGTTCCATTGTCACTTCTGATTTTGACCACTTAGCTGTTGTATTCATTCTGTATTTGTTTGACAAAAGTCTGGAAAATAGTTGGGGTTTCAGATTTCTGCCTGAAGAAGAAAACTCATGTTAATCTAGAATAGTCATCCACAACAAGTGTGTATTCTTTCCTACCAAGACTATGGACTGGCATAAGACCAAACAAATCCATATGCATAAGATACAAACATCTCTTTGAATCTTTGATGACAAGTGACTGAAAAGAGGACTTAGTCTGCTTGCCTTTTTGGCAAGCTGAGCACACACCCTCTTTTATGCACTTAACTTGAGGACCATTCCTCACTAATCCCAAGATGAACAGCAGTTCTATTGACTTATAGTTAAGATGAGTTAGCATCTTGTGCCACTTGACACACAGATAAGCTTTCTCTCCTGCAACCAAACAAATAAGTGAGTTGTTAGACTCACAATCTAGGTTAAGATAATACAAATCTCCTTTCCTAGTGTCAGTCAAAATGATCTCTTGATCACTTGACCTTTTTACCAGGCACTCCCCTTTGAGGAAAAGAATATCATAAACTAGATCACTAAGTTGACTTACGCTAATCAGGCTATGTTTTAAACTCTTTACATAAGCCACTTTAGTGATAGTAATTGAATCACAAGAGATGTTACCAAATCCTTTTATGATTCCCTTTTCTGATCCACCAAAGATAACCTTTGGTCCATTCTTTATGGGCACATAGTCCCTCAACATTCTCCTTTTTCCAGTCATATGTCTGGAACAGCCACTATCCAAGTACTATATAGGGGTATGATCACTTGGTTTTACCTGCAACAAATAATGAATCACTTACCCTTAGAACCCAACTTGCTAGTGGGTCCTAGGTCCTTGTTAGTTTGAAACCCTGTGACTGATCTAACAGGTATCTTACTATTGGTTTAAACCCTTAAGTTAAACCAGCAATCCATGGCAAAGTGGCCCACCTTGCCACAACACCAACACTCAAACCTATTATACCTATTCTTAGGTACAGGCCTTCTAACTTTGTTGTTAGTAGGCTTGTTATGTGTTGGTGCTGGAACAGCATTCTTCAAGAACTCCTCTTTAATATGATGGGCATGCCTATAGATTGGTCTAATGGCATTAGAACCCTTGCTCATGAAATTTTCATGCTCACAGTGACCATGTGTCATGTCATGATCATACCTGTTAAAAGGATTCACTACCTTCTTAAGGAAAATAGGGGGATTAAAAGCTTGAGGCTGAAATGGGACTTTACCTTTTCTATGAGATTTGGTAGCCCTAGTTCATCCCTTGAAGCCTAGACCAGTCTTTTCTTTTTGTGAAACAAAATTGTCTATCAAAGGTAAGACTGATTTTTGCTTGGAGAATTTTGCCACTAGCTCTCTCTCTTGCTGAAGTTTTCCCTCCAGTTTCTTGATATGATTCACTTTGAATAAGATTGTGCCCATCAGAATAACTGTAATATTTTTTAATTTGGCAACCTCATTCAGTTTTTGATCCAGCAGTTTTGCTGAATCTGCTGCAGCTAGTTTGAGAGACTCAATCTCCTTGGCCTGCTCTTTAACAAGAAACTTTCTCTTCTTTAGAGCATGCAACAACCCACCATACTCATTAATGAGTTGGTGAACATCCCCCTCAGACTCAGATCCATCCACTTCTTTTGAAGAAGATGCTTCTGATTCTGATCCAGTAAAGTAATCTAAGACTAGGGGTGAATTGTTTACCTTACTTGGTCAAGGCTGATCCTGGCACTTCTCTTCTTCAGATTGAGCCATCAGCCCTTTACAGCAATATTCTTCTACTCCATTTATGGAGTCCAGCATCTGTAGGAATTCTAGTTCCTTAGAATCCTCTTCTGTTGAGAAGAGTCCAATATATGCTTCTGTCTCTTCTTCAGATTCTAAAGATGAAGAGTCTTTCCAACTCTTCTCCTTCTGACCCAATAGAGACTTCTCCTTCTTGCCTTTGACCAGCTGCTTCTTCTTGTCTTTTGACTCCTTTCTTTTATCTGAACAGTCAGCTATGACATTCCCAGACCTATTGCAGCAATAACACACAATCTTAGAATTAGATTGTTTACCAGTTTTAGAAGCATACCTGTCTTCCTTAGGTGTTTTCTTCTTCATGTAGTATTAATCCTTGGTATAGGATATAGATGAAGGCCTGGTTCTCCAATTCTTTTTCTTCATGAACCTTTGGAATTGTTTTTTAAAGGCAGCAAAGTCTTCATCAGATGTATGATTATCTGATGTACTTGTTTCAGGATCACCTTCTTCTGCTTCATTACTCCTTCTAGGTGGAGAAGGAGATTTTCTCCTACCCTTCCTTGAGCCCTCATCCTTGAAGGCAACTGAATTTTCATTATGTTCAGATCTGCTGCCCTTCTCTTCCTCTTTCCTAGCAGTAAGCTGCATTTCATAAGAAAGTAGTTTTCCAAAGAGTTTAGGTGGAGGTGTGTCAGCCAGTCTGGCCACTTCCCTGATTGCACATATCTTAGTGTCCCAATCCTTTGTTGGGGACCTAAGAAACTTGTCATTTAGTTCATAAGTACTGAAAACTCTTCCATATGTCATCAGTTCATTAACGATTCTAAAAAACTTTTTATAGCATTCAGCTATGCTGTCAGTTTTATTCTGCCTAAAGCTCTCATACTCCATATTGAGCATAGACTTTCTGTCCTCCCTGACTTCTTTTGTGCCTTCCATATAGATAATTAGTGTATCCCACATTTCTTTGGATGTTTTACAGTGCACAATATTCTGGAATGTTGCATCATCTATGACACTTACAATTATATTATGAGCTCTTTTATCTCATGTAGCCAAGATGATTTTATCCTTAGTCATTTCTGAATAACTCTTTGGAGTTTGAATGTTTGCATCAAGAACTGAACCTTCATTGGGATGAAGGGGCCTTCCAGTACTGTGATATAAATTCTTGGATCAGATGCTTCCATAAATAGCCTGACCCTTTCTTTCCAAATGCCAAAAGATTCTTTCCTGTATATGGGCAATTTCATAGATCCAAACTCCTTTTGATTTTCACTTGAACCCATTCTCGTTGTCTGTTTTTGCCTTGGAGAAATCCTCTGACTGTTAGGTCAACTTTTGAGGAACCTACCTATGATACCACTTGAAAGACTTTGTTTCAAGACCCTAAACACCTAAAGGGGGGGGGGTGAATAGGTTCTTAACTTATTAAGTCTCTTTATTATTTTTAGGCAATCAGATTTTTATCTCCTTTCAACACAGATTAATATATCTACAGAAAATTAACACAACACAGCAAACACCAGATCTATAGTGGTTCCCAAAGATATGGATACATCCACTTTCCCCATTCGCATATCCAGTAGATAACTGGATTCAGCCTAACTTCCTTCCACTGGCTAAAATCCACAGATCTTACAATCTAAGAACCATAGAGGGTTCATACACCTCAGACTTAATACAAGTCCTCAGATTCTTCTCCATAATCCTACCTCAGGCATCAGCCCTACCTCAGCCTTTATAATTAGGCTTACAACGATGACTTACCATAAGTCCTACCTCAGGCACACAGCCCTACCTCAGCCTTTATAATTTAGGCTTACAATCTCAGATCTAACAATAGATCCTACAAGAATTTATGAGTAAAGAGTATCTGAAAACTTCACCAGCTAGATTTCTATATTGATGTTTTCTTCTTGATCAGTTCTTGTTTAGAATGATCCTTTTGATCCAACACAACTTAGCTTTTCAAAGCTTCTTTATTAGAGCAAATAAGGTGGATCACCTTGTTGGGTATTGTATCCACAATCACCGGGATTTGAGGAAGCCTCCTATCAAGCTAAGATGAATTTACTATGTATTTGATGAATTTCTTTAAGTTGTGCTTGCAGTTATTCCACGCTAAGTACACACCAATATCAGGGTACAGTGGGTCAATATACACGGATCTGTGCAACGTAATCCCTCGTTGAGCAGATCAGTGTGTTGGCCTACGTGTACTCTCTCTATTGGGGTGTACTTAAGTTCAAGTACAGGGCTATGATAAAGCAAGAGCAGACAAGAAGCAAGGATGGGCCAAAGACCAGCTCATGGGTGGAAAGATGAGAATTCGTCTAAGTATAATTCGTCGAGAATCACTAAGTGATTCTCGCCGATTCATCGAGAATCACTAGTGATTCTCGACGAGTCGACGAGAATCACTAGTTGATTCTTGCCGGGTTGGGCCGGCTGTCTCGACGCAGTCAGAAAAATCATCTAAGGCAGAATCGTCGAGAATCAACAAGTGATTCTCGCCGATTCGTCGAGAATGACTTTGCATTCTCGATGAGTCAGCGAGAATCCAAGGTGATTCCCACTGATTCTCCCCGGCCTCTATAACCTGTGCAGCCTGAATTCTCTAAGTAGAATTTGGCGAGAATCGTAAGTGATTCTCGCCGATTCGTCGAGAATCACTCACGATTCTCGCCGAATTTGACTTGGGCATTTTTCCAACTCTGTCTGGACCGGTCCACGTTATCTGCGGGATTTTGAACCGGACTTTGGTCTTACTGCTGGTGGGGCCCACAACGGTCATCTCTTGACCTAATGTATAAATACTCTGTATTTGTGAACAGTAAAAACACGGATTACAGATCAAAGAAAAATAAGCCGCCGTCAAGCCCTAGATCGGAAGCGAGCTCGGCCGACCTGCTCCGCCTCTCGCTAATTGCTCGCCACCGTTGATCGAGGTGTTCGTTACCTCTCCCGGCAACAGAAGCCTAGTCGGGCACAGCGTCTCACGCGTCTATCCAGAGATCTTTTGTCTCTTGATTTGTGATCGGGAAACCTTCCCCATCCGAATCGATCGAGACGATCGATCCTAGTGTGACCGTTGGAAGACCTTGCCGACTTTGCTAAGAAGATTGGATCTACATAGCATCACCGCCTCTCTTGTTGAAGCCGTCGATCTAGAGAAGATTCTCTCCAAGTGAGATCTAGAGTTGTGGACTCTTCGTTGACTTCAAGAACACGTCGTCGAACGAAGAGGGACACCTTAGTCTCCATACGTTATTTGTATTTCGTACAAGCTATTTTCATTTCTTTGTAAAGGACCGTTTGGTCTCTAGTTGTAGGGTTGGGTGCAACCCGAGTTGTGGGAGTGTTGGCTCCTACGTGTGGAAGGGTTCCTTCCGTTAGTGCGAGGATTGGATTTCAATCCTGTTGGTGAAGTGACCGAGTCGTCCCTGGTTGGGAGATAGGTCGAAGGGGGAAAGTGGACGTACCCAAATCGGGGAACCACTATAAATTGCTTGTGTATTTTTGTGTTGTGTCGTTTTGTTTTCTTGTGCAGGTAAAACTTTAATTCCGCAAATACGCTGCAAAGACACCTATTCCCCCCTAGGTGTAAGTAGTTGACACTAAGTGGACTTTCAAGTGGTATCAGAGGGAGGTTGCTCAGCAATAAGGTTAACACCTTGAGTAAGATCCTGCCTCCTGTGTCAACTAGAAGACGAGACTCAAGCATGGAGCTAGAATTTGATGTCCCTCCTCTGAGACTCCTTGCGTGCACAATAGAGTATTACCCTATCTGGAAGATGAGAGTTATGTTTCATCTGGAGGCCATCGACCCTCGGGTGTCAATCATCTTGGAAGAGGGTCCCTTCATTCCCATGAAGGCTTCTGATTCTGGAGAGGATATCCAAATCCCCAAGAGTCCCGAAGAGATGTCTGAGACCGAGCTCTCACTGTACAACTTGGACAAGTTAATACGTCAGATCATCACTGACGTCTGGTCTGGAGCATCTCGTTCAAGAGTGGACAAGTGTAGGACGGCCAAGTCCATGTGGCAAACCATCTCTGACCTCATGGAGGGATCAGAGAAAGCTGGGACCAGTTGTCAGCAAGAGGATGAAGCCTATGTAGGGGTCCTTATTTCTGAAGATGAAGGGCATGATCAATATGTCAATATCAGGGCTCCTGTGTCCTTGTCAAAGACTGAAGAAGAAGCTGAGGAAAGCAGTTCTGATGAAGCTAACTCAACAGTCTCTGCCGATCTGGATGGTAACCATGAACAACAAAGCCTAAAGCAGGTAACTTCTTCCTCATGCCCCTCTCCTCTTGAAGTTCCTGAAGACAGGAATAGTTTTGAGAGTAGTCCTTCTAATGATGCAAGGGATACACATAGCCTCAATAAAAAGATTGATAATCTTGATTCCCTTGAGAGTGCCCTTCAGACGAGCAACTTACTTGTTGAGGAACAAGCTAAGGAGATTGCTCAGCTGAAGATCTTGATGAATCTCCAATTGGAATCCATCAAAGTAAAGGACTCACAGATCTCGGATCTAGAAAGTCGTCTAGAGACCGAGAAGAGGATAGTTTCTAATTTTTCCAAGATTGATGCTATCAAGAGAAAAGCAGAAAATGGGTGGATCTCCCAAATTATTAAGTCATGGAGAAATGGGAAAACTGTGTTCAGACCCCCCACCCCGAGTAGGAAGGACACTCATCATGCTTTCAGGTATGACCATAGGAATAACCATGGTCACTGCAAGAATGATCAGTCCTCTTGTGGAAGCACCCAGAATGCCAGGGCTATCATGGCTACCCAGAAGAGGATACCTCAGGCTTCCACCAAGCCTTTTGTATTCTCGGCCACTGCCCCTACTAATCATGAGTCTGCCAGCATCAGCACACAATGCGCCTCTCACCTCCCTAGGACTCAGGAAAGGGGGGTTAGAAATCATGTTGTTGGCACACATGGGGACCTTGGAAGGGGGCTGACTGAAAGGAAGGCACCTCCTCCCAGGCCTCATGACGCCTACCATATGCACTCTTTCCACCCATCCATGAGTCAAGGTGGAAGAGACAAGTCTGTTAGCAGATTCGGCCCCATCCCGTATAGACCTAGGACTTTGACTACCTCAGTCACCAGGTCAGGTCACAAACGGCGGTACAACATTCATGAATGTTGGTGTTGTGGAAAAGTGGGTCATTTTGCCATAGATTGTTGGCACAACCCTTCTGTGTCAAAGGCAAGGGGACTTCCACATCCTCGAGGCAATGTTAGTCCTCTCTCTAGGATCCCTGAGGGGAGGCATCCCAATTATTATGCTGACAGGAACCTAGGACCTAATACTTATTGGGTTCCTAAGGCAAGATAACTCTTTTGCAGGGTAGTCTAGGTTCCCGTAAACCTAATGGGAACCAGATAGGAGATGTTCCAAAAATGACGTGGAACAAGTATCTGGAAAAGGAGTAGTGCCATCAACACGGGCACGTGCAAATTGACCACCTGGTGTTCCTTGAGCAGAAGTTCTAAATGATACATCCTTTAATCTCAGGTAATTGCAATCATTTTCAATATATGAGCTATAGCGCATCGCTTTTTACATATATGTATATAAGTATGTCTGCATATCCACATTAAGTCATGAATTCCCTCTCTCGAAAGTAAATGGTCATGTATAGACTTACACTTATATGCATGTTCACCTAAAGAAAGATTAAGATTGCAAAAATAACCTTTAGATACATTGTTAAAGATTTATCTGTAAATACACTAGTAGATTCGAGAATAAACCTCAACAGGCCTAAGTCAGCTCACTGAAAAGTAATGAAGATACGCCATTGGAAGGCACTAAAACTTACAACTGACATAAAGAAGATTATGCATATCTCGATCGAGAAATAACCCATTGAAATTGATTGCCACGGTTATTGTCTTGGGTATATTTAGAAGATTTATAAATCCGGTATGTCTTCCCGCCGACTCGTCGATTTAGAAAGCTGCCGACTCTTCATCTCCTGCCTTTCGCAGAGAATCCCGCCGACCCTTTCTCAGAAACCCGTCGATATTCCTTCCCTCCTCCCGGCGACTTCCCGCATCTTGGCTCCCTATCTCATCGACCTCGTTCCGGATTCCGTAGACTCCTCTACTCGCGTCCAGGGTGCTCGTCCTAGTTTCCATTCTCCGCGGTTTCGATCTAACAAGGGCACGAGCTCCTCCAGGCTTTCCGTCGTCTCCGTCAACTCTCGCTCCCTCCGTATTTGGGTTTGCTATGGCTCCAAGGACCACCGCCGGGCTGGTCACTGGCTGTGAGTTGGTTCGAACCGGGTTCTCACATGCCTCAGATGAGTTCAGAAACATCATCATCATGCTGGAGGAGGCTGGACTCACGTTTGTACTGGAGCACCCCTGCAAAATTCTGGATAAAGAAGTGATGGAGTTCTTCGCAACCGCCAAACTTCGGAATGAAGACTCTATCATCAAGAGTAAGGTTGCAGGTGCAAGGATCAAGATGTCTGCCAGGAAACTGACTCAATGCTTGCAGCTCTCCAGTTCTGAGCACGAGGATTATCTGGAGGAACATGATAGATCCAGGACCCTATTATTCTGTGGGCTAGCTAGGGGCACCAGATCGATAAAGAGAAAAGAAATGAATGAGGAGGGGAAACTCTTGTCCGACATCATTGCGAAAGTACTGATATGCAAACCAGGCTCACACGACCACATCTCAGCCGACATGTTCAAGATTCTTGTGGTGATAGTCTGCCGAAAGAGATTCAACTGGGGGGCCATGCTTTTTGAGAAGATTAAGGACACCCTCAGATCTCCAAGTTTTGGACGAATCATCAGCCTATTTCTCAATCAGTTGAACGGAGATAGGTTCGACATGAGCAAAGGAGTTCCTTTGCATTATTTGAAGAAAATGGACTCCAGCGTCTTTGACAGATGGGAGCGACTCATAGGGCAAGCTACAGTTGTAGTTGAACAAGAAGAATCTCCTGCCGAGGACAACAGAACTTCAGCAGATTTCGTGGCAACACCCAGTGAAGTTCCTGACGCCCTGATTGTAGGAACTGAGGGGGAGCCTGTAACCGATTCTGCAAACATCTTATCTGATATTTCTCTGATAGCTAAAGAAGCTATGGAGATGGTGGCAGATGAAGTAGCAAATGATGAGGAGGTTAAGAACGATGAGGAAGCTCTTATCGACGATGATCTGGGAGATGAGGTGGCTGATGAGGAGGAGGAGGAAGAAGTAGAAGAAGATGTGCACAGCTCTGCCGATAAGCATGATCACTTGGAGACTGAGATAGAAGAAGAAGTACCAGAGAATGAGAAAGCAGTAGAGTCTCAGGAGGATGCTGAGGTTCCACCTGTGGAACAAGCTCCTAAGCAGTTAGATGCAAGGATGGAGGGGGAGCAATCCTTTGTTCCCCCTGTGGACTCCATACTACTATCCAGCTCTCCCAGTACTTCTGCGGGGGAGCCTGACCAGGGTCTGCCTGCAGCTCCTCCACTACAAGAAAGCATAGCAATTCTCACTGTCAATTTTGTCCAAGGTATGCTTGATGAGCTCAAGGATACGGTTGAGAAATCGCACAACAAAGTGCTAAAGAGACTGCGGGAGTCTGAGGATCTCATGCTTAAGAATGTGGTTCAGATCAATCACAAACTGGATTTGATGGAAAAGAAATTTGATGAAAAATACACATAGGCAGGCACAGCAGTATCTCTTCTCATGCAGGGACTCAAGAAGAATACTGACGATCTGGCTTTCGTCAATAAAAATGCACATATTGTGGCAGACAGCATACAAAAATTCGATGCCAACATGGTAACGCTAAACGCAAATCAGAAATCTTTGTTGGACGAATTCAGTAAAACCGTGAAGCACATTGATGCCTCTTTGCATTCCTATACAAACTCTGTAGCCGTCGAAGCCAAAAAGGGGGAGGAAGCGTATAATGCTAAGATGGCGGGGCTTCAAGAGTTGGTACTTCTAAATTTCGACTAGACCAATAGGTACGTGTTTGAAACGGCCCACTGGCTGGTAAAAGAAGCATCGGGAATACATGTCCCTGTTGCCCCACCTGAGGATGAGGGCCGTGCTGGTACTACTGAGGGTGATATAAGGGCTGAAGAAGTACAACTGAGCGAAGTCGAGTTGAAGAAAGCTTCGGAGAGGGCTAAAAGAAGAAGCTGGTTTGACCAAGATGCCTTAGCAAAAGCCAAAGGCAAAAGGCAAATCAAAGAAGGAACTTCGAAGGAAACACCAGCTGAAAAGAAGATTAGATTGAAGGAGGATGATGTGAGGAATGAAAAGTGGAGTCCCGTATCAAAGAATATCATCTTGGACACCTTTGCATTACTACAAGAAGGGCAAGTCAAAAGGAGTGACGTATATAGCCAATACGAGTGGGAGCAGCACAAGTTGTATGAAGCCAAAAGAAACTTGTTCTTCAGAAGCAACACTGGGGCAAACAAAGCTGCAAACATAGCTCCTCCTCCGAGATACTATCCTAAGCCCAAGGAGTATTTTGAGCGACAAAGCAAAAGATTCTTAGCTCAGCAATTCAAAGAAGACTTAGCTAAGGACAAATATCTGTAGGATGTTAGCTCTTGTGATTATCTCATTTAAACTTTTTTATTAAGTAAACCATGAACATTTGTGTGTGGACATTAATATTTATATATACATGTGTGTGGTTTATTATTTGAATCTCACATTGATCTAATTACGCTTATTGCTCACTGTGTTGATTAATGCATATTTTATCTGAAATGTTGAAATTCATCTTAGCTTAGTAGGATTTTGGCTTCGTCAAATAGGGGGAGATTGTTGGGTATTGTATCCACAATCACCGGGATTTGAGGAAGCCTCCTATCAAGCTAAGATGAATTTACTATGTATTTGATGAATTTCTTTAAGTTGTGCTTGCAGTTATTCCACGCTAAGTACGCACCAATGTCAGGGTGCAGTGGGTCAATATACAAGGGTCTGTGCAACGTAATCCCTCGTTGAGCAGATCAGTGTGTTGGCCTACGTGTACTCTCTCTATTGGGGTGTACTTAAGTTCAAGTACAGGGCTATGATAAAGCAAGAGCAGACAAGAAGCAAGGATGGGCCAAAGACTAGCTCATGGGTGGAAAGACGAGAATTCGTCTAAGTATAATTCGTCGAGAATCACTAAGTGATTCTCTCCGATTCGTCGAGAATCACTAGTGATTCTCGACGAGTCGACGAGAATCACTAGTTGATTCTTACCGGGTTGGGCCGCTGTCTCGACACAGTCAGAAAAATCATCTAAGGCAGAATCGTCGAGAATCACCAAGTGATTCTCGCCGATTCGTCGAGAATGACTTTGCATTCTCGACGAGTTGGCGAGAATCCAAGGTGATTCCCACCGATTCTCCCCGGCCTCTATAACCTGTGCAGCCTGAATTCTCTAAGTAGAATTCGGCGAGAATCGTAAGTGATTCTCGCCGATTCGTCGAGAATCACTCACGATTCTCGCCGAATTTGACTTGGGCATTTTTCCAACTCTGTCTGGACCGGTCCACGTTATCTGCGGGATTTTGAACCGGACTTTGGTCTTACTGCTGCTGGGGCCCACAACGGTCATCTCTTGACCTAATGTATAAATACTCTGTATTTGTGAACAGTAAAAACACGGATTATAGATCAAAGAAAAAGAAGCCGCCGTCAAGCGCTAGATCGGAAGCGAGCTCGGCCGACCTGCTCCGCCTCTCGCTAATTGCTCGCCACTGTTGATCGAGGTGTTCATTACCTCTCCCGGTGATAGAAGCCTAGTCAGGCACAGCGTCTCACGCGTCTATCCAGAGATCTTTTATCTCTTGATTTGTGATCGGGAAACCTTCCCCATCCGAATCGATCGAGACGATCGATCCTAGTGTGACCGTTGGAAGACCTTGCCGACTTTGCTAAGAAGATTGGATCTACATAGCATCACCGCCTCTCTTGTTGAAGCCGTCGATCTAGAGAAGATTCTCTCCAAGTGAGATCTAGAGTTGTGGACTCTTCGTTGACTTCAAGAACACGTCGTCGAACGAAGAGGGACACCTTAGTCTCCATACGTTGTTTGTATTTCGTACAAGCTATTTTTATTTCTTTGTAAAGGACCGTTTGGTCTCTAGTTGTAGGGTTGGGTGCAACCCGAGTTGTGGGAGTGTTGACTCCTACGTGTGGAAGGGTTCCTTCCGTTAGTGCGAGGATTGGATTTCAATCCTGTTGGTGAAGTGACCGAGTCGTCCCTGGTTGGGAGATAGGTCGAAGGGGGAAAGTGGACGTACCCAAATCGGGGAACCACTATAAATTGCTTGTGTATTTTTGTGCTGTGTCGTTTTGTTTTCTTGTGCAGGTAAAACTTTAATTCCGCAAATACGCTGCAAAGACACCTATTCCCCCCCTACGTGTAAGTAGTTGACACTAAGTGGACTTTCACACCTTTTGATGTTGAAGGTGATCTTCAGTCAGCTTCTTCTTAAGATTCAGATTGAACTCTGAATCCTTCTTGCAGACAGGCCTTGATCTGTCAGAATTCTTCTTTAAGATCCAGAGATCTTTTCACGTTGATTGTACTGTTCTTAGTTATGATCTGTCGTTCCCGATCTGTCTCTTATATAAAGCTTGCTCCATGGTTACCGGCTGATCCGGTTCATAACAGACTTCTGACAGTTCTGACAGTGGTTTCAGACCGGTTAGTTATGATAGCTGTCATATCACCAGTCACATCACCAGGTTCTTCAATGTCTGTCTAACTCAGCATACAACACTCAGCAGACTGCTTTACATGTGTCGACACATATAGGCTAAGTGTCGACACAAGTCTTCAAGCTGTCGACACAAATACTCCAAGTGTTGGCACAGTCATACTTCTACTTCTCGACACTGCATTTTGTTGTATGTGTCGACACAAGTCCTGTGTGTCGACACAGTAGCTTCTTGTCTCAAAAATTCTGTTACAGACAGATGGCGTTGAATATTTGTCAAATGGCGTTAAGTGTGTGTCGACACAAGTCCTGTGTGTCGACACAATTACTTCTAAACTCAACACAACCTTTTGAGAGTTGGTGTGTCGACACAAGTCCTGTGTGTTGACACAATTGCTTCAGGTGTCGACATAGCTCCTCAGTGTCGACTCATCTTCTATTTTAAGTGTCGACACAAATCTGTTTAAAGTTGACGACACAATTCTGGATGTCGACAAAACTGCTATTTTAGGTGTCAACATAGCTTTGAGTGTCGATACAGCTTCTTTATAAGTGTTGACACAAATTCAGGGTGTCGACACAACTTCCCTGAGTGTCGACATAATTTGCTTGTGTGTCGACACAGCTTGCCTGAGTGTCGATACAATTTGCCTGAGTGTCGACATAGCTTCCCTGAGTATCGACAAAAGTTTCCTGAGTGTCGACACAGTTTCTTCACAAGTGTCGACACTTGTACTTAGAAAATTTTTCCTTCAAATTTTTTAAACCTGCACAATGAAACTCATACTTCTATCAAATACACATTAAGTCATAACATTGACTAAGTTGTGGCTTCTCCAAATCTAGTGCACATTTTCCAATGTACCCAACAATCTCCCCCTATTTTGAGAAGTCATAACCCTTAGTCAAAGATATACATCTCTTTAAATAAAACAAAATTATAATAGAAGTAAAAACATTTTAGAGCAGATAATTACAAAATCAATGTAAACAACACACACTTAATACTGAACCAGATTTCATTGATCAGAAAAACTTGTTTTTAGATTTCTTATAGAACAAAAGGAAAAGTAATACATTATTCTATTACATAAACCTAGCAATCCTATTATTGACTAGGCTCCTTAATAACTATCCCTTTGCCAGACTTGATTTTAGCCTGCAAAAAAGGTTAACCATCTTCAGCTAGCTTTTTCCCTTTGAGAGCTTTCTTGTTTAATTCTTCAGCCTTGATCTTTTGTCTTTCAAAATAGTGAAAAAATTTAGGGAAGTACTTGCTTGGCTCT
The DNA here is from genome assembly GCA_039513925.1 of Platanthera zijinensis. Taxonomy (NCBI): domain Eukaryota; kingdom Viridiplantae; phylum Streptophyta; class Magnoliopsida; order Asparagales; family Orchidaceae; genus Platanthera; species Platanthera zijinensis. The sequence goes on from CM077086.1 coordinate 155,324,940, forward strand.
TGAGCATTTGCAGGTAGCTTTCTAGCCTTAGCACTTCTTCTATGCTGTAGAATTTCCTCTCATCCATCTTGATACTTATTCCATTCATGCTTAGAATACCACTTACCCCTGTCATGGGTTTTATCCTTAACAGCTTTCCAGGCAGTAAGTATGATATTTCTAGAAGTTGGGCTCCATTGCTAAAAATCTGGTTTCAGTTCAGCCTGCTCTCTGAATCTCTTCTTGGAGAGTTGAACTTCCTTCTGAGCTTCCAATGCAGCTTCTAACATTTCAACCTTTCCAAGAATTACATTTTGTACCTCTGGTGGAGGACTATACATCTTTAGTACTTCATCTTGAATTATTTAAAAATCAGCTGGGGGGTAGATCACCTGAGCAACTTCAGGCTGATCTCCTTCAAAATATTCAGGTTGAATTCAAGACTCAGCTACATTAGCATCATCACACAGAGGAGGATATCCAAGAGTCGCTCTGATGCTGCTGGTATTCCATTTAGTATGGTCAGAGCTGGCTTTGACTACTACTCTCTCCCCCTTTATGACTTCTCTTGCAATATGATCTCTCAAATCTTCCTTCTGGAATCTGACTTGATCAGCTAGATATTCAGTTCCCTCTTTAAAATAAGCTGTGAACTTTGTCAGGAAGGTTTTTATTTTCTCTTGAGATTCTTAAAATGTGGCTTAGATAGCAGATATATCTTCGTGGATTTTCTTTTAGATTTCATCCTTCAGAGTAGTGCTAGAATCATCAAGCTTTTTCAATATTTCATGATGAGAATCCTTGAGATTTTAATTCATTCTTATCTAGTTCTCTAGGACATATCCCTGCATTACTTCAATCTCATCTACTTTAGCTTGGATATTTTTCTATTGCTCGGCCAAAAACACCACATCATTACCTCCTTTATGGAAGCAATCTATCATCTCTTTCTTATGTTGATTTACATCAAATCTAATGGATTTGATGTCCTGGGCCAACTGAAACTGTAACTCCTTGTGATTTTCATCCACATATTGCTCTATAGATTGTCTTTGATTATCCAGTTTAAGTTGCATCTGGACTAGTAAAGAACTGAAGTCTACAGTTGATGCAGATGGTGCTGGTCCTAGTTGCAAAGCTTTCTTATATCCAGAACTTTTCTTCTTTAATAAAGATAGCTTTCTTTTCTTAGCCATTATGGCTTCTTCATCTTCAGAAGATTCAGATGTACTTTCAATATCAACAGTGTTTTTTCAGCTGGGGTATCCTTGGATTACTCCCCCTCAGTCCTTGGGATTTCCTTTTCTTTTTCAATGTCCTCCCACTCAGTCATATCAGGAAGAGAATCAGGAAACAATTCTTCCATTGTAAATTCCTGCTGTATCTGTTCAGAAGGAATAAAATTAGTTTTTTTTAAAACTGAAAAGACTAATATCACTTGAATGACCACTTGAAAGACCACTTTTGTTGTTAAACAAAAGTGTCCCTTTGAACAATTTTTGAGGAGAATACTATAATTCATCACTAGTGTGTGAAAAGAAACTTACTGGCTCATGTTGAGCATCATTTTTATCAGTTACTTAAGATGCAGTTTTGATTTCAGATACAACATTCATTATTGTATCTACAGCTAAGTCACTATCCATGACAGCAGCATCAATACCTCCCCCTTGGGCAGGCAACGCAATTTCTTTTTCTTTGTTTTCTCCCCAAGGAGTAGATTCAATTTGTTGCTCTTGGGGCTCACAATCCTTTTCTTGAGCTTGAACATTTTATTGTTGCTGGTCTTCATCAGAATTGAAGACTACTTCCTCCTCAGAATCACTGGAGGAGTTAGCCTGTACCACCACTTCCTTCTTCTTCTTGCCTTTCTTAGTGTGCTCCTTAGGAGCAGGGACTTCTTTGGTCAGAACTCTGTCCCACCTAGACAGAATTCATACATCCATTCTTATCATGTTATTTATCTTGGAACCATTTGCATGTTTCAGAATATCAGGAATTACTGATATTAAGCAAAGACTTAGGATCCTTCCCAGATTTGGTTTTTTATTCCTTCTTGAATTTTATCAAACACTACTGCTGCCCAGTCAGTGTTAATCTTAAATATAATCCTTACCATCAGATTGAACATGTAGGCAGATATCTTATCATGTCCACCAGCCTTACAGATGATCACCTTGCCAAAAACTTCAGAAAGAAATTTTCCTTGGGAATTCATCCCTTTTCTATTGATTGATGATCCAATCTTAATGTTGGGACTCAGTCCACACCAGCTAAATGCGTCAGTTATTTGGGAAGGAGAAATTTCGTCTGTTTCGTTAATCAATGGCAGATGTAATGCTTTCCTGATAGATTTCAAAGTGAGCTTCACTTGGGTATCTTGAATGGATGCTTTGATTTTCTTTCCGTCAGAGTCCACAGTAGCGGTTGTGTAGAACTCCATAACTCTCTTTTTCCACATCTTGGTTGATTCAAAGACCAAGAATTCTAATCCATTTTCAGAAATTAGGGCTATAACTCCCTGAATTTCACTAGAAGCTGTCGTGAAACCGTCACGAACCAGTTCATACCCTTCATTAACCTTATCATCTTGGTGTGGCGCCATTGTCGTAAGTGCTAGAGGAGAAGAGAAGAGAAGTTCTATGTCGACAGAAGGTGTAGAGTCAAAAATTCTTATAGCGTAGTCGACAAGATTTTTGATTTACCTATTCATAGTACTTGAGTCAAGAGCAGATCAAAAGTCGGGCTTAAGTCGACAAATCAGTTTTTTGTGTCGACAAAAATGACCTAGGTCTTGACAGAACTAAAGTTAAGTCGACATGATTATGTGTCGACATACTAATGTCAAAGTCGACAAAACGTATTTTAAGTCGACACATCTATGTGTCGACATACTTGAGTCTGTGTCGACATACTTGCGTAAGTGTCGACACAGATAACTTAAGTCTCGACAGAGTTGTGTCGACACCAACTTTTTGTGTCAACACAAATATCCTCTCGACATATAGTCTCGACAAGGTTGTGTCGACACATATTCTCTTGTCGACACAGATACTGTTTCTAAGTCGACAATTCGTTTTCCTATGTCGACACAACATACTCAGTGTGTCGACACAAATTGCTTGTGTCGACATAAACTTTGAACTTAGCCAAATTTCAACAAAAATTTGGTGCTAACATATGCTACTCATGGAAACTTTTGTTAACCTATTCTAGGTTCAACATACCCAATTCAATTTTGAAATTATTGAATTTAGTTTTATCCAGTGGTTTTGTGAAAATATCAGCTATTTGATTATCTATTTTTACAAACTCTAGACTAATATTTTCCTTTTCAACATGTTCTCTGATAAAATGAAATTTTATTTCTATATGCTTGGTCCTACTGTGCTACAAAGGATTCTTAGCAATAGAAATAGCACTTGTAGAATCACAAAATAATGGTATTCTACTTACCTGGATGTCATAATCTTCTAGTTGATGCTTCATCCACATTAATTGTGCACAGCAGCTACCAGCAACTATATACTCTGATTCCGCAGTTAATATAACTATACTTGTTTGCTTCTTGCTGCTCCATGACACCAGCCTCCCACCAAGGAATTGGCAGGTTCCTGTTGTACTTTTTCTGTCTTCTTGACATCTAGAAAAATCTGCATCTGAGAAACCTGTTAATAGAAAATCTCTATTCTTGGGGTACCAAAGGCCTAGATTAGGTGTGCCCTTAAGATATCTCAAAATTCTTTTAACTGCAGTATAATGAGATTCCTTAGGGCATGCTTGATACCTAGCACAGACACATTTTGCATACATGATGTCAGGTCTACTAGCAGTCAAGTATAGTAGGGAGCCAATTATCCCTCTATAAAAAGACTCATCAATAGGTTTCCCTGCTTAATCTTTGCATATAGGCATACTTGTTCCCAGTGGAGTTTTCATTGTAGAAGCTGAGTCCAAACCATACTTCTTAATCAACTCAATGGTGAACTTAGACAGGGATATGGAAAACCAACTCTCAGTTTGTCTAATATGAAGTCCCAAGAAGAACTTCAGCTCACCCATACTGTTAATCTCAAACTTCCCTTGCATATGTTTGGCAAACTTACTACAAAGGTTGTTTTCAGTAGAACCAAAGATAATGTCATCCACATATAACTTGACTTGTATTATCTTGCCTTTTGATTCTCTATAGAATAGAGTTTTGTCTATCTTTCCTCTAGAGAATTTATTCTCAATGAGGAAGGCAGACAAGGTTTCATACCAAGCCCTTGGAGCTTGTTTCAAACCATATAGAGCTTTTCTAAGCCTATATACATAATATGGAAAGTGAGAGTCTAAAAAACCTGAGGGTTGTTCTACATAGACTTCTTCTTTTAAATCACCATTCAGAAATGCTGATTTCAAATCCATTTGATATACTTTGAACCCTTAATAGGTAGCATAGGCAAAGAATAGCCTTATTGCCTCCAGCCTTATCATTGGAGCAAAGGTTTGATCAAAATCAATACCTTACTCTTGCATGTAGCCTTTTGCTACATATCTAGCCTTGTTCTTGACAATAGTGCCATTCTCATCAAGCTTGTTCCTGTAGATCCACTTAGTTTCTATTATGTTGTGATCCTTAGGTTTTGGCACCAGTTCCCATACCTTACATCTTTTGAACTGACTTAGCTCTTCTTGCATTGCATCAATCCAGTTGGTGTCTTGCATGGCCTCTTCAATCTTCCTGGGTTCTATCTGAGACAGGAAGCTAGAACATAAAACTGTGTTCATGATCCTGCTCCTTGTTAGAACACCCTGACTTGCATCATCAATGATCTGGTGAGCTCGATGATCCTTCAGGTGTCTCCTTACTGGAGGAATTCAATCAGCATTTTCTTCTTCACCCAGAGGGACTTGATCTCCCCCTAGATAGCTGACATCTTTGTCTTCATCCAGATTAACAGTAACATCTTCATTGATGGTCAGCTTGTCCAGCTTATCTGTTAGACCTGTAGAACTAACTGAAGAACTAGACAATTCACTATTAATAAACATTGACTCATCAAATACAACATGCACAGATTCTTCTACAACTTGAGTAGTCAAGTTGTAGATCTTGTATGCTCTACTATGGTTACTGTACCTGATGAGTCCATATTTTATACTTAATTCCGGACTCATCTGGGCTCATTTGCATGTCTTTGCGCTACCATTTAGCGCCATTTGCACACCTTTTGGTTCGCTGTGACATTCCACATCTTGTGCACTTTATTAGCCTATTTCTGTGCGTTTGTGTATTTCCCTCTTGCTATGCATTTTATTAATATCTGTGACTGCCATGATCAAAAACTCGTCCAGTTTTCCTGTAGGTTCGAGGATCGTGTGGGCATCCGGGATAGGGCTTTCACCATTTTTTGGCAAAGGAGTCAATGGTTGTGCGTTTTTTTTCACGCACGACCATCGACCTCTTTGGCGCACGATCATCGGTCGTGCGCAGTCTGGCTTCTCTTGTAAAAGTTCTGTCCCTCCATATCGCACAGTCACCAGCTATACCGCACTCGATCTCGCTGCCGATCGTGCGCATTCACGACCTATTTTATGCCATCCCTGTCTCCGCTATCGCACGAGCACTGACCATGCCTCGCACGATCACAGATCGTGCGCCTTTGCTCGTGCGCTTTTTTCTCTTACTTCTTCGGCAACCTGCAGGTTTCCAGGTGTCCTGCGCACGATCATCGACCGAACAGCGCACACGACCAGTGGTCGTGCGCCACTGATCGTGTGCGCTCAATTCTGTTTCGCGCCTATAAATACCGCTCGCGATTTTAGGTCAAGGGGCGATATTTGGGAGCACTGTATTCTGCAATTTTCAGCAGGGATCGCCTCCTTCTCCACCGCCCACTATAGGGAGGGTCTCTGGGCAAGCTTACAACGCCAAATCAACGTCGGAGCATCCTCTTGGCCTCCTCCTTCATCTAAAAGCTTCAAGAAGATCTCGACCTAGCTTTCACCAAGCTTGGAGCAGTTTGTGCCATTCTCCACCAAGTTGTGACACGAAGAAGATGGGCCATTGGAAGGTGGTGACATCCCTTCTCGACCCTGGAAGCAGTTGAGGACCGAGCTTGGATGCGGATTGATAACCCGGTGATTCCTTCTGTGAATCCTCAATAAGACTTCGGAGCCGGTTGATTTCTCACACTCACCTCCTCTTGTATTGATAGCATAGTAGATTTCTTTGTATTGATGAAGTGTATTTTGACTGTTAGTATGTTTAGTTAATCATGTCTATGTGATTTAGTATTCCTGCTTATCTATTTGAGGTGTGCTTATGTAGTGTGGATGTGTTTTGTGTCGCACTAGCAATTGCTAGTGGCGTGCTTCGTGAAGCAGTGCATAGCAGCCTACATAGTAGGATTTCTGCCATTCTCTCCACCTCATCCGCTAGTCTACTCGCCCATCCGCCTAGCGATTCGGTGCATAGCGGCCCGACTAGTCTTCCATCCCGCCTAGCGAAGCTTCGCATAGCGGCGTTGCATAGGAGTAGTTGATAGTGTTTTATTTTCTTTTATCGCAACCACCAAAACCCGTCATTTCATTACCTCCGACCTATGGACTTCAATCTCAAGTCCTCCTCGAAATTAACTCCACCTTACTGTGTTCCTTGTGAGATCGATACTTGGGAAAACTCGCCCATTTTATATTACTTGTGCGACCAGTTCACTGCCGTGATCTTTTGCATCAGTACCCAACAAATATCCCTTCTAGGGATTTTGCAGCAAACTTAGTTTGGTAGTCTTTATCATTAACTAGTACAAAACACTTACTACCAAAGATTCTGAAATAAGATATGTTTGGTTTTCTGCCTTTTAAAATCTTGTAGGGAGTCATCTTGAGTTTCTTATTGATGGAGGCCCTATTGAGCACATGGCATGTAGTATTTACTGCCTCAACCCAGAACAATTCAGGGAGAGTAGTGTAATTCAGTAGAGTTCTACTGGCTTCAATTAGATTCCTATTCTTCCTTTCAGCAACACCATTTTGCTGAGGAGTTCTAGGTGAAGAGAATTCCTGATGAATCCCAAGTTCTTCACAGAATTTTGTCATACATTCAGACTGAAATTCAGTTCCATGGTCACTTCTGATTTTGACCACTGAGCTGTTGTATTCATTCTGTATTTGTTTGACAAAAGTCTGGAAAATAGTTGGGGTTTAAGATTTCTGCCTCAAGAAGAAAACACATGTAAATCTAGAATAGCCATCCACAACAACAAGTGTGTGTGCTTTCCTACCAAGACTATGGACTGGCATAGGACCAAACAAATCCATATGCATAAGATACAAACATCTCTTTGAATCTTTGATGTCAAGTGACTTAAAAGAGGACTTAGTATGCTTGCCTTTTTGGCAAGATGAGCACACACCCTCTTTTATGCACTAAACTTGAGGACCATTCCTCACTAATCCCAAGATGAATAGCAGTCCTATTGACTTATAGTTCAGATGAGCTAGCCTCTTGTGCCATTTAACACACAGATAAGCTTTCTCTCCTACAACCAAACAAATAGGTGAGTTGTTAGACTCACAATCTAGGTTAAGACAATACACATTTCCTTTCCTAGTGCAAGTCAAAATGATCTCTTGATCACTTGACTTTTTAACCAGGCACTCCCCTTTGAGGAAAGAAATATCATAACCTAGATCACTAAGTTGACTTATGCTAATCATGTTATATTTTAATCCATTTACATAAGCCACTTTAGTGATAGTAATTGAATCACAAGAGATGTTACCAAATCCTTTTATGATTCTCTTTTCTGATCCACCAAAGATAAACTTTGGTCCATTCTTTATGGGCACATAGTCCCTCAACATTCTCCTTGTTCCAGTCATATGTCTAGAAAAGCCACTATCCAAGTACCATATAGGGGTATGATCACTTGGATTTACCTGCAACAAATAATTAATCACTTACCCTTAGAACCCAACTTGCTAGTGGGTCCTAGGTCCTTGTTAGTTTGAAACCCCTTGACTGATCTAACAGGAATCCTACTATTGGTTTTAACCCTTAAGTTAAACCAGCAATCCATGGCAAAGTGGCCCACCTTGCCACAACACCAACACTCAAACCTATTATACCTATTCTTAGGTACAGGCCTTCTAACTTTGTTGTCAGTAGGCTTGTTAAGTGTTGGTGCTGGAACAACATTCTTCAAGAACTCTTCTTTAATATGATGGGCATGCCTATAGATTAGTCTATTGGAATTAGCACCCTTGCTCATGAAATTTTCATGCTCATAGTGACCATGTGTCATGTCATTATCATACCTGTTAGTAGGATTAACTACCTTCTTAAGGGAAATATGTGGATTAAAAGCTAGAGACTGAACTGGGACTTTACCTTTTCTAAGAGATTTGGTAGCCCTAGTTCTTTTCGTGAAGCCTAGACCAGTCTTTTCTTTTTGTTAAACAAAATTATCTATCAAAGGTAAGACTGATTTTGGCTTGGAGAATTTTGCCACTAGCTCTCTCTCTTGCTGAAGTTTTACCTCCAGTTTCTTGATATGATTCTCTTTGAATGAGATTATGCCTATCTGAATAACTGTAATATTTTTTAATTTGGCAACCTCATTCAGTTTTTGATCCAGCAGTTTTGCTGAATCTGCTGCAGCCAGTTTTAGAGACTCAATCTCCTTGGCCTGCTCTTTAACAAGAAACTTGCTCGTCTTTAGAGCATGCAACAACCCACCATACTCATTAATGAGTTGGTGAACATCCCCCTCAGACTTAGATCCATCCACTTCTTTTGAAGAAGATACTTCTGATTCTGATCCAGTAAAGTAATCTGAGACTGGGGGTGAATTGCTTACCTTACTTGGTCCAGGCTGATCCTTACACTTATCTTCTTCAGATTGAGCCATCAGCCCTATACAACAATATTCGTCTACTCCATTTATGGAGTCCAGCATCTGTACGAATTCTAGTTCCTTAGAATCCTCTTCTGTTGAGAAGAGTCTAATATATGCTTCTGCCTCTTCTTCAGATTCTGAAGATGAAGAGTCTGTCCAACTCTTCTCCTTCTAAGCCACTAGAGACTTCTCCTTCTTGCCTTTGACCAGCTGCTTCTTCTTGTCCTTTGACTCCTTTATTTTATCAGGACAGTTAGCTATGACATTCCCAGACCTGTTGCGTCAATAACACACAATCTTAGAATTAGATTGTTTACCAGTTTTAGAAGCATACCTGTCTTCCTTAGGTGTTTTCTTCTTCCTGTAGTATTAATCCTTGGTATATGATATAGATGAAGGCCTGGTTCTACAATTCTTTTTCTTCATGAACCTTTGGAATTGTCTTGTGAAGGCAGTAAAGTCTTCATCAGATGCATGATTATCTGATGTACTTGTTTCAGGATCACCTTCTTCTGCTTCATTACTCCTTCTAGGTGGAGAAAGATATTTTCTCCTAACCTTCCATGAGCCCTCAGCCTTGAAGGCTACTTACTTTTCTTTATGTTCAGATCTGCTACCCTTCTCTTCCTCTTTCCTAGCAGTAAGCTGCATTTCATAAGAAAGTAGTTTTCCAAAGAGTGTAGGTGGAGGTGTGTCAGCCAGTCTGGACACTTCCCTGATCGCACATATCTTAGTGTCCCAATCCTTTTTTAGGGACCTAAGAAACTTGTCATTCAGTTCATAAGTACTGAAGACTCTTCCATATGTCATCAGTTCATTAACTATTCTGAAAAACTTTTTATAGTATTCATCTATGCTGTCAGTTTTATTCTGCCTAAATCTCTCATACTCCTGATTCAGCATAGACTTTTTGTCCTCTCTGACTTCTTCTGTGCCTTCCATATAGACAATCAGTGTATCCCACATTTCTTTGGATGTTTTACAGTGCACAAGATTCTGGAATGTTACATCATTTATGGCACTTACAATTATATTTTGAGCTTTTTTATCTAATGTAGCAAAGATGATTTCATCCTTAGTCATTTCTGAATAACTCTTTGGAGTTTGAATGTTTGCATCAAGAACTGAAACCTTCATTGGGATAAAGGGGCCTTCCAGTACTGTGATATAAATTCTTGGATCATATGCTTCCATAAATAGCCTGACCCTTTCTTTCCAAATGCCAAAAGATTCTTTCCTTCATATGGGCAATTTCATAGATCCAAACTCCTTTTGATTTTCACTTGAACCCATTCTTGTTATCTGTTTTAGCCTTGGAGAAATCCTCTGATTGTTAGGTAACCTTTTGAGGAACCTCCCTCTGATATCACATGAAAGACTTTATTTCAAGACCCTAAACACCTAGAGGGGGGGGGGGGGTGAATAGGTTCTTAACTTATTAAGTCTCTTTATTATTTTTATAGGAACACAGATTTTTTTCTCCTTTCAGCACACATAAATATATCTACAGAAAATTAAGACAACACATCAAACACCAGATCTATAGTGGTTCCCCAAGTTATGGGTACATCCACTTTCCCCCTTCGCCTATCCAGCAGATAACTAGATTCAGCCTAACTTCCTTCCACTAGCTCAGATCCACAGATCTTACAATCTCAGAACCACAGATGGTTCCTACACCTCAGACTTAACACAAGTCCTACCTCAGATTCTTCTCTAAAATCCTACCTCAGGCATCAACCCTACTTCAGCCTTTATAATTAGGCTTATAACTCAGACTTACCACAAGTCCTACCTCAGGCACACAGCCCTAACTCAGTCTTTATAATTTAGGATTACAATCTCAGATCTAACAATAGATCCTACAAGAATTTATGAGTAAAGAGTATCTGAAAACTTTACCAGCTAGATTTCTCTGTTGATGTTAACTTCTTGATCAGTTCTTGTATAGAATGATCCTTCTGATCCAACCTAACTTAGCTTTTCAAAGCTTCTTGATTAGAACAAATAAGGTGGATCACCTCTTGATGTTGAAGTTGATCTTCAGTCAGCTTCTTCTTAAGATTCAGATTGAACTCTGAATCCTTCTTGCAGACAGGCCTTGATCTGTCAGAATTCTTCTTTAAGATCCAGAGATCTTTTCACGTTGATTGTACTGTTCTTAGTTATGTTCTGTCGTTCCCGATCTGTCTCTTATATAGAGCTTGCTCCATGGTTACCAGCTGATCCGGTTCATAACAGACTTTTGAAAGTTCTGACAGTGGTGTAAGACCAGTTAGTTATGACAGCTGTCAAGTCACCAGTCACATCACCAGGTTCTTCAATGTCTGTCCAACTCAGCATACAAGACTCAGTAGACTTTTTTACATGTGTCGACACATATAGGCTAAATGTCGACACAAGTCTTCAAGGTGTCGACACAAATACTCCAAGTGTCGAAACGGTCATACTTCTACTTCTCGACGCTGCATTTTGTTGTATGTGTCGACACAAGTCCTGTGTGTCGACACAGCAGCTTCTTGTCTCGACAATTCTATTGCAGACAGATGGCGTTGAGTATTTGTCAAATGGCATTGAGTGTGTGTCGACACAAGTCTTGTGTGTCGATACTATTACTTCTAAACTCGACATATCCTTTTGAGATTTCGTGTGTCGACACAAGTCCTGTGTGTCGACACAATTGCTTCAGGTGTCGACATAGCTCCTGAGTGTCGACTCATCTTCTGTTTTAAGTGTCAACACAAATCTATTTAAAGTTGTCGACACAATTCTGGATGTCGACACAACTGCTTGTTTAGGTATCGACATAGCTTTGAGTGTCGATACAGCTTCATTATAAGTGTCGACACAAATTCTGGGTGTCGACACAACTTCCCTGAGTGTCGACACAATTTGCCTGTGTGTCGACACAGCTTTCCTGAGTGTCGACACAATTTGCCTGAGTGTCAACATAGCTTCCCTGAGTGTCGACACAAGTTTCCTGAGTGTCGACACAGTTTCTTCACAAGTGTCGACACTTGTACTTAGAAAATTTTTCTTTCAAATTTTTTAAACCTGCACAATGAAACTCAAACTTCTATCAAATACACATTAATGCATATCATTGACTAAGTTATGGCTTCTCCAAATCTAGTACACATTTTACAATGTACCCAACAATCTCCCCATATTTGGAGAAGTCATAACCCTTAGTCAAAGATATACATCTCTTTAGATAAAAAAAAATTATAATAGATGTAAAAATATTTAAGAGCAGATAATTATATAATCAATATAAACAACACACACTTAATACTGAACCAGATTTCATTGATCAGAAAAACTTTGGTTTACATTTCATATAGAACAAAAGGAAAAGTAATACAATGTTCTATTACATAAACCTGGCAATCCTATTATTTACTAGGCTCCTTAATAACAATCCCTTTGCTAGGCTTGATTTTAGCCTGCACAGAAGGTTCAGCATCTTCAGCTAGCTTTTTCCCTTTGAGAGCTTTCTTCTTTAATTCTTCAGCCATGATCTTTTGTCTTTCAAAATAGTGAAAAGGTTTAGGGAAGTACTTGCTTGGCTCTTGAGCATTTGCAGGTAGCTTCGCAGCCTTAGCACTTCTTCTATGCTGTAGAATTGTCTCTTGTCCAGCTTGATACTTATTCCATTCTTGCTCAGAATACCACTTACCACTGTCATGGGTTTTATCCTTAACAGCTTTCCAGGCAGTAAGTATGATATTTCTAGAAGTTGGGCTCCATTGCTCAAAATCTGGTTTCATTTCAGCCTGCTCTCTGATTCTCTTCTTGGAAAGTTGAGCTTCCTTCTGAGCTTCCAATATAGCTTCTGACATTTCAACCTTTACAAAAATTACATTTTGTACCTCTGGTGGAGGACTATACATCTTTAGCACTTCATCTTGAATCATTTAAAAATCAGCTGGGGGTAGATCACCTGAGCAACTTCAGGCTGATCTCCTTCAAAATATTAAGGTTGAATTACAGACTTAGCTACATTAGCATCATCACACAGAGGAGGATATCAAAGAGTGGCTCTGATGCTGTTGGTAGTCCATTTAGCATGGTCAGAGCCGGCTTTGACTAGTACTCTCTCCCCCTTTATGAATTCTCTTGCAATATGATCTCTCAAATCTTCCTTCTGGAATCTGACTTGATCAGCTAGATATTCAGTTCCCTCTTTAAAATAAGATCTGAACTTTGTCAGGAAGGTTTTTATTTTCTCTTAAGATTCTTGAAATGTGGCTTTGATAGCAGATATATCTTCCTGGATTTGCTTTGAGATTTCATCCTTAAGAGTAGTGCTAGAATCAGCAAGCTTTTTTAATATTTCATGATGAGAATCCTTGAGATTTTCATTCATTCTTATCTGATTCTCTAGGACATATCCCTGCTTTACTTCAATCTCATCCACTCTAGCTTGGATATTTTTTTGTTGCTCAGCCAAAAACACCACAGCATTACCTCCTTTATGAAAGTAATCTGTCATCTCCTTCTTATGTTGATTTACTTCAAATCTAATGGATTTGATGTCCTGGGCCAACTGAAACTGTAACTCCTTGTGAGTTTCATCAACATATTGCACTATAGATTGTCTTTGATTATCCAGTTTAAGTTGCATCTAGACCAGTAAAGAACTGAAGTCCACAGTTGATGCAGATGGTGCTGGTCCCAGTTGCAAAGCTTTCTTATATCCAGAACTTTTCTTCTTTAATACAGACAGCTTTCTTTTCTTAGCCATTATGGCTTCTTCATCTTCAGAAGATTCAGATGTACTTTCAATATCAACAGTGTCCTTTTCAGCTGGGGAATTCTTGGATAACTCCCCCTCAGTCCTTGGGATTTCCTTTTCTTTTTCAATGTCCTCCCCTTCAGTCCTATCAGGAAGAGAATCAGGAAACAATTCTTTCATTATAAATTCCTGTTGTATCTTTTCAGAATGAATAAGATTAGTTTTTTTTTTAAAACTGAAAAGACTAATATCACTTGAATGACCACTTGAAAGACCACTTTTGTTGTTAAACAAAAGTTTCCCTTTGAACAATTTTTGAGGAGAATACTATAATTCATCACTAGTGTGTGAAAAGAAACTTACTGGCACATGTTGAGCATCATTTTTATCAGTTACTTCAGGTGCATTGTTGATTTCAGATACAATATCCATTATTTTATCTGCAGCTAAGTCACTATCCAAGACAGCAGCATCAATACCTCCCCCTTGGGAAGGCAACTAAGTTTCTTTTTCTTGGTTTTCTCCCCTGGAGTAGATTCAATTTGTTGCTCTTGGGGCTCACAGTCCTTTGCTTGAGCTTGAACATTTTGTTGTTGCTGGTCTTCATCAGAACTGAAGACTACTGCCTCCTCAGAATCACTAGAGGAGTTAGCATGTACCACCATTTCCTTCTTCTTCTTGCCTTTCTTAGTGTGCTCCTTAGGAGCAGGGACTTCTTTGGTCAGAACTCTGTCCCACCAAGACAGAATCCTTACATCCATTCTTCTCATGTTATTAATGTTGGAACCATTTGCATGTTTCAGAATATCAAGAATTACTGATATTAAGAAAAGACTGAGGATCCTTCCCAGATTAGGTTTTTTGATTCCTTCTTTAATTTTATCAAACACTACTGCTGCCCAGTCAGTGTTAATCTTAAATATAATCCTTACCATTATATTGAACATGTGGGCAGATATCTTATCATGTCCACCATTCTTGCAGATGATCACCTTGCCAACAACTTCAGAAAGAAATTTTCCTTGGGAATTCATCACTTTTCTATTGATTGATGATCCAATCTTAATGCTGGGACTCAGTCCACACCAGCTTAATGCGTCAGTTATTTGGGAAGGAGAAATTTCTTCTATTTCCTTAATCAATGGCAGATGTAATGCTTTCCTGATAGATTTCAAAGTTAGCTTCACTTGGGTATCTTGAATGGATGCTTTGATTTTCTTTCCATCAGAGTCCACAGTAGCGGTTGTGTATAACTCCATAACTTTCTTTTTCCATATCTTGGTTGATTCAGAGACCAAGAATTCTAATCCATTTTAAGAAATTAGGGCAATAACTCCCTGAATTTCACTAGAAGCTGTCATGAAACCGTCACGAACCAGTTCATACCCTTCATTAACCTTATCATCTTGGTGTGGCGCCATTGCCGTAAGTGCTAGAGGAGAAGAGAAGAGAAGGTCTATGTCGATAAAAGGTGTAGAGTCAAAAATTCTGATAGCATAGTCGACCAGATTTTGGATTTACCTATTTATAGTACTTGAGTCAATGGTAGATCAAAAGTTGGGCTTAAGTTTTTTGTGTCGACAAAAATGACCTAGGTCTTGACAGAACTAAAGTTAAGTCGACATGATTATGTGTCGATATACTAATGTATAAGTTGACAAAACGTATTTTAAGTCGACACATCTATGTGTCGACATACTTTAGTCTGTGTCGACATACTTGCGTCAGTGTCGACACAGATAACTTAAGTCTCGACAGAGTTGTCTCGACACCAACTATTTGTGTCGACACAAATATCATCTCGACATATAGTCTCGACAAGGTTGTGTCGACACTTATTCTCTTATCGACACAGATACTGTTTCTGTGTCGACACATCCTTTTCCTGTGTCGACACAACATACTGAGTGTGTCGACACAAATTGCTTGTGTCGACACAAACTTTTAACTTAGCCAAATTTCAACTGAAATTTGGTGCTAACATATGCTACTCATGGAAACTTTTGTTAACTTATTCTAGGTTCAACATACCCAATTCAATTTTGAAATTATTGAATTTAGTTTCATCGAGTGGTTTTGTGAAAATATCAGCTATTTTATTATCTGTTTTCACAAACTCTAGACTAATATTTTTATTTTCAACATGTTCTCTTATAAAATGAAATTTTATTTCTATATGCTTGGTCCTACTGTGTGACACAGGATTCTTAGCAATAGAAATAGAACTTGTAGAATCACAAAATAATGGTATTCTACTTACCTGGATGTCATAATCTTCTAGTTGATGCTTCATCCACATTAATTGTGCACAACAGCTACCAGCAGCTATATACTCTGATTTAGCAGTTGATATAGCTACACTGGTTTGTTTCTTGCTGCTCCATGACACCAGCCTCCCACAAAGGAATTGATAGGTCCTATGGTACTTTTTTTGTCTTCTTTGCATCCAGCAAAATCTGCATCTGAGAAACCTGTTAATAGAAAATCTCTATTCTTGGGGTACTAAAGGCCTAGATTAGGTGTTCCCTTAAGATATCTCACAATTCTTTTAACTACAGTATAATGAGATTCCTAAGGGCATGCTTGATACCTAGCACAGACACATGTTGGATACATGTTGTAAGGTCTACTAGCAGTCAAGTATAGTAGGGAGCCAATTATCCCTCTATACAAAGACTCATCAATAGGTTTCTCTGCTTCATCTTTGCATATAGGCATACTTGTTCCCATTAGAGTTTTCATTGTAGAAGCTGAGTCCAAACCATACTTCTTAATCAACTCCTTGGTGAACTTAGACTGGGATATGTATAACCCATTCTCAGTTTGTCTAAATTGAAGTCCTATGAAGAACTTAAGCTCACCCATACTGCTCATCTCAAACTTCCCTTGCATAAGTTTGGCAAACTTCCTACAAAGGTTGTTTTCAGTAGAACCAAAGATAATGTCATCCACATATATCTGGACTAGTATTATCTTGCCTTTTGATTCCCTATAGAATAGAGTTTTGTCTATCTTTCCTCTAGAGAATTTATTCTAAATGAGGAAGGCAGACAAGGTTTCATACCAAGCCCTTGGAGCTTGTTTAAAACCATATAGAGCTTTTCTAAGCCTATATACATAATTAGGAAAGTGAGAGTCCACAAAACCTGAGAGTTGTTCTGCATAGACTTCTTCTTTTAAATCACCATTCAGAAATGTTGATTTCACATCCATTTGATATACTTTGAACCCTTGATAGGCAGCATAGGCTAAGAACAGCCTTATTGCCTCCATCCTTGCCACTGGAGCAAAGGTTTGATCAAAATCAATACCTTTCTCTTGCATGTAGCCTTTTGCTACCAGTCTAGCCTTGTTCTTGACTATAGTGCAATTCTCATCAAGCTTGTTCCTGTAGATCCACTTAGTTCCTATTATATTGTGATCCTTAGGTTTTGGCACCAGTTCCTAGACCTTACACCTTTTGAACTGACTGAGCTCTCTTGCATTGCATCAATCCAGTTGGTGTCTTGCATGGCCTCTTTAATCTTCCTGGGTTCTATATGAGGCAGGAAGCGAGAACATAAAACTGTGTTCATGCTCCTGCTCCTTATTAGAACACCCTGACTTGCATCACCAGTGATCTGGTGAGCTTAATGATCCTTCAGGTGTCTCCTTGTTGGAGAAATTCTGTCAGCATTATGGCTATCTCTAGTTTCCTCATCTTGATGCTCCACATTTTCTTCGTCACCCAGAGAGAATTGATCTCCCCCTGGATATCTGGCATCTTTGTCTTCATCCAGATTAGCAGTAACATCTTCATTTATGGTCAGCTTGTCCAGCTTATCTGTTAGACCTGTAGAACTAACTGAAGAACTAGACAATTCACTGTTAATAAACATTGACTCATCAAATACAACATGCACAGATTCTTCTACAACATGAGAAGTCAAGTTGTAGATCCTGTATGCTCTACTATGGTTGTTGTACCCAACAAATATCCCTTCTAGGGATTTGGCAGCAAACTTAGTTTGGTAGTGTTTACCATTGACTAGTATAAAACACTTACTACCAAAGATTCTGAAATAAGATATGTTTGGTTTTCTACCTTTTAAAATATGGTAGGGAGTCATCATGAGTTTCTTGTTGATTGAGGCCCTATTGAGCACATGACATGCAGTATTTACTGCCTCAGCCCAGAATTATTTAGGGAGAGTAGTGTCATTCAGTAGAGTTCTACTGGCTTCAATTAGAGTCCTATTCTTCCTTTCAGCAACACCATTTTGCTGAGGAGTTCTAGGTGAAGAGAATTCCTGATGAATCCCAAGTTCTTCAAAGAATTTTGTCATACATTCAGACTGAAATTCAGTTCCATGTTCACTTCTGATTTTGACCACTGAGCTGTTGTATTCATTCTGTATTTGTTTGACAAAAGTCTGTAAAATAGTTGGGGTTTCAGATTTCTACCTCAAGAAGAAAACCCATGTAAATCTAGAATAGTCATCCACAACATCAAGTGTGTATGCTTTCCTACCAAGACTATGGACTGACATAGGACCAAACAAATCCATATGCATAAGATACAAACATCTCTTTGAATCTTTGATGTCAAGTGACTGAAAAGAGGACTTCGTCTTCTTGCCTTTTTGGCAAGCTGAGCACACACCCTCTTTTATACACTTTACTTGAGGACCATTCCTCACTAATCCAAAGCTGAAAAACAGTCCTATTTACTTATAGTTCAGATGAGCTAGCCTCTTGTGCCATTTGACACACAGAGAAGCTTTCTCTCCTGCAACCAAACAAATAGGTGAGTTGTTAGACTCACAATCTAGGTTAAGACAATACACATTTCCTTTCCTAGTGCTAGTCAAAATGATCTCTTTATCACTTGACCTTTTTACCAGGCACTCCCCTTTCAGGAAAGAAATATCATAACCTAGATCACTAAGTTGACTTATGCTAATAAGGTTATATTTTAAACCCTTTACATAAGCCACTTTAGTAATAGTAATTGAATCACAAGAGATGTTACCAAATACTTTTATGATTCCCTTTTCTGATCCACCAAAGATAACCTTTGGTCCATTCATTATGGGAACAAAGTCCCTCAACATTCTCCTTGTTCCAGTCATATGTCTGGAACAGACACTATCCAAGTACCATATAGGGGTATGATCACTTGGATTTACCTGCAAAAAATAATGAATCACTTACCCTTAGAACCCAACTTACTAGTGGGTCCTAGGTCCTTGTTAGTTTGAAACCCTGTGACTGATCTAACAAGAATCCTTCTATTGGTTTTAACCCTTAAGTTAAACCAGCAATCAATGGCAAAGTGGCCCACCTTGCCACAACACCAACACTCAAACCTATTATACCTGTTCTTAGGTACAGGCCTTCTAACTTTGTTGTCAGTAGGCTTGTTAAGTGTTGGTTCTGGAATAGCATTCTTCAAGAACTCCTCTTGAATATGATGGGCATGCCTATAGATTGGTCTATTGGCATTAGCACCCTTTCTCATGAAATTTTCATGCTCACAGTGACCATGTGTCATGTCATGATCATACCTGTTAGTAGGACTCACTACCTTCTTAAGGAAAATAGGGCGATTAAAAGCTTGAGGATGAACTGGGACTTTACCTTTTCTATGAGATTTGGTAGCCCTAGTTCTTCCCTTGAAGCATAGACTAGTCTTTTCTTTTTGTGAAACAAAATTATCTATCAAACGTAAGACTGATTTTGGCTTGGAGAATTTTGCCACTAGCTCTCCCTCTTGCTGAAGTTTTCCCTCTAGTTTCTTGATATGATTCTCTTTGAAAGAGATTGTGCCCATCTGAATAACTACAATGTTTTTTAATTTGGCAACCTCATTCAATTTTTAATCAAGCAGTTTTGCTGAATCTGCTACAGCCAGTTTGAGAGACTCAATCTCCTAGGCCTGCTCTTTAACAAGAAACTTATTCGTCTTTAGAGCATGCAACAACACACCATACTCATTAATGAGTTGGTGAACATCCCCCTCCGACTCAGATCCATCCACTTCTTTTGAAGAAGATACTTCTGATTCTGATCCAGTAAAGTAATCTGAGACTAGGGGTGAATTGTTTACCTTACTTGGTCCAGGATGATCCTGGCACTTATCTTCTTCAGATTGAGACATCAGCCCTTTACATCAATATTCTTCTACTCCATTTATGGAGTCCAGCATCTGTAGGAATTCAAGTTCCTTAGAATCCTCTTCTGTTGAGAAGAGTCCAATATATGCTTCATCCACTTCTTCAGATTCTAAAGATGAAGAGTCTGTCCAACTCTTCTCCTTCTGAGCCACTAGAGACTTCTCCTTCTTTCGTTTGACCAGCTGCTTCTTCTTGTCCTTTGACTCCTTTCTTTTATCAGGACAGTCAGCTATGACATGCCCAGACCTGTTGCAGCAATAACACACAATTTTAGAATTAGATTGTTTACCAGTTTTAGAAGCATACCTGTCTTCCTTAGGTGTTTTCTTCTTCCTGTAGTATTCATCCTTGGTATAGGATGTAGATGAAGGTCTGGTTATCCAATTCTTTTGCTTCATGAACCTTTGGAATTGTCTTATGAAGGCAACAAAGTCTTCATCAGATGTATGATTATCTGATGTACTTGTTTCAGGATCACCTTCTTCTGCTTCATTACTCCGTCTAGGTGGAGAAGGAGATTTTTTCCTACCCTTCCTTGAGCCCTCAGCCTTGAAGGGTACTGAATTTTCTTTATATTCAGATCTGCTGCCCTTCTCTTCCTCTTTCCTAACAGTAAGTTGCATTTAATAAGAAAACAGTTTTCCAAAGAGTGTAGGTGGAGGTGTGTCAGCCAGTCTGGCCACTTCCCTGATTACACATATCTTAGTGTTCCAATCCTTTGTTAGGGACCTAAGAAACTTGTCATTCAGTTCATAAGTACTGAAGACTCTTCCATATGTCATCAGTTCATTAACTATTCTGAAAACCTTTTTATAGCATTAAGCTATGCTGTCAGTTTTATTCTGCTTAAAGCTCTCATACTCCTGACTCAGCATAGACTTTCTGTCCTCTCTGAATTCTTTTGTGCCTTCCATTTAGACAATCAGTGTATCCCACATTTCTTTGGATTGTTTTACAGTGCACAAGATTCTGGAATGTTGCATCATCTATGACACTTACAATTATATTCTGAGCTTTTTTATCTAATGTAGCCAAGATGATTTCATCCTTAGTCATTTCTGAATAACTCTTTGGAGTTTGAATGTTTGCATCAAGAACTGAAACCTTCATTGGGATGAAGGGGCCTTCCAGTACTGTGATATAAATTCTTGGATCAGATTCTTCCATAAATAGCCTGACCCTTTCTTTCCAAATGCCAAAAGATTCTTTCCTGCATATGGGCAATTTCATAGATCCAAACTCCTTTTTATTTTCACTTGAACCCATTCTTGTTGTCTGTTTTAGCCTTGGAGAAATCCTCTGACTGTTAGGTGAACTTTTGAGGTACCTCCCTCTGATACCACTTGAAAGACTTTATTTCAAGACCCTAAACACCTATAAGGGGGGAGTGAATAGGTTCTTAACTTATTAAGTCTCTTTATTATTTTTAGGCAAACAGATTTTTATCTCCTTTCAGCACAGATTAATATATCTACAGAAAATTAACACAACACAGCAAACACCAGATCTATAGTGGTTCCCCAAGATATGGGTACATCCACTTTCCCCCTTCGCCTATCAAGTAGATAACTTGATTCAGCCTAACTTCCTTCCACTGGCTCAGATCCATAGATCTTACACTCACAGAACCACAGATGGTTCCTACACCTCAGACTTAACACAAGTCCTACCTCAGATTATTCTCCAGAATCCTACCTCAGGCATCAGCCCTACCACAGCCTTTATAATTAGTCTCACAACATAGACTTACCACAAGTCCTACCTCAGGAACACAGCCCTACCTCAGTCTTTATAATTTAGGCTTACAATCTCAGATCTAACAATAGATCCTACAAGAATTTATGAGTAAAGAGTATCTGAAAACTTCACCAGCTAGATTTCTCTATTGATGTTGTCTTCTTGATCAGTTCTTGTATAGACTGATCCTTCTGATCCAACCAAACTTAGCTTTTCCAAGCTTCTTGATTAGAACAAATAAGGTGGATCACCTCTTGATGCTGAAGTTGATCTTCAGTCAGTTTCTTCTTAAGATTTAGATTGAACTCTGAATCCTTCTTGCAAACGGGCCTTGATCTGTCAGAATTCTTCTTTAAGATCCAGAGATCTTTTCACGTTGATTGTACTGTTCTTAGTTGTGTTCTGTCGTTCCCGATCTGTCTCTTATATAGAGCTTGCTCCATGGTTACCGGCTAATCCGGTTCATAATAGACTTCTGACAGTTCTGATAGTGGTATCAAACCAGTTAGTTATGACAGTTGTCAAGTCACCAGTCACATCACCAGGTTCTTCAATGTATGTCCAACTCAGCATACAACACTCAGCAGACTGCTTTATATGTGTCGACACATATAGGCTAAGTGTCGACACAATTCTTCAAGGTGTCGACACAAATACTCCAAGTGTCAACACAGTCATACTTCTACTTCTTGACACTGCATTTTGTTGTATGTGTCGACACAAGTCCTGTGTGTCGACACAGCAGCTTCTTGTCTAGACAATTCTATTGCAGACAGATGGCATTGAGTATTTGTCAAATGGCGTTGAGTGTGTGTCGACACATATCCTGTGTGTCGACACAATTACTTCTAAACTCGACACAGCCTTTTGAGAATTGGTGTGTCGACACAAGTCTTGTGTGTCGACACAATTGCTTCAGGTGTCGACATAGCTCCTGTGTGTCGACTTATCTTCTGTTTTAACTGTTGACACAAATCTATTTATAGTTGTCGACACAATTCTGAATGTCGACACAATTACTTGTTTAGGTATCGACATAGCTTTGAGTGTCGACACAGCTTTTTTATAAGTGTCGACACAAATTCTGGGTGTCGACACAACTTCCCTGAGTGTCGACACAATTTGCCTGTGTGTCGACACAGCTTGCCTGAGTGTCGACACAATTTGCATGAGTGTCGACATAGCTTCCCTGAGTGTCGACACAAGTTTCCTGAGTGTCGATACAGTTTCTTCACAAGTGTCGACACTTGTACTTAGAAAATTTTTCCTTCAAATTTTTTAAACCTGCACAATGAAACTCAAACTTCTATAAAATACACATTGATGCATATCATTGACTAAGTTATGGCTTCTCCAAATCTTGTACACATTTTCCAATGTACCATACAATCTCCACTCCCTGGATGTGAACCAACCATCCCGATCTGACACAATCGTCCTGGATACCTCGTGATAACGAATGAACTGCTCTACGAATCTCCGCACCAGTACCCCAACCGAGTCATCTTTTCTGATCGGAATGAATCTGGCCACCTTCGTCAGCCGATCGACGATGACCCAAATTGAATAGTTTCCTGTCCGTGATCAGGGGAGGCCATGAATGAAATCCATCGCGATGTCCTCAAACTTCCACTCCGGCACCGAAAGTTGTTGTAGCACTCCTACGGAGTTCCTGCACTCCGCCTTCACCAGCTGGCATGCCTCACAATGAGTCACGAAGTATGTAATGTCCTTCTTCATCCCTGGCCAAAACATCGTCTTCTTCAAGTCTGCGGTCATCTTGGTGATCCCCGGGTGTATGGAAAATCTGCTACAATGTGCCTCCACCATGATGTCCTCTCGAATCTGGCCTCCTGCGGGTAAATAGACCTTTCCTCTAAAATATAGCAATCCATCTCTCAGTGAATAATCTCCCGTCGAACCCTCCTCCAAGGCTTGGAATATCGGCTCTGTCCATACATCTATCCTCTGTCCGTCCCGGATGCGGTCCCGAATATCATCAATGGCAACCATCGATGCTAGATACTCCATATACAGTTCTGGATCACTCTCAGACACTAGGGATATCTACATATCTCTGAAAGACCGGACTAGCTCAATGGACATTAGATGTGGTCCTTTCCCTGAGGTACCTCCTCTCCGGCTTAAAGAATCTGCCACCATGTTCGCCTTCCCGGGATGGTAGTGCATGGTGTACTGGTATCCGACAGGAACTCCGCCCAATGTCTCTATCTGATGTTGAGTTCCTTCTGTGTGTCCACAAATCTCAAATTCTTATGATCAGAGAAGATGTCACAGTGAACTCCGTAGAGGTAGTGTCGCCAAATCTTTAGAGCAAAGATCACTACACCAATCTCCAGATCATGCACCGGATAGTTCTTCTCATGTATCTTCAGCTGTTGGGAGGCGTAGGCTATTATGTGCCCGTTCTGCATCAAAACGGCACCCATCCCCTGGTAGGAGGCATCCGTCTACACCTGGAATCCCTACCTCTCGACGGAAGAGCAAGAATGGGAGTCGAGGTAAGTCGACCTTTCAACTCCACAAATGCCGCCTCGCACTATGGCATCCAAACGAAAAGGTAATTCCTTCTTCGTTAGGGATGTAAGAGGGAGTGCAATCCAGGAGAATCCTTCGACGAACTTCCGATAATATCTGGCAAGTCCCAGGAAGCTCCATACATCCGTGGCTGTCTTCATTGGTGGCCAATCCTACACTGCCCAAATCTTGGTCGGGTCTACTGCCAACCTAGCACCGCTGATAATATGACCTAAGAAGGCCACCTCCTGTAACCAAAACTGGCATTTGCTGAACTTCGTATACAACTGGTGCTCCCGTAGCCTCCTTCGAGTCAAAGTCAGGGGTCTTGTATGCTCCTCCTCCGTCCTTGAGTAGATGAGGATGTCGTCAATAAATACGATGACAAATACATCTAAATAGTCCTCGAATACCCTGTTCATGAGGCTTGTAAATGCTTACGGCGCATTTGTGAGCCTGAAGGGCATCACTGTAAACTCAAACAGTCCGTACCTACTACTGAAGGCAGTCTTCAGAATGTCTTCCTCTCGAATCCGTAGCTAATAATAACCAAACCTCAAGCCAAGTTTCGAGAAGAAATGCGCTCCCTCCAGTTGATCAAACAACTCGTCAATCCGTGGCAGCGGGTATGTATTCCGGACCGTCAGTCTGTTCAGCGCTCGATAATCAATACACAAGCGGAGAATTCCGTCCTTCTTCTTGACAAATAGCACCGGGGCTCCCCACGGTGAAGAGCTTGGCCGGACAAACCCTGCCTCTACTAGTTCATGCAACTGGCTTCGGAACTCTTTCAACTCTTTCGGGGCCATCCGGTAAGGGGCCCTAGATGCCGGCTTGGCCCCCGGCACAAGCTGTCTCTAGAAGTCTTGCTCTCGGTGCGGAGGTAGTCCCTGCAGTTTCTCTGGAAAGACGTCAGCGAAATCTCGCACCACCGGGATGTCTGTCATAGACTCCTTGACTTCCGCCATCTCAAATAGAATCTGATAAACCTCCTCTCCCTGTAGATGGGTCTTAACGGCCTGTACCGAAGATTAGAGTATAGGAGAGACAGGTCTTATACCTTCGATGACAATGAAAGAGTCCCCGTGGCTCACGGTGATCCTCTTTGCTTGGCAATCAATCTGGGCCATGTTCCAGTGCAACCATACCATGCCCAGTATCAAGTCATAGTCCGTCAACTTCAAAAGCATCGCTGGAGCCTCAAACTCCTTTCCACCGATTTCTACCTCCATGTTATAGTGGTCCAAGGTAAGGAGTTCAGATCCATCCATCGGGTACTCGCACCCTCACCTCCGATCCCGTGAATCGCTCCACGCCTTCCAATCCTTTTACGAACGTCTCTGACACGAAGGAGTGAGAAGCTCTGGTATCAAAAAGAATGTGGGCAGGCTTGCTGCTGATGAAGACTATACCTGGGGTGGTTAAATGTCTTAGAATTCTATAACGAGTTTTTCTTTCCTATTTATTCTATCTAGTGTAGTTCTATAAATTTGTCAACTGAGAAAGGGGGAATTCTTTTAAAACAATTAAACATTTCAGCGTACCTACTATGACCTGCTCTAGGTTCCGAGGTTGTGCAAGGTCCAAAGCATACACCTGATCCATTTCTTGTGTACGATCTCCCCCTTGTATCCACGTCCTCGGCTATGACCTCGGCCTCCAAAATACTGCGCTGGCTGGGCAGCCAGTGGAGCTGGTGGGGGTGCCCCTCTCATAGGGCAATTTCTGTGGATGTGCCCAACCTGATGGTAGTGGAAGCACTCTGGTGGGGATATGCCATTCCCCCGAGTCTCTGGCCCTCCCGTGTCTGAAGAGGTGGTGGAGCTACCACCACTGGCTCCCTTGTTTCCTATCATTCCTCCTAACGAGGCTGGTCCTCGACCCTTCTCCTGTTCGTGATACGGTCTCTTGTCTAATCATTCCTTGCTCCTCGACCCTGATCCTCCGCTGGTCGTTTCCGGCCTCGAGTAGCTTGCCAATCAGCCTCTATCCTATTGGCCATCTCTAATATCCGAGGTATTGGCCCGTCAGATATGAACAGTAGGGCCTCCCTCAAGTCCTCTCGCAGGCCCTTACAGAACCTCTTGATGTATCCTGCCTCATCCAGCTGATAGGAGTCCGAAAATCGGGCTAAATGGTTGAACACTCGGTGGTACTCTACCACTGTCTTATTGCCCTGCTTTAGCTGCAGGAACCTGTCCTCAAGCTCATCCTTAGCCGACTATGGAACAAAATGCTCCAGTAACGCGGCCCTGAAATCCTCCCAAGTAATCTCTATAATCTCCATATCCGCAAAGGTCGTGTCCAGTGACGTCTTCC
The DNA here is from genome assembly GCA_039513925.1 of Platanthera zijinensis. Classification (NCBI taxonomy): domain Eukaryota; kingdom Viridiplantae; phylum Streptophyta; class Magnoliopsida; order Asparagales; family Orchidaceae; genus Platanthera; species Platanthera zijinensis. The sequence goes on from CM077086.1 coordinate 155,351,294, forward strand.
ACCATCTCTTGGCGTGAGACTCCAAGCAAGAGACCACCAATGGTACTCTCTCCTCCCAGGGTCACCGTATCCCTATCAACATCTCGTACATAATTTCCAGCCATTCTTCCATCTGGACAGCTGACTCTGTCCCTAAGTAGTATGGGGGAGAGAGTCCTCGGAAGATGCTCAGCCAGTTGGCCCCCGGGTTTGGCTGCAGGACCGGAACCTGTTGGCCCTGAAAGCCTCCAAAATGGCTATCAGAGTCTTCCCCATTTCCGACTGTAGGAACGGAGTGGGTACCGGGGGAGGTGGTGCAACATTCGAAGTCTGCCGTACTCCGCCCTGTTGTGTAGGCTGTGTTGGAGGCTGCATATCAAAAACCGTCTGTAAGAAATTGACTCAAGCCTAATTAACAGTGGACAATTACATGTGATCCTCACATGGGCACACCACGCTTCCGCTGCTTAGTTTGTCCCCAAACTAAACTCGAGCGGGGGAGACCCAGGTTAGTGGACTACTATTCTTTCGATCGAGGTTTCCTCTGATACCACTTATAAGACCCCATTTTTTTCTTTTTAAACACTGGGGTCTTAGGCTTAGAACCACCGCTTTGCGGTGACACCTTCATGCCATGAAGGGTCGTCACTGCGAAACGCCGATTATGCCGGCCGATTCGATCACGGAAAAGTAACCAAAGTAGAGTAAACACAAGTGAGAGAAAAACTCTATCCAAAAGTCCACAATGAAATCACCTCAGAGTAATAATATCTACACGAAGGGAGAGTCCACAGAATATAAAAAAAAAATAAGGGCTTAATCCCGGTACATCAAATCCTCACTACCAGCCACTCAACGCGAAAGCAAAACTATAACAACTAAAAAAGAATGGGACTCACCGTCCCAGGTGTCTGAACTCCGGCGCTAGACTGCCGCATCTCCAAGCGCGTCGACCTCCGAAGCTGCTGCTCCATGCTGGGCTCAACGGTCCCTTAAAATGTTATGGTTTGAAAACCGTTAGTCTATAAGACTAAGCCCTATCATCCCCCACCCCTTCCCACATGGCTCCTAGGCACCGAGCGGGAAGGAAGAAAGGAGAGGACTTGATGGTGGAGAGTAATCAAGAACAGATGACAGCGGACCTATACTAGCAGTTTTATAGTACATGTGGCAGTAAAGTAAAGTATGAAAAGTAACCTTAACTTACGTGCAGAAACGCATAAGCCAAGGGATCTTCTGCAGGGCTCCCATCGTATAAAGAGTCTCATACCAATTTATACGATGGGGTGTCGGTTATTAACAGCAATATATATATGAAGAATTTGACCTTAATTTATAACCTTGCCCACACAAGCTTATAGACCAAGGGGTCAATTTGCAAGTCCTATTGTGTAAGCGTCCCATACCACTTACACAATAGGTGACAGGGGTTATATGCAATGATTATGTTATGACATGCAAGTGGGTATGATGTGATCATGCAAGTGCAACTCACCCACCCGACTCTGTGTACACAGACCTTTAGTTCCCCCTTCTTGGAGCCTCACCTCCCAGGATACCTCCGTAGTGGTAGACGGAAGCAGTGGTTTGGGCCTCGCCCACCTCTAAACCAGTAAAGCACTACCGGTCAGACCTATCGTATGCCTCAACGATTGGTACATAAAGCAGACCCCTGCGTACTCTTGCCGGCTGGCGCACCGGACTTCTATTGGCGAAGTGCTAACCACACTTGCCGAGTCAGCGTATTGGTGTCGGTGCATCGACCCTCCAATACTGAAGACCCACCACCTTATCTTTCTTTTTCTTTATGCACATGCAATATTTAACGTGTCCAACAACTGAGCCAAAGCTCCGCGGATCAAACTATCTGACTCAAAACTAACCGAGCCGAAGCCCCCCGGACCAAACTGTCCGTCTCAAATCTAACCGAGTCGAAGCTCCCAACAATCTTCCTGTGCTAATAGTGTTTGTGAAATGTGGAACCCTAATTACTAAGTTACTCTTTCTGTTTGTTAATACAGTTTAATTTAACCCAGGACTTCCCCCGGCATACCCCGTGAAGGGCTCTAAAAGGGCACTAGGAACTATGATGGTAGCAGAAGCCCATTGTTCCCTTTTGCAAGGCACTTATTGTTATTGGTTGATTCCCTTTACCCATTCCCTTTGTATTACTCTGGTTCTAACCCTAATGTGTTTGACCTTCTCTTTTCCCTCAGGGAAGACGACTTGTCGTCGAACCCGAGCTCCACCTAACCTTAGACAACCTAGAAATCTTCTCAACCCATATCCCAAATTCAAATGATAAACTCCAAATTACTCACCACAACAGTAAACCATAATCACATCACCCTACGACCATGACATCACAATTTTTACCGCTTTACTAAATGCAGACTACCCTTAAGCTAAATGACGTGCATGATAGGAAGTACTCCAAATTCTCATCCAAACACGCTAATATAATTTATGGGGGCCTATCATGACTTTTACAACTTAAACCCAGAATTTCTTAATCTCCCTAAATTATCTGGTACTTATTTAGTTTCTCCAAAAATGAGGCCATGCGCGATTTTGAACATGAATTACTAGATTTACTCAAGCAATGGTCATCCAAAAATTATGAGCTCTACATAATTCTAACATGTCAGAGAATTTTAGGTTTCACCAATTTTCCTCAAAGTTGGCCTCTAATTAATTATTCTAAATTTATTCTAAAATTTTCCAAACAAGCTTGACTAAAGAAGGAAGTACTATAATCCACCATCAGAAAATTATGAGAAAATTACCAGACTATCATAGTGTCCAATAAAGCCTACTGACCAAAAATTATAATTTTACAAGGCCTAAAATTATTAAATTAAAATCATTAAAAATTTCTACAAAGTACAAGCCTTGTGAAACAACCCCTACAATTAGACCTCAAAAAATTCTACAATAAATTTCAATGGTTTGTGAAGTCATAAAAAGTCTTTTACCTAAGTTTCACAAGTTTTTAGTGAGTGAGCAATCCATAATAAATGCTTGATTATTTTAGGCAAATTGGTAGCTTGTGCTTGAAGTACAGAGAATAATCATCTAAAAATTGTAACAAAATTCATACAAGTGTATAATAACCTAAACAGTTTACTGCCCAAATTTCATGTCTTCCTAATTAACAAAGAGATGATAGTAAAAAAATACTTTAAGGGGCAAATCTATTAGTTATAAAGGAACTACCAAATATATTATTCCAAATCCTCAATATGATTTTTTAAAGGCTCCTATGAACCCTAAGATCTCTCTACCAAAGTTCCATGGCCTTTTACTAAGTTTTGATGGCTCATTGTGCTTACACAAGTGGGGTGCCCTAAAATAGGGTTAGGGTTTTGAGGGGTGTATCAATCTCAAAACCTCCTAAGATTTTGGCCAGAGGACTTTAACTTTACTAGTCCTCTCTCAACCAAAAATCACAACCATACAAGGGAATTTGACCCCATGCCCTTCACAAATCCCCCCAAGTCCAACCTAAAGGTTTGAACATGGGTCCTAGGGAATACTAACTTCAAACCACCCTATAAACCATAGGGGGATGCTAAGGGTCAAAACAAACAAGTGTCCCAAGTTTCAGCCACTGGTGATGTGGTTTGGTCACCTAAAATCACCAATTGCACTTTTGACCCAAATGCCCCTTAATGGGCAAAATTAGGGATTACTCATTTCAAGACCAAATCATCTCCAAATGAGATGGAACTTTTTCCAGAGCCTCCTTATGACCCTAAGGGCCCTCCACAAAATATTTGGTGAATTTTGAGGTCATTAGACCCCTTAATTGAGCCATACCGAGATTATTAAATTTTTACAAAAACTATAGGAAAACGTTCTCCAAAAATTCTCATTTTTGGATATGTTATAGATATAGGCTATAATAACCCCCACCCAACATTTCAGGGAATTGGAGTTTCTGGATTGATGGGGGCACTCAAGATGGTCTATGACCTAGCCTAGGGACACCTTTCACCAAAATGGGTTCTGTGGTCTAACCACTTACCTAAATTGGATGAAATTAATTTTAAATTAAAGTATACTCAAAGGAATACAACTTTCATGTTCACAACTATTTCTTTAGGAGGGCCTAAGTCTTTTTAATAAATAGAAACATTAAATGCTAAATCGGTGACAGAAAAGAAATTAAAATAACCCAACTATAGCTTTATACAAATTACAATTACGCACTAATCTTGAAGCATAACGGGCGGCATCCCTTCATCTCCTACCTCTAGCCGACGGCTAGGATTCACCCATCCTGGAGCCATTTCTTCTTGCTACCTCCGGCCACCCAGCAGCCTCCCCGGCCGGCCACCGCCACCACCACCTCCGTCGAGGTTGTGGCTATCGCCAGGCGGCGGCACAGCCGCCAGAGGGGCTTTTTCCGGTGAGCCCGAGAGTGGAAATTTCATGGAAAAATCATGAAAATCAAAACTCCAATCGGGATCAATTGAGCCTGATTCTCAACCCTATTGAATCCTAAGATCTATCCACAGAAGAAGAGGAAGGGGAGGACCTCAATCGCAGCTTGGAGGTGTGTTGATCGACGGGAGGCCATTGCGGTGGCGGCGGTGGTCGAAATTCTGCAACTGCACAGAGGAAGGCCTCGATTTCCTCAGGAAAGTGGTGTAAACGACTCCTGGGAGTCTTGTGATGGATCTTAAAGGGAGAAATGGGGAAGGGGAGTGGCCAAACATCAATGGCCATTAATGACATTCAATGGGGGGTTCGTCCAAGAGGTGGGGGAGGTGTAACTGCCTTGAGGAGGTTTGGAAACTGTTGGAAACTCCTCCTCTTCCCCAGGGGAGTTTAATTCAGCCAAAAGTGGTGGCCTTTGGCCTCCCCAAGCCATGAATGGCCCTTCTCCTCCTCTTTCTCTTTCCTCCATTAACCCTAAGTTGAGCTTTCTCTCTCCTAGTCAGCATGGCCGATTTGATCATCATGCTAACCGTATATACAGCCCACTAAACTGATGAAAATGGATTAGGGGGGTGGTTAGACCAAGTGGCTAGTGGATCCAAGCTTGGGTTAGCCCTTTTTGAACTAGGTTTGACTTGATTTACCCTAGGGTTGACTTTGGTCAAATTGACCTTTTAGGCCACTATCGATGGGTCCTTGGTGACCCATTGGGTTCCCTTAGGGTCTAGGTAGGGATGGGTAGGGTTCACAGGGAACCTTGAAGGTCACATGACCCATATTAAGGGCACTTTAACCATTTTAGAGTTTGAGTTGACTTGGATCAACTTAGCCTCTAGGGTTGACCCCAATGGGTCCTTGGTGACCCATTGGCCTCTCTCTAGGGTTAAGAGGGCATGGGTGGGGTCCACTTGGCTTAGGTAGGGTTAATTAACCATGTGTATGCAAGTTTGACCCATTTAGGGTTAGGGTTGACCTTAGTCAACTCAGGCTCTAGGGTTGACCCTGATGAGTCCTTAGGGCCTTAACATGGGTTGGAGAGATCATGGTGAGGTCTTGGAGTCATGGTGAGGGCCCCTGGTCACCCTAAACTAAGGTTTAGGAATTTACTATTTGCAGACCATAGTGCTCCTATCCACACTACCAGGCCCACTTGACTTTTCTTGGGCTTCCTAGGGTTTTTTCATTACAAAACCACTCCTAGGGGTCTAGTTGGAAATGGGATGTTACAATTTGCGTTTGGTTTTTTCTGCTTTGAGGGACCATAAGTTATTCGCCAAGTTGAGTAATTGCGAGTTTTGGTTGCCTCAGGTTTCATTTCTGGTCCATGTGATCAATAGGCATGGGATTTCAGTTGACACAGTGAAGATAAGTGTAGTGTTGGAATAGAGGAGACCTAACACACCCAAGGAGATTCGGAGCTTCTTAGGGTTGGCCGGCTATTACCTGAGATTTGTGGAAGGTTTCTCTACCTTGGCTGCACCTTTGACTAAATTGACTCAGAAAAATGTGGCTTTTGATTGGAATGATAAGTGTGAGGAAGCATTCCTTGAGCTCAAGAATAGAATGTGCATTGCTCCTATTTTGACTTTGCCTACGGAGGGCATGGGTCATGATGTTTTTGTGGACGCATCGCATGTTAGACTTGGGTGCGTGTTGATGCAAGATGGGAAAGTGATTGTGTATGGGTCTAGGCAATTGAAGACTCATGAGAAGAACTACCCTACGCATGACTTGGAATTTGCAGTCGTGATTTTTGCACTGAAGTTGTGGAGGCATCTTCTTTATGGCGCTCAGTGTAAGATTTTTACTGATCATAAGAGTTTAAAGTATGTCTTCACTTAGAAGGAATTTAATCTGCGTCAGCAGCGATGGTTGGATTATGTTGCCGACTACGATGTTGAGATCTAGTACCATTCAGGTAAGGCTAATGTAGTGGTCGATGCCCTAAGTTGAAAGACAGGGAAGATTTTTAATCTCTCCGCTGAGCGGTTGGTGGAAGAATTTCTTTTGATGGATATTTTTGTGGGGTGCTACGATTTGCAGAGTATTTTGGTGGCAGCAGAGCCTTCTTGGATTGCGCTGACGAGGTTACATCAGAAAGACGATCCAGATCTACTGCATTTATATCTTCGAGCTGAGAAAGGGGAGTTACCTGATTTCTCGATTGATGATGCGGGTATATTGAAGTATCGCGGAAGATTTTGTATCCCCACTGTTATGGACATCCGAGATATGTTATGCAGAGAAGCTCACGGTTCGAGTGTTGCATATCATCAGGGATCTACCAAGATGTATCATGACTTAAAGCAGATTACCTCGTTGATTGGGATGAAGGGAGATATAGCTAAATTTGTTTCAGAGTGCTATACTTGCAAGCGTGTGAAGGCCGATCATGGAAGGCCTGGTGGTAAGTTGACACCGTTGGAGATTCCGAGTTGGAAATGGGAAAGCATTTTGATGGATTTCATCACGGTTTTACCGCGATGTCCTAGGGGATATGATTCAGTTTGGGTGATTGTGGATTGATTAACGAAGTGTGATCATTTCGTCCCTTATAAGATCGACTATCCGATGAAGAAGATAGCTGAGCTGTATGTGAATGAGGTTATCTAATTACATGGTGTTCCAGTTAGCATCGTTTCAAATCAAGACTCCTGATTTACATCTTGCTTCTGGAAGAGATTGCAAGAAGGTTTGGGTACGGATTTGAGATATTCTACCGCATACCACCCACAGACCAATGGTCAGACAGAGCGAGTGAATCAAATAGTGGAGGATATGATTAGATGCTACATTTTAGACCACAAAGGAGCATGGGATGAGCGTTTGCGTCTTATGGAGTTTGCGTATAACAATAGTTATCAAGAAAGCCTGCAAATGGCACCTTTTGAAGCTCTGTATGGGATATGCTGCAGAACTCCCCTCTTTTAGACTGAGGTTGGCGAGAACGTTTTGTTGGGTCCGTATGCGCTGGAAGAAATGGAAGTTACTGTAAAGCTTATTCGAGAAAAGCTTCGGATAGCTCAAGAATAATATGAGAAGAATGCCAACCGGCATTGATCATATTTAAAGTTTGTTTGTGGGACCGTTCAAGATTGTTGAGAAGATTGGTGTGTCAGCTTATAAGCTGGAGTTGCCCGCAAACTTCCCTGGTGTTCACAATGTTTTTCATGTAAGCGAACTGCGGAAGTGTGTGCTAAGCGATAGGCAAGTTTTGGATGTTGTACCACAGTTAAAACCAAATCTTTCTTATATGGAGCTGCCTGTCCGCATTTTGGATTCACAAGATCGCGTGTTGTGGAGGAAGAGAATTCCTATGGTAAAAGTTTTATGGAGGAACCAGGACGTGGAAAGCCCGACTTAGGAGTTGGTGTCGGCTATGAGGGAGGCTCACCCTCATCTGTTTCCTTGAGTTGTCTGGTATGTTTTCTTCTGTTTACCTCTTAGTTTTTATGTTCCTTCTTTGGTAGAAGTGTTGTGCGTAAAGTTTTGGGGCGAAACTTTCTTCTAGGGGGAGTGACTGTAACGCCCCCAGTTTTTCTGCGATTGTTTAATCTTTGTTTGGCGTTACGTTGATGCATTTTCGGCCTTTTTCGTTGTTAGAGCGTGGTCTTAGCTCTTTAGGCCCTTGAGCGGCTTGTTTTGTAGCCTTTTTGCAAGATTCTCTAGCAAGCCGGAGTCTATTTTGGTGACTCGGTGGAGCCTCTTCGGGAATGCTTGTGTTTTGGCTTCGGGAAATATTAGCCCGAGTTTTGTTTGTCGGATGATGTTTTCGACTTCTCCACTAGATTCGTAGCGTGAGTATTTAGCTACGGTGTGAATTTCGTTAATTTCCGAGATAGTTTGGTTTCCGCATCGTTTTGACGTGTTATTTGAATAATTAATATAGTATTATAATATTATATAAATCTTTTATGGCAGGAGTTTATATCTTAAGATATTATTAAGAGTGGTTGTTTTATATAGTAGAGTAATACCATAGTGTCTGATTGTCATTAATATTTTATAGCTGGTGGCGGTGATGGCTATAAGTGGCCGACTATAACAATAGTGGTTGAGCTTAAAATATTGCATGTAAAGCAATATTTTTTTAGCTGGGTGGCTGAATATAATAAAATATAGGATATCTTTGTCTTATCTTCTTCATCTTCCCCAAAAGAGAGGGCAAAAAGCTTCCAGCAGAAGGTTTCGGGCAGCGAAAATTCTTGAGCTTTAGCTGGCGATTTCTAGAGGTGTAAAGCTTGGTTTTCTCGGGTAAGCGCAGATTTGGTCTGCTCTCACTCAAATCTTCCATCCTAGGTAAGTTTTCCTTGCTCTAAGGCTATTTTAGAAGTTAGAGATTGTCGGGTAGCTTAGTTTTTCCCCTGTTTTAACTTCAGGTTGCTGTTTTGTGGCCGGTTTGTGGCCTAGCGGTGCTAGTTTGGAAGATCAGCTGCTATCCGGATGGTTGAGGCAAGTGGTGCTCTTTGCCCTTGCCAAGCTTTTTATTTTCATGTTATATTTTCCTGGTTGTTAGTGTGCATCAGGTTATTTTTGCTATACTAGAAACTAGTGTTGTTCCATCCTTTGACCCGAGCAAAATAATTATATATCTTGCCCAGATTTAATTATTTTCACTCTCCTAGTTGCTGGTTGTTTGTCCATATAGTACTTGGAGGTAGGGATGGAGTTTATCAACTATATTCTAGCTTGGGGGATAGCTGTAGCCTGGTAGAAGGGTTAGGAACGATTTTTTTTTAAGCTAAGGAAGAGCTCTTGGGTTGCAGGCTTTGAGTGGATTTTAGGCTGTCTAAAAGCGTTGAGTGTGGTGGACACACTCAATGCCTAGCTGGGTTGGTTTTGCAACTAAATCAAAAAACGTTGAGTGAGTGGAGCTCACTCAACGTCTGGTTGTTTGCTCTGGAAGCTAAGTCCAAAAGCGTTGAGTGAGTGGAGCTCACTCAACGCCGTCATCCTTTGGTGTTGAGTGAGCTGCACTCACTCAACGCCATCTTGCCAGAGGATTTGTCTAAGTCTTTTGCCATTCAGTGAGTGGAGCTCACTCAATGTCATCTGCCTTTGGCATTGAATAAGGTGCACTCACTCAACGCCATTGCCCAGAAAGTTTTGCCAAGTCGTTTGGCGTTGAGTGAGTGGAGCTCACTCAACGTCGTTTGCATTTTGCATTGAGTGAGGTCCACTCACTCAACTCCATTATCCAGAGAAATGGAGTTGAGTTAGTGGAGCTCACTCAACGCCGTCTGCTTTTGGCATTGAGTGAGGTGCACTCACTCAACGCCATTGTCCAGAGATGGTTTTGCCAAAGTCTTTTGGCATTGAGTGAGTGGTGCTCACTCAACGTCGTCTGCTCTTTGCGTTGAGTGAGCTGCACTCACTCAACGTCATTGTCCAGTCAGATTTTCTAGTCTTTTGGCGTTGAGTGATCTGAACTCACTCAACGCCATCTATCCAGAATACTTTCTTTAAGTCTTTTGGCGTTGAGTGAGCTGAACTCACTCAACACCATCGTCCAGTTAGTCTTTTTGCGGCTAAGTCTTTTGGCGTCAAGTGGACTCGACGCCATTTCTTGCTTAGCATTTGGGCGTCGAGTGGACTCGAAGCCTTCCTTGTCTTAGTGTTTTGTGTCGAGTGGACTCGACACTTTAACCTTAAGCTGGTGTTTTCTCCCGAGTGTGGTTAGGGTGGGTTTATATCAATTTGTTGATATTTTGAGCTGGTTGTACAAGCCGAGTCATGAATTATAGCAAGTTGTTTGCTTGTTGACTCTGTAAGGGGTGGTTTGGGTGAAGAGCCGTGGTCCCACCATTTTGGCCTTGGGTTGGGCTAGTTTTGTTGGTGTGTTTGTACCATTTTTGCCCTGGTTTGGGCTGATTTTGTTGCTGTGTTTGTACCATTTTGGCTCTGGGTTGGGCTGGTTTTGTTGGTGTGTTGGTACCATTTTGGCACTGGTTGGGCTGGTTTTGTTGGTGTGTTGGACCTTTAGGCTGCCACCGTTGTACCCTTGAGTATTTATGGGTCTGGATGTTTGGATGAAGACTGTTTTTGGTCACAAACCAGACCCATGGATCTGCCACTACTAATGATTCACAAGTTAGGACTATTAGTTCCTTTCTTTAAAGTGGTTATTTTGGCATATGCTTGCCTTGTGCTTCTGCAGTTTTTAGCAGGGCATGTTATTTACTTCTCGCACGTGGTGCATTGGGTTGTTGCCTTGGGAGTCTTTTACCCTTACTGTACTGTTCAGTTCCTTTTTTCCCTTTTAATAGCACTTTTTGTAGGGTTGGTAAGCCCTTCTTTCCTTACTTATGAATCTAATGCTCCAGTTTTCTTTTGATTATATACTTGCTGAGGCGTTCTATTTTTGAATGCCTTAGGTTCAGGTTATAGCTGGTTGAGCTGCTAGTGTTCTGGTGGAGCTTGCTTGTGACCTCCTGGGTTGCTGAGATCGTTGTTCTTCGACCTTGTGAGGTAGTTTGCTTCTTTCTGTATAGACATACATACTCACTAGTGGGTTTGTGTCAGGTTGTTGATGCCCACTGGTGGCTTACTTGTGATGTTAGATATGAACTGTAAACTGCTACCTTTGCCTATTTAAAGGTTGTTTTTGGGAATGACTTATGTTAGGTTGCATGTTAGGTATTTTAAAACCTATGAGTATTGTTATATGTACCTCAAACATTTCAAATTTATAAAATAAAAGCACTACTTTCCAATGAACGTAAAAGCTTTTTTCTTATACTATAATAAATTTAGAGTCCTGCATTTCATGAGTTGTCCTTTGGGGACGGTTATACACATGTACGATATTAAATCAAGCAGACTCAAGTATTTTCCGCTACGTCTACATATACTTTAAATTATGGACTAGTTGATCCACTGTGACGAAGGATACGGCCATCAAACCTAAATGATTTTCTTTCATATTAAACTCTAATTTCTCCAAAGGTTTAGAGTCTGGGGTTTTTCCTGAGCTTGTTTAGTTATCCCTTGCAAGACGTGGTATCACGACACGTATTTTCCCTTACTCTGATATGATATAATTGTTGAGAAAATGCGGGTTGTGACATATAGTAGCCATAGTAAGGCAAACATGATATTCAATAGAAAAACTCTGGTTGTAAAAGAATCAATACATGTTGTATTTGATGAGATGAGCTTGCTACAAGGAAACTCTTCTAGTGTGTTCATTGAAAATACAGGTACATAATTGAAAGAAATTAGCTTGGATGAACCAAATGAAGATAAAGGTGAAAAGTTCATCAAGATTACCACTCCAACCACTATTGGAGAGGTAGATGCTCAAGATGAATAAATCACTCAAGTTGATGAAGTCACTCCTGTGATTGAAGAAGATCCAAATGCAAGGACTCTAAAGATCAGACATCTGAAGGACCACCCCATGGACCAAATCATCGGAGATCCCCGGGATGGTGTCAGAACTCGTAAAGGTAATACTAATGAAAATCTCTATTTGAGCTTTCTCTTGCAGGTTGAACCAAAGAAGTTTGAGGAAGCAAACTCAGAAGCTTCATGGATTATGGACATAGAAGAAGAGTTAAATCAGTTTAAGTGCTGCAAAGTATGGACACTCGCTCCAAGACCTAAAGGCAAGAACGTCATCGGAACGAAGTGGGTCTACAGGAACAAGATGGACGAGGATGGAATGATCAAAAAGAACAAGGCCAGACTCGTCGCCAAAGGATATCGTCAAGAAGAAGTAATTGACTTCAACCAAACTTATGCTCTAGTGGCAAGACTGGAGGCAATCAGGTTGTTCCTAGCATATGCTGCACTTAAGGGCTTCACCGTCTATCAGATGGACGTGAAGTCCTCCTTCCTTAATGGTGACATAAAGGAAGAAGTGTGTGTGGAACAACCCCCAGGTTTCGTTGATTCTAACTTTCCTAATTATGTTTACCTGTTATAAAAAGCTTTATATGGTCTAAAAAAAGCTCCTCGAGCTTGGTATGAGATGATGTCTAGCTTTCTTCTTGAGAACAAGTTCACAAGGGGAAAGATAGATTAGACATTATTTCTTAGGAAAATAAAAGGCAAGATTTTGCTAGTGCAAATCAATGTCGACGACATTATTTTTTGCTCTACCGATGACAACCTCTACAAGAAGTGTTCTAAACTTATGCAAGGGAAGTTTGAAATAAGCAGTATGGGAGAGCTGAAGTATTTCTTAGGGCTTCAGGTGAAACAATCTGAAGATGGAATTTTCATCTCGTAGACTAAGTTCACCAAAGAGCTAATTAAGAAATTCGGAATGGAGAATGCAACCTCTATGAGGACTCCAATGGGTTCAGCTATGTCCCTGGTCAAGGATGAGAAAGGGAAACCTTTTGATGAAACCAAGTACAGAAGCATATTTTGATCCTTGCTATACCTTACTGCCAGTTGACCTGACATAGTGTTTTCAACATGTGTATGTGCTAGATTTCAAGTGAACTGTAAGGAATCTCACTATGCTGCTGCAAAGCGGATTTTCAGATATCTTTAAGGTACACCAAATCTTAGCTTATGGTACCCAAGAAGTAATGACAACGAGCTAATTGTTTTTCAGATGTAGATTTTGCAGGTAGCAAAGATGACAGGAAAAACACTTCTAGGACTTGCCAATTCCTTGGAAGAAGGCTCATTTCCTTGAGTAGTAAGAAGCAGAATTGTGTTGCAATCTCAACAGCTGAGTCTGAGTATATCTATGTCGGCAGTTGTTGTGCACAGCTGCTTTGGATAAAGAATCAATTTGAAGTCTATAACATGAAGTTTCATAACATTCCAATATTTTGCGACTCTTCCAGCGCAATTGCAATATCCAACAACCCAGTCTCTCACAGCTGGACAATGCGCATAGAGCTTCGATACCACTTCATCTGGGAGCATGTGGAGCATGGGGATATAGATCTACAGTATGTCTCTACAGACGGGCAAATTGCAGATATTTTCACGAAGCTGCTGGACAAGACCAAGTTCAGTTTCTTCAAAACATAGCTTGGTATGCTCAACATAGAAGGATAGACAAGATGGACTTAGTTCATAGCTCAGGATACAAGGACCAGTCAAAAAGGTTAGAAATTTCTCTAAGTGGACTTTATTTCTCGAGTAAAAGAATGACTACTCGAGAACTATAAATTGACTACTCGAGTTCTTTTCTGACTTCTCGAGAAATAAGTAAGTCTTTCGAGTGTAATCACTCGAGTATTATACTTCATCTCGAGAAGCAGACTCAGACCAATGAGTTCTTGCACTTAATAAGCTTCCGCTAGAATGCTCTGAGTTAGGACTCGTTTGGTTTGGTATTATCCTGTGACCTCACCGTCTGTTTGTGGCATATAGTGTGGGGCCCCGGCCGGACCTTTTACTATACGTCATTTAACGGATGGGGTCGTTACATTTTGCCACTCGATTACTGAAGTTCCACTCGAGAAATGACCCGTCATTTTCTCTTTTCATTTCAAATTTTTAATTTTTGAAAATTGAGTTCTATCCACCGCTAACTAAGGTATAACTTAGCGTCATTAGACTCCTTATCATAATTACTATGGTTATATAAATATAAATTTTGGATTTCAAGAATCTACTCAAGTTCAATCCTTCTCTCTCTCGAAAGACTCTTCGCCTTCCGCCGCTTCTATAGAGCTCGTCGCCATCTTCTTCCTCGTCCAATCAAAGAATCGCCGGTTAGTGAAGATTATGGCGCCTCCGTCGAAGATAGGAGTGGGAAGTGAGTTAGTAGCTGCCGGAATCGCAGAGCTCTCTGACGACTTCAGAAATTTGATAATCCTTCTCGACACAGCAGGTCTAAGTTTTGTTCTCCAGGAACCGTGCAGAATCTTGTTTCCAGAAGTTGAAGAGTTCTTCAAGAATGTCAAAGTTAGGGGAAACGATAGGGTTTTGAAGTCCAGAGTAAAGGGAATCAAGATAAAACTAACCAAGACTTCTGTTTCTAATCTTCTTAAAATGCCTATAGTAGATGAGGAAGATGTGATCACTAATGAAGACAATGATAGAACATGTAATATATGTGGCATCTCAACTGAAGTTACTTCCACAAGAAGGCCAAATCTTAACCCAGAAAGCAAGTTACTAGTAGATATAATTGGAAAAGTACTCTTGTGCAGGACAAACTCTATCATTTTTATAACCAATGACCACTTTGACATCATGATAGCAATCATCTGTATAAAAAGGTTTCAGTTTGGAATGTTGATACTGGACAAAATTAGAGAGAGCATTAAGGCTCCAAGCTTTGCCAGGATTATTTCCTTAATATTGCATGAAATTAATCCTATAGTTTTTAATTTTTCCAAAGGCTCCATCATACATTATATGATGAAAGTCTTTATTTCATCTATTTAAAGATGGGAGTTGAAGTTGCAGAATCCAGTTCAGACAGCTAAGGGCCATGAGCACAAGGCTGAAGAGGAAAGGAACCCATCTACCCCTCTTCATCATGATGTTAGCACATCTGGTGCAACAACTGAGGGGGAGTCTACCTCCTCTTTGCAGTCAGACAAAATTCCTTCTCCTCCTCCAGATACTACCTTCCAGTAAGCTACTTCAGAAGAACTTCATTCAGATGCTCAGGTTCTAGAAACAATTCTCTCCACCACTGATGACATCAACAAAATGATTGAGGAACTCAGCTCAGATGAGCCCATACCTCCCCTCCATCAAGAAAACATCCAAGTACCATCCAAAAAAGAAACTCCAACATCTTCTCCATATCCATCACCTGTGCAATCCCCAAAGTCACACGTTGATTCATCCCCAGCTACTAACAAAGAACAAGAGACCATTCTACTTTCAGATGAATATGCACCTTCTCTAGAGCCTATTGAAGCTCCCTTGAGGAATTTAGACTTCTCTCTTCCCATCTTCACTAGTGAGGAAGGAGATGTTTTTGTCCATACTACAAGAGCTCAAAGCTTAGTAGTAATTGAAGAAATTACTCCTTGGAAAGCACCTACTCCTCCAGGTCATGTACCTCCTGCTGCCACTACTACTATTTCAGCTACACCAACCTCTTCGGATCTTCTTGGTAAGATTGAGCAAATGGTTCTTGAATAAAGAAAATACTTTGATGATTCTTTGAAAACAGTTCAAGAAAATGTCTCTGCTCTAGAGACAGATATGAGTAAAGGATTTTCTGAGGTAAAACACAATACTGATTAGCTGAAGCATCTTTTCAGAATAGGTGGCAAGGCCTTGAACCACACTATTAGTAGTGTTGGTGAGGTCATGAACCAATCTCTCACAATGACAAACAACCAAATTGAGCT
Source organism: Platanthera zijinensis (assembly GCA_039513925.1). NCBI lineage: Eukaryota > Viridiplantae > Streptophyta > Magnoliopsida > Asparagales > Orchidaceae > Platanthera > Platanthera zijinensis. The sequence goes on from CM077086.1 coordinate 155,367,001, forward strand.
TGAGAAGAAATCCTAAGAGCATGTCATGAATATCTGTGAAGAAGTGGGCACCTTCAAGGATGACACTATAGAGAAACTTTGTGTAGAATTCAGAAAGGGGGAGAAGTTAGTGAAAGAACAAGTTGAAAAATATGACACTAATGTCTAGGCCCTCTGGACTGAGAAAATAAAAGAAATTAATCAAGATGTGCTAACTCAGATATAGTCAATAAAGTTCCACACTTATGATACTACTGTTTGGATGCATAATCAAATCTTTCCAGAATTTCACGCTGATCCAAATATCATTCCTCACCATCTAAATCCACTCACGCCAGCTCCAACTCAAATGCCAGCTCAAATGCCAACCTTCTCTCCAAGGCCTGATGATGAAACTCAACCTCCAGAATCCTATTCTCAGGTATGGGAATCTGACATCCCTAAAGACTTACCAGAAGTTCAGATCCCCAAAAGAAGGAAATATGGAGAGGGTCCCTTTGCTAGTAGATCCATTCCAAATCCTAAGGCAGAAAAAAAGGAAATCTTCAAAGTTTGCAGAGATCTGGTCCCCAACTTCATATTCCCTCATTCTAGAAACTCTCAATCTTGTCATGGACTACAAAGAAAACAGGAATGATCATTACAGCTCCAAGGAATGGGAATTATATGAAAAGTCAATAACAAAGAGGATGATTTATGATAGAGAGTATAGGAGGAATAATCCCAATGCTCCTCCTAAGCCTCCAAAGTACTACCCTAAGTCATTCAACTACCAGAGAAAATAGCAAGAGAAGAAGGACAGGCAACAACAGCAACAGCATCAGATCTAGAAAGGACATTGCATTTGAGATTGAGGATTGACTCATATAGAACTTAAATCTAGAAATAATTCTAATTATATAATCTTTAATTTTGATGATTATCTCTTCATTTATTAGTTTACTGCATTTTATTTTATGCTTATCCTTGATATCTAGTTCTTTCTATTTTAGTATAATTCACCTTAGTGCAAAGTGTTCTGACTTCTACAAATATGTGGAGATTGTTGGGTATTGTATCCAAAATCACCTGAATTTGCATGAAGTCACCCTTAAAATAAGATGAATTAGTTTGTATTTGATCTCTTTTCTAGTTGTGTTTGTAGGATATATTGCTAAGTGTAGACCAATGTCAGTCTATAGTGGGTCATCAAACACAGGACCATACAATGTAATTCCTAATTGTGTGATCCAAGGTGTTGACCCATGTGTAGCCTCTCTATTGGGATACACTTCTTATTCAAGCCATGGACTAATAGGTTAAAATTGGATGCTGTTTGGGATGAAGAAGTCAAATCCATAAAGCTGAGAAAATTCTAAGTATCATACTTGAGTAGTCCTTTTTGTACTCGAGTAGAATACTTAGCAGCACTCGAGAAGATTCAGTCTATATCTCAAGTATGGAAGTGGTTCTCGAGTGGATCTTATCTTACACTCTAGAAACTAAGTCCAGTACTCGATAGATAAGCTCTCTTTCTCGAGTGATGTTATTTATGTCTCAGAAAATTTTCTTAATCAAGTACTCGAGTAGTCTAGCTGAGTACTCGAGTAGTTGAGAAGATTATGTCGAGTGACATAAGTCAGTTCTCAAGAAGTTCTTAGACCACTCGAGTGAAATTCATTTGTACTCGAGTAGTTTGTTTATTACTCGAGTTGTTCAGCTTCAGCACTCGAGTGATCAAATTCTTGTCCAGAATTCTCTCCAAGTCCAAGCTCTCGAGAAGTAAGTATAGCACTCGAGTGATCCATCAACCACTTGAGTGATTTACTTCATTGATTCAGATTTTTCCAGAATTAGCTCTTCTCGAGTAGTGAGAGCCAACCACTCGAGAGCTAGTCTTAGCACTCAAGTAGTTTATTTATTACTCGAGAAATGCTGAACTTTTTAAGAAAAATTCCTAAGTCTTGTCAGATCTAATTTTTGATTCCTTGACATTATTGGTCCACGTGTACGTCATTAAGACTTAATATGACCTTTAGGGAGATCTTATATAAAGTCTTGTCATTTCTACTAACCCTAACAAGCTTTAAAAGAAATATTCTAAGTCTCTGAATCTCAGTTTTCTCTTTCCAAAAATGGAAGTCATCGCTTATCTTCATCGTACAAATCGCCTAGGGCTTGCGTTCAAGAAGATTGAGATCAAGATCGACTTACAAATCGAGATTGCTGTTCAACTCCTCATCATCTTTCTGATCGTGTGAGTCAAAGAAATTTCAGATCTAGATCGTGTCGAGTTTCTTCGTTAACCTTTCTGATAGACCCACAAAGATCAAAGAAGAAGACCTTTGCCGACTGTTTCCAGATCTGAGAATTATTGTGTGTATTTTCAATTACTCTCAATTTATTTATTGTAGGAGATTTCTCTCTGAGGGTAGGAGCTCATTTTGTCTCTGAGTTGTAGGAAGTTTCATCTTCCGAGTGTAGATCCGCATTGTGGATCGAGATTGTAAGAACTTTTTTCTGAGGCGTAGATTGGTTTTCAATCCGAGATAGTGGAGTAGCCGAGTATAGTGGTTTGCTAGATCAGTGAGGGAAAGTGGATGTACCCAAGGTTGGGGAACAACTATAAATCTTTTGTTGTCTGTGATTGCTTGATTGATAATTGCGTGCATAAATCTCTAAATTTTTATTCCGCAAAAAGACGCACAACTCACATATTCACCCCCCTCTAGTTGATTTAGGTAGACAACAAAACACTTTCATTATGTTTGGTAGTGTGTGCAGGTTTACAGGTCCAAGTGAAGTAAGCAAGCCATCCTCTAGAACCTAACGCCGAGCGGTAGCAATTATCGTCGGGCGGTAGCCTGAATTAAATAGACATGGCGCTCGGGTTGCTACTGCATCGCTCCGGTTCTGCCGTCTGTGCTAGCCTGAGGATTTAATTCAGCCAGGCGCTCTATGAGCTACTGCTTCACGCCATCATTCTATTGCACAGCGCTAGCCCACTCGACGAGAGTCGAGGTGGATTCGTCGAGATGACGGCCTTACCGCAAGGCAATATCTTCTTATGGCATCACCCTAGCATAAAAAAGAGGAAAATATTCATTTTGAATATTTTTCCAAATATGCAGGACAACTGTCAGCTTCAAGCTCGCTGACCTACTGTCAGGTGCTAGTCTTACTACTGGCGGTAGCCTGTTTTTACAAAGACGTATAAAAGGCGCCTCATTTTTGGAATTCTAGTGGTGGGGACGAATAGAGACTCATAACTTTCACTCCTAAGGTTCGGTAGCCGCCTCTATTCTCTGTTCTGCTGTCTTCATCGAAGGACAAGAAAACCGTCTCCCTCCCATTCACACACGAAGAACTCTAGCGAGCCAAAGACAAAAACGACTACGAATAGTTGATCGGATACAAGCACACAAAGATTTCTAGCACCGATCATAGATCGCTCAACGGAGGAGCCGTCTTAAGGATGATTCAAACATAAATCTTTGTATACCTGTGTGTATTTCTCTCATTTATGTATTCTTTTCGTAAGGGAAATCGACCAGTAGGGGTCGTCAGAATCCGGGGAGGATTCCATGAGAAACTGTCCCAGGGAAGAGACGTCTAGATCGGGGGATCTAGCAGGGCTCTAAGACACTTTCTTGCGTGAAGGTGAAGAGTTCACTCGAAGACCTTTCTTCTAGGGAAAGGGAGAGTGATGGAGACATTACTTATGCGGCCGTTGATCCCCGACATAGAGAATTTGTTGATTGGGACGATCGATATAGCAAGTACGAAGATGGAATTCTACCACGATGTTTCTTCGCCGCCGCAGCTACATGTTTTGCTCGATGTCCGCCGTCACCATCAAATAAAAATATATAATTATAAAATAAATATTTATAATTATATATTAACAAATCATAATTTAAGCATTTTTTATTTTTATGCATGTCATTATTGTAACCATCTAATGTTTTGTTTCATGTATTTAATTATTGTATTTGTCATGTCATGTTAATGATGGGTGCATATAACCATCATGTGTTTATTTTATTTGAATGGAGGAGATTGAGTGGTGTAGCCTATATAAAGCCATGCTTATGAAGGATTTAGAAATGTTGAATGAAAAGAAAAATTGAAACCCTAACTTTGAGAAGTTTTCATCATCCTCCTCTTGGCAATTTCGGCCCTCTCCCTTCTCTCCTCTCTCTTGGTCGTCGACCATTCCTTGCTTCCCCTCTCTCGTCCACCACCCTCCCCGCTCCTCTTCTTCCCTAAGAAAAAGCCAACCTCTTCCCCTCTCTCTCTAGAAATCCGAGCAACCCCTCTCTCCTCCCTCTCTAAGTTCGGCCAACTCCTAGCCTCCACCCTCTCTCTCTCTCTTACTTTCAACCTCTCGGCCAACCCCTCCACCACAACCGCTAGCCCTATCCCACCTTCCAACACCAAACCGACCACCCTTTTTTCCTTCCAAAACTGGCCACCCCCTCCCTCCAACAAACCGAGTAGCCCTTCCTCTTTCTCCCTCCAAAAACTAGCCACCTTCCATCTCTCCTCTCGCAATATTTTTGGCTTTCAAGGTTGCTCCCTCTCCTAGGGTTTCTTGCAAAGGAAGACGTCTCATGTTTTGATCATCCATTACAGATCCGAGGATTTGCATGAAAATAGATTAATCAAACAACGTGTGTGCTTCCTCCACTGTCACAACCCGCATTTTTCCCAACAATTTAATTATATCAGAGCAAGGGGAAAATATGCGTCGTGATGCCACGCCGTGCAGGGGATAACTGCAGACGTTCAGGCAAGACTCCAAACTCTACAATTTTAGAAGAAAACATAAATGGTTATGAATAAAATCCAGTTTAAGTTATGGTGGTAGCCGTATCTCTCGGCTTAGTGAATCATCTAGTTCACGATTTAAAATATAAATTATACACTTGCGGAAAATACTTATTTAAATTGACTCTAATATCCTACATGAGTATAAATGTTCCCGAGGAACAACTCATACAATGCAAACCCTAGATTTATAATAAGTATAGAAATGTCTTTACGCTAAATAGAAAGTAGTGGCTTAGTTTTGAAAGAGATGACAAGTATTCTTTACTAATTGTAGGGTTTTATAGGTTAAAAATATCTAACATGCAATCCTAGCAATAAATCATCCCAGAGAGCAAATAATGTAAACCAAACATAAGGAAACCACAACAGCTAGCAAGTGTCCAAAAAGGTCAACAAACCTGTGGGCGTCAACAACCTGACACGAACCCACAATATGAATATGTCTGAAACTGGGCAAAGAAAAATAAAACAACAAACTACCTCGCTACGGCGAGGGGGAAAACTACAGCCAAACTGCTGCTGCTAAGACTCAAAAACCGGCTCCGCTACCTGCTAATGCTCCGAACTTGAGGCATTCCAAAGACAAAACACCTCAGCAAGAGGGTACAAATGGTGGCAGAAATGTAAACAAAATAAAACAAAGGTCAGACGGGGTACCAACCCAAGACCAACAGTACTGAAGTAAGGTGTCGAACAGGAAAAGAAAGAAATACCTACGTGAATTGTCACGTACTCCCACAAATACACCAGATTTCTCAAGGCAAAAAGGGGACAACAAAAGTAAAAAAACATAAGGAAGAAATTTAACTAGCTTTACTAAGCACCTGTGGTCGGTCGTACCCCAAAAACATGGGTGAGGTGGTCACTCAACTGGACACACCTCTCACGAATAATTTATCCGCTTAACTGCGAGGGAGTCTCATACTCTCCACCATACACCGTAAATGCTCAGAAACCCGGTAGGCTTCCACAAGGTACCATTGATGACTACTTTTAGTCATCCTTTTTGGGGGTAATTTAGTAGCTTATTTTCCTAAGTTTTATATTAATTTTGTGTTTTTGTATGCTTGTTATGATGTTGTTGTGTTATTATTATTATATAAGAATCTATAGTTTTATTATATGTATTGTTGTTATTTTGTGTTTTATGTTATTATTGTTATGTTTAGGATATTTATAATAATTATCATCCTTATTATGGTTTATATGTAATGTTATGTTATAATAATTTATGTTATGTTATGTTTAGTTTTTTTTTATATAACTAATTACTAGGATGAGTTATTATATTATATGTTTAGTTTTATTTAAACTTATATCATGATTATGAGCTAATGTTTTGTTTATGTTTTGTAGGATCAAGAGCCCACTTGAAGAAGCACCTAGCCATGCAACCCGAGCCCAAGAGCAGCCCCTTTAATTCAAGAGTAGCCAGCCACCTTTTGGAGCAGCCCACAAGCCTCAATTCATGCATGGCCGAGCCCTACAAAGCTTACAAATTCAGCCCACTCTCCTCATTATAGTGGCCAGCCTTCACACATTCAAAAGCAGCCCACCTACACCTCCTACCCGAACCCACCATGCAGCCACCCCCTTCTCTCTCTTTTATTATTTCCTTGCCACCTCATTATCTCATACATGCATCTCTCTCCCTCCTCATTGATTTCTCTATCATTTAATATTGTATTCATGTATTCCTCCATCACATGGCCGGCCCTTTATTTCTCATGTATGCACTATGCCTTCTCTCTCTCTTCATTAATTTGCATGCATGAATCCTCCCCATGATGTGGTCGGCCACTTTTCTCCCTCTCCCTTCTACAAGCTTCCATACATTCCCCCATTTGATATTTTACATTTTTTTCATTTAATACCATGCATGAACCCATTCCCCCTCCTATGGCCGGCCACCCTTGATCTCCCCCTTCTTCTAGATGCTTCCCTCCTCTCCTATAAAAGGAACCCAAGACCCATGCTTTCAAGGTTAGTTTTTTTGGGTTAGTCTTTGAGTTTGGATTGAGAGTTGGTTTTTGGAGATAGCTTTGGAGATTTATGCTTCAAGAGAGTTCTTTGTAATTTTTCATTTCTAGTTTCTTTTCATTATTGTAATCTCTCTTTTTCATCATAATATAATATTGTCCTTCTTAATATTGTTTCTCTTTTATCTTTATAAGTAATGAAAATGTTCCTCGCTTCTATTATTGTCGTTTTCTTTTCCGCATGTGTAGCTAATTCCCTCTTAGCATTTGATCATGAGGATCCATGATTTGAAATGAGAATTATTTTTATTTCATAGTTTTATTTTTGCGTAGTTCAACTCGGTCCTTCTTTGAATAATTATTTCGTCGACTCCGTATTTCCGGTATACGGTAGTAGGCTTATGATCTTATATTCGAGTAGCCGAGAGGCTCGTGGATGTGAAAGATCACTCAAAGAAGGAAGGAGTTGAATGCAACCCTAGAGATAGGGCGACGTAAATCTTCCGGATTAGAGTCAAATCCAATAGTGCGGATCACTTCGATAATGCAACTTTAGGCTTCTTTGGTTTGTAAAGAGATTTTGATCAAAGAGTCTATAAGTTAGGAGGCCTAATGCTCTAGCGAGATTTTGTCTCATTTTCGGATCCGTCAAGGCCGAGTTGGATTTGCAAATTTAAAACTATGCCCCTTTTATTTTCTCGTTTCATTTCATGGTGAATCAATGATCAAGTGCTAGCCTTTTTTATATAAGTTTTCGTCTCGCAATTTATCGTTCATTTTATTTAAAAAAATTCTAAAAATACAACTATTTTCCGGTAGGATAATATTTCAAGCGTGGGTAGTAGTAATTGACAACCCCGTGTTTAAATACGACCTTGGTACTACAATTCGACAGGTACGCTTTCCTGTTCGGGTGGAAGCCCATCAAGTTTTTGGCGCCGTTGCCGGGGAGTTTTCTCGTCAATATTTTGAAAACGCTTGCGCTATTACTTCTACAAAAATAAAAAAAATATATATTTTATATATTTAAATATTTATAATCAACCCACTTCACTTTATTTCTACCCCACCTAAATTCTCCCGAAAAGGGTAAGGGGCTTTAAGCGCCACCATTTTACCTAGTACCGGGCGAACCCTTCACCGGGTAGTCCTCGGGAAGTTCGGGAGCCAAGCCGTCTAAAAAAAAAATCTGTTTTTTTTCAAAAAAAAAAAATTTTTTCCTTTCTTTTCCTCTTTTTCTTTCTTTTCCAAGCTTTCATTTTCATCTTCCCTCGTTTTCTTTGCTAGTGCATGACCCGAGCGAATCCGTCGTTACATGTTGATTTGGATCCGGAAATCGAACGCTCCTTTCGGAGACAACTACGATTCGGGGCTTCCACTTCTCAAACAGCGGTTGAGGATTCCTACGGGGATTGTAATTTTAATTCTGAGATGGGAGACCCTAACCCAGGAATGGCTCAGCAAAGGACTATGTCCGATTATGCTCGACCCAACTTGGAAGGGACAGAGACAAGTATTGTTCGACCTGCAATTGCGAACAATAACTTCGAGCTTAAGCCTAGCATCATTCAAATGGTGCAGCAATATGTACAGTTCGACGGATTACAAGATGAAGATCCGAACTTACATATTGCTAATTTTCTTAAAATCCGTGACACCTTTAAAATAAATGGTGTTTCAGACGATGCTATAAGGCTTAGACTCTTCCCCTTCTCCTTAAGGACGAAAGCCAAACAGTGGTTGAGTTCTCTTCCAAGAGGATCGATCACTACTTGGAACATTTTAACTGAAAAATTTCTTTCTCGTTATTTCCCTCCCGCCAAAACTGCTAAGCTAAGAAATGATATAACGTCATACTCTCAAAATGATTCTGAGACCCTCTATGACACTTGGGAGAGGTTCAAAGAACTTTTGAGAAGATGCCCACATCATGCTCTGCCTGTATGGTTGTAGGTCCAGACATTTTATAATGGGCTAAATCAAAAACTAAGCAAATGATAGATGCCGCTTCCGCTGGTTCTTTAGACCGCAAAACTCCGGAAGCCGCTCTTGAGCTTATCGATGACATGGCGATGAACACTTATCAGTGGAATTCGTCTAGGTCTCTCCCATCTAAACCTGCAGGTATCTATGAAGTGGATTCGGTGACGCAACTGGCAATGCAAGTGGAAATGCTAAACAAGAAGATTTCAGAGATGACTGCTGCCTCCACTGCTAAGGTATTTGAAAATGCTAATGCTGCTGCTGCCGAGCAGGTGGATTATCTGGGGAACATACCCAAGCCTGCTCAAAATAATTCTGCAAACAATTTTTCTGCTTTTCCGAATTTTTCTTCTTCGCATGGTTTTTCTTCTTCTTCTAATTCTTATCACCCCGGATGGCGTAACCATCCTAATTTCTCTTGGAGTAATAATGCTAACGTAGTACGCCCACCGCACGATTTTACACCACCACCACCACCGCAACAAAATTTTCAAAAACCTTCCCCTTTGGAAGAGATCCTCGCTAAGTATATAAGCTCGAACGATGCTACTATTAGAAACTTAACGGGATCAATGAAAAGTTTAGAAAATCAAGTCGGCCAACTCGCCAAGGCTTTTTATGAGAGACCACCTGGAACTCTTCCCTCGAACACAGAGCCTAACCCAAGGGAGCACGCAAATGCGATTTCCCTTCGGAGCGGTAAGGTTGTTAACGAGCCCACCACAAGGGAAGAGCCAAGGGTGATTGTCCCTCCTATTTTTATCCCAACAAAAAATGATAAATCAAATCTTGAAAATGAAAAATCTACTTGTGAAAAAGAAAAAGATATCTCTGTTTTTTCTGGTTCTGAAAAAGAAAAAGATGATTTTCAAAATGATGCTCCTGTTATTATAAAGGAATTTCCGCCACCTCCTTATCCGGCTCGACTTAGGAAGGAAAAATTAGACGATCATTACAAACGCTTCCTTGAAATGTTCAAACAAATTCACATTAATTTGCCATTTCACGAAGCGATTAGTCAAATGCCTAAGTATGCGAAGTATCTTAAGGATTTATTAACGAACAAGACAAAATTGGAAAATTTATCACATGTCACGTTAAATGAAGAATGCTCGGCGGTTGTTAAGAACTCTAATCTTCCTAAAAAGATAAACGATCCGGGTAGTTTTTCAATTCCTTGCGTCTTTGGTGATATATTCGTTAAACATGCGCTAGCGGATCTAGGAGCGAGCATCAATTTGATGCCTTTTTCTTTATTCAAGAAACTAGGATTGGGCACTCTTAGCCCTACAAGAATGAGTATCCAATTAGCTGATAGGTCCATTAAGTATCCATTAGGTATCGTTGAGGATGTGCTAGTAAAGGTCGACAAATTCATCTTCCCGGTGGATTTTGTCATTCTTGATATTGAAGAGGATGTTGAGGTCCCTCTTATCCTTGGCCGACCCTTCCTAGCCACCTCTCGAGCGATCATCGATGTGAGTAACGGAAAGTTGTTTTTGCGAGTGGGAGATGATGAGGTCACATTTTCTATTAATCAATCAATGAAAAATTCTTTACAAAATGATGACTCATGCTTCTTTATTGATGTTTTAAATGAAGATTCTTCCCTTCCCCTTTCTAACATCTCTTCTAATGAATTTTCCTCTTCTTTTTCTGAAATTTCTTCAAATGGTTTTGAAAACACGGTGATGTCAATACAAGAAAATTTTGAAAATGATTCTGTCTTTGGTAGAAAAAATTATGAAAAACTTATTTTCGAAAATGAAAAAGTTTTAAAGAATTCCTATGAGGAACCACCCAAATTAGAACTCAAACCCCTTCCCGAACATCTCAAATATGCCTTTCTTGAACAAAATTCCAAATTACCCGTTATAATCTCGGCTTTGCTTTCTCAATCCGAAAACGATCAATTGATCGAATACTACAAAAGCATCGCCGAGCTATAGCGTGGCAAATTTCCGATATTCCTGGCATAATCCCTTCCTTTTGTACCCACAAAATATTTTTTGAAAATAATCCTAAGGGTGTAGTTCAACCACAACGTCGTCTTAATCCGAATATGAAAGAGGTTGTGAAGGGAGAGGTGCTTAAGTTATTAGATGCGGGGATAATCTATCCTATTTCCGATAGTCAGTGGGTAAGTCCAGTTCAGGTTGTTCCTAAGAAGGGTGGGATCACGGTAGTGACGAACGAAAATAATGACTTAATTTCAACTAGGACGATAACGGGATGGAGGATGTGCATCGATTACCGTAAGTTAAACGATGCCACTCGAAAAGATCACTTCCCCCTCCCCTTTATCGATCAAATTTTAGAACGTTTGTCCGGGCACTTTTTTTATTGCTTCCTCGACGGTCTCTCGGGATACTTTCAAATCCCTATCGCACCCGAGGACCAAGAGAAGACGACATTCACTTGCCCCTTCGGAACTTTTGCTTATCGTAGAATGCCTTTCGGATTATGCAACGCACCCGCTACCTTTCAGCGGTGTATGCTTGCTATTTTTGATAAATACGTAGAGAATATTATGGAAATATTTATGGACGATTTTTCTGTTTTTGGCGACTCCTTTAATTTATGTTTAGAAAATTTGGAAAAAGTTTTACAACGCTGCGAAGAAACCAACTTAGTTTTAAATTGGGAGAAGTGCCATTTTATGGTGCGTGAAGGCTTAGTCCTTGGCCATAACATTTCCGCTAGGGGAATTGAAGTGGACAAGGCAAAAATTGAAGTAATTGAAAAGTTACCGCCGCCTATAAATATTAAAGCGATTAGAAGTTTTTTAGGGCATGCGGGTTTTTATCGACGATTCATTAAAGACTTTTCAAAAATTACTAAGCCTCTCACCCACCTTCTTGAAAAAGACACTCCCTTCGTTTTTGATGAATCTTGTCTCGCTGCGTTTGAATTAATTAAATCAAAGCTTATAAATGCTCCTATTATGATTGCCCTAGTTTGGGATTTACCTTTTGAAATCATGTGTGACGCGAGTAATCATGCGGTAGGTGCGGTTCTAGGACAACGAATTGCTAAGAACTTTCATCCAATTTTCTATGCTAGTAAAACTATAACTTCTGCTCAAGAAAATTACACCACGACGGAGAAAGAACTCTTAGCTATTATTTTTGCTTTTGATAAATTCCGACCCTACATCACCCTTTCTAAGGTTATCGTTTTTACGGATCATTCCGCTTCGAAGTACCTCCTTTCTAAATCGGATGCCAAGCCGCATCTTATTCGTTGGATCCTCTTACTTCAAGAATTCGACTTGGAGATTCGGGATAAGAAAGGAGCGGAAAACCTAGCGGCTGATCATCTATCTCGTCTTGAAAATCCCAAACTTGATTTTTTAAATGAGAATTTTGTTAATGACTCTTTTCCGGATGAGCAAATTTTAAACATTTCTTCTTCTACCCCCTGGTTTGTCGATCTAGCCAATTATCTTGTGGCTCGGGCCCTTCCAAAAGAATACTCTTCTCACCAAAAGAAGAAATTCTTTTCGGAGTTTAAGTATTATTTTTGGGAGGACCCCTTTCTATTTTGCATTTGTGCGGATCAGGTGGTTAGAAGATGTGTTTCCCGGGAAGAAGGTCAACAAATTTTAAAGCATGTTCATGAAGGTCCGACTGGCGGGCATTTTCAAGCAAACCGCACCGCCCACAAAGTGCTTAGTGCTGGCTTCTATTGGCCAAGCATATTTAAAGATGCACAAATCTTTGTGGGTGGATGTGATCGATGCCAGCGGACTGGAAATATCTCTAATAAAAATGAAATGGAACAAAACTATTTTCTCGAGTGCGAAGTTTTTGATTTGTGGGGCATTGACTTTGTAGGCCCGTTTCCTTCAAGTTTAGGAAATAAATATATTTTAGTAGTCGTAGATTACGTCTCTAGGTGGGCGGAGGCACAAGCTTTACCAAGTAATAACGCGCGCGTGGTCATAAACTTCTTAAAAAAATTATTTTCTCGTTTTGGTTTTCCTCGGGCGATCGTTAGTGATAGGGGAAGCCATTTTTGCAACGCTCAACTCGCTAAAGCTTTAACAAAATATGGCGTTACGCATAAAATTGTCAACTGCTTATCACCCCCAAACTAACGGTCAGGTCGAGGTAGTTAATCAGGAACTTAAAAGAATTTTGGAAAAAACTGTGTCTACTTCTCGTAAGGATTGGTCCCTAAAATTAGACGATGCTCGTTGGGCCTATCGGACAGCGTACAAGACCGCCATCGGTGGTACTCCTTTCCGATTGGTCTATGGAAAATCGTGTCATCTTCCGGTAGAAGTAGAGCACCGAGCGTATTGGGCGTTAAAGTTTTTTAATTTCGATCCGCATTCGGTCGACGAGCATAGAAAAAATCAATTGAATGAACTCGATGAATGGAGAGCGTACGCTTACGAAAATAATAAAATGTATAAAGAACGCACGAAATTGTATCACGATAAGAACCTGCGCCATCCTAAAACGTTTAAACCAGGCGATCAAGTTCTTCTTTTTAATTCGCATTTACGTCTCTTCCCTGAAAAACTTAAATCTAGATGGTCTTGACCGTTTACGGTCAAGGATGTTTTTTCTTACGGCACTGTGTTACTTTCGCACCCCCGATAAGGGGGATTTTAATCTGAATGGCCATAGACTTAAACTTTATTTTTCTAATGATTCTGTGCCTCCTGCAATGGAGGATCTTGTCTTGGACTCTTAAATTTTTATTTTGTTATGGACATTTTTATTTTTCATTTTTATTTTTGGACTACTACTTATTATTATTATGAAACTCTTTTATTTGGACTATTGTAATAAAAACAATTATTGGGCATCTGCCCACGGACTATCTATTTTTTTCTTTTATTTTTCTCTTTCTACCGGAGGCCAATCAAGTCCATGATCGTGGTCGCCGCTCCGTCGCTGCTGATATCAGATGGATCAAGTCATACCTGCTGACGATCAAGTGCTCTAAAAAGCAAGCATGGGGGAGCGACATCCGCCTTCATCTCGCGAACCCGGGGAAGTCCTGTTCTTTTTATTTATTTATTTTCCTGCATTTTTCTTTTTCTCTTCTTCTCAGTCCCCTTCTCTTTTTCTTTATGTTTTCTTCATTGAGGGCAATGAAGAATTTAAGCATGGGGGGGGGTCTATTTTCTTTTGGTCTTTCTTTCTGTCTTTCTTCTTCCAAAAAGAAAAGAAAAAAAAAATTTTATGTTAGTGTAGTATTTTATGTTATGTCATCAAAATCCAAAAAAAAATTATAAAATATAAAACCCAAAAAAAATTAGACAAAAACAAAACTCACAAAAAAAATTCATGTACTTAAATCGATTTGAAAAACAAAATCTAAAATTATTTCTATCTTCATTTTCATGTTTCTTCTAGTGAAGTGTAGGCCCGTGCGGTTTCTTAGTTCTATTTAGATTTCTTTGAAACGGTTTTCTAAACCTATCATTTTAACATAGTTTAGTTCTACTAGTTTCTTTTTCTTAAATAGAGGCATCCGGTTTTTCAAATATAAGTTAGCAATTTGTAGTTATGTCTTCTTATTCGGTTAGTTGCTTACGAATGCTTGCTAGGTATCATTAGTTCTTTTTCATTTGCGGGGTAGTCTTTTTTGGTGTCTAGAACTTGTACCAAGCTACTCTCGAAGCATTTGCGCCGTTTTTACGTTCTTTAGAAATGATTTAGGCCACCATTTGAATAGTTTGAGCTTTTCTTGCCCACCAAAAACAAAACCCTTGCAAAACAATTTTGGGTCTTTTCCTTATTTTCCTTGTTTTTAGCTCCACCTTTCATTTCATTATGTTCACCAAAGCCAAATACCTTTCCTATTTTTGCACTATAACTTTGAGCTTAAAAATTATTTTGTGGGAGGGGTATTATTTTTGAAATGAATAAGAAATTTTCAAGCTTATTTTTGGAGCTTCCTTATCAAATGTTATTCAAAAAGGAAAAAAATTGAGAAAGAAAAATGAAAAATCAAAATAATAATAAAAAAAGGAATGCAAAAAGTTTATGTTTGGCCAAGTTTATAAAAGAAAAATTTTCATGGCCTTGTTTTTTGTAGTTTCATATTGGAGAAATGACATACTTGTTATTTCTCATTTTTATTATGCTTGGTTTATTTTTGAGCTCGCCTTGGTTTAGTGCTAAAACCTTCATGTTTATCTTTGATTCCACTTCCTAATCATTTAACTAAGCCAAGTTTTAATGCCTAGTAGAAGTCCTAATGATCTTAGAACTTAATTTCGCGTAGTGGAGAAAGTGTGAATGTACAAGCCTATGGCCACCATCATTGATGGATTTCTTTGGAGGTTACCTTGGAGTGTTTTAGGGTTAATGTTTATCTAGCAACCTAGTAGTTTGTTAATGCGCCGTCTACTTAGAACCTCTACTTTTGTTTTCCTTATTTTCATTTATTTTGGATGCCTTGTTTTTAAGATTTAGAAATTAGTTGACTTCCCTTATGTTTTAATGAGATTTTTAGGGTTCCACTTTCAAATTTTCTATTGTGCACTTCTCACCCCACTAGTTGATAATATGAATATTAGGATAGTTTAATTTTTCATGTTTTGTTTTTCTTAACTATGGAACTTAAAATATATATATATATATATATCTTTTGCTTTCTTTTTGTTTCTCCATATTTTCATTTCTATTTGCTTGAGGGCAAGCAAATGTCTAAGCATGGGGGAGTTTGATGACTACTTTTAGTCATCCTTTTTGGGGGTAATTTAGTAGCTTATTTTCCTAAGTTTTATATTAATTTTGTGTTTTTGTATGCTTGTTATGATGTTGTTGTGTTATTATTATTATTATATAAGAATCTATAGTTTTATTATATATATTGTTGTTATTTTGTGTTTTTTGTTATTATTGTTATGTTTAGGATATTTATAATAATTATCATCCTTATTATGGTTTATATGTAATGTTATGTTATAATAATTTATGTTATGTTATGTTTAGTTTTTTTTATATAACTAATTACTAGGATGAGTTATTATATTATATGTTTAGTTTTATTTAAACTTATATCATGATTATGAGCTAATGTTTTGTTTATGTTTTGTAGGATCAAGAGCCCACTTGGAGCAGCACCTAGCCATGCAACCCAAGCCCAAGAGCAGCCCCTTTAATTCAAGAGTAGTCGGCCACCTTTTGGAGCAGCCCACAAGCCTCAATTTATGCATGGCCGAGCCCTACAAAGCTTACAAATTCAGCCCACTCTCCTCATTATAGTGGCCGGCCTTCACACATTCAAAAGCAGCCCACCTACACCTCATACCCGAACCCACCATGAAGCCACCCCCCTTCTCTCTTTTATTATTTCCTTGCCACCTCATTATCTCATGCATGCATCTCTCTCCCTCCTCATTGATTTCTCTATCATTTAATATTGTATTCATACATTCCTCCATCACATGGCCGGCCCTTTATTTCTCATGCATGCACTATGCCTTCTCTCTCTCTTTATTAATTTGCATGCATGAAACCTCCCCATTATGTGGCCAGCCACTTTTCTCCCTCTCCCTTTTACAAGCTTCCATACATTCCCCCCATTTTATATTTTACATTTTTTTCATTTAATACCATGCATGAACCCATTCCCCCTCCTATGGCCAGCCACCCTAGATCTCCCCCTTCTTCTAGATGCTTCCCTCCTCTCCTATAAAAGGAACCCAAGACCCATGCTTTCAAGGTTAGTTTTTTTGGGTTAGTCTTTGAGTTTGGATTGAGAGTTGGTTTTTGGAGATAGCTTTGGAGATTTATGCTTCAAGAGAGTTCTTTGTAATTTTTCATTTCTAGTTTCTTTTCATTATTGTAATCTCTCTTTTTCATCATAATATAATATTGTCCTTCTTAATATTGTTTCTCTTTTATCTTTATAAGTAATGAAAATGTTCCTCGCTTCTATTATTGTCGTTTTCTTTTCCGCCAAGCGTAGCTAATTCCCTCTTAGCATTTGATCATGAGGATCCATGATTTGAAATGAGAATTATTTTTATTTCATAGTTTTATTTTTGCGTAGTTCAACTCGGTCCTTCTTTGAATAATTATTTCGTCGACTCCGTATTTCTGGTATAAGATAGTAGGCTTATGATCTCATATTCGAGTAGCCGAGAGGCTTGTGGATGTGAAAGATCACTCAAAGAAGGATGGAGTTGAATGCAACCCTAGAGATAGGGCGACGTAAATCTTCCGGATTGGAGTCAAATCCAATAGTGCGGATCACTTCGATAATGCAACTTTAGGCTTCTTTGGTTTGTAAAGAGATTTCGATCAAAGAGTCTATAACTTAGGAGGCCTAATGCTCTAGCGAGATTTTGTCTCATTTTCGGATCCGTCACGGCCGAGTTGGATTTGCAAATTTAAAACTATGCCCCTTTTATTTTCTCGTTTCATTTCATGGTGAATCAATGATCAAGTGCTAGCCTTTTTTATATAAGTTTTCGTCTCGCAATTTATCGTTCATTTTATTTAAAAAAATTCTAAAAATCCAACTATTTTCCGGTAGGATAATACTTCAAGCGTGAGTAGCAGTAATTGACAACCCCGTGTTTAAATACGACCTTGGTACTACAATTCGACAGGTACGCTTGCCTGTTCGGGTTTAGCCCATCAACCATAAAGGAGCCAGACAATGCGGAGGTGGTTTTATCCACTAACTCCCGCAAATTTTAGAAACCCAAAGAAACCACAACACAAATATATCTCGAGATTTGGCTCGTCAGATACTTCATTACACTTCTAGTTTCAAGACATGGTTGATCAACCCCTATAGATGATTACAATCCGAGACAAACTCTAATACGTTCAAAAACGATAGGTAAGACATTTAAAGCCATCATTAAAACACTTCAAGAACAATCAAGTATATCATGACAAGATCAAGTTCACCATGACAAAATCATACAACATCGAGTGATCATTTAAAAAGGTTAATCGTAGCAATAACTTGGAAGATAAAGTGCAGAAAATTTTAAAGAACATAAAAACTGAACCGTTACCATCAAATCGGAGAAGGAGAAATGAGGGGAAACCACCACTTGTCTTGGTTTCACCGGAAAAGTTCTCCGAATCGCTCTGCGTCGCAGATCGGGGCAAAAGAACACGGGAGGAGTTGAAATCTAAACAAAAATGGTCGAAAAGGGGGTTAGGGATGAAAAACCCTAACGAGAAAACTCGAGGAAAGGGGAAAAATTAACCAAAATAGCATAACTCTCGATGAGAGCTTTCCAGATCTACGCTCGGTTGAAGATTCCGAGCACCAGAGCTCCGTCGGTGGCCACCGGAAGGTTCACGAAATATTCTCTCTCTCGCTCACGCCGCTCTGGTTCGGGAGAAGGAATCGGAGAAGATGAAGTGTTTATTCTTTTCTAATAACCTAAGTATAAGAGTATATATATATAAGTACTTATAAAATATTTTGTCTGAATATAAAAAAAACGATATAAGTACGAGCAGTTTGCGGAAAACAAAATTAGATGTCTAGAATGGCTTCAAATCAAAAAGTACCCAACATGAAAGTTGTAGATCTCGTCGAGACAAACAACTTTCATGTTAGCCATTTTTCCATACGGCATTATTTTGACCCTCAAAAAGGCTCCCAAACACAAACTATGACGGACTACACGAGAAAGGCAGCAGACTACTCGATTATACAGAAGGCTACTCGAGTAAGCAGAAATAGACTACTCGAGTATGCAGAAACAGACTACTCGAGTATACAGAAACAGATTACTCGAGTATACAGAAACAGACTACTCGAGTATACAGAAGGCTACTCGAGTATACACAAACAGACTACTCGAGTATACAGAAGGCTACTCGAGTATACAGAAACAGATGACTCGAGTATACAGAAACAGACTACTCGAGTATACAGAAGGCTACTCAAGTATACAGAAATAGATTACTCGAGTATACAGAAAAAGACTACTCGAGTATACAGAAGGCTACTCGAGTATACAGAAACAGACTACTTGAGTATACAGAAACAGACTACTCGAGTATACAGAAGGCTACTCGAGTATACAGAAATAGATTACTCGAGTATACAAAAACAGACTACTCGAGTATACAGAAGGCTACTCGAGTATACAGAAACAAACTACTCGAGTATACAGAATTGGAGGAACAGAAGTTTTACATAATAAGCAGAAACTTCACACGAGTCAAGGTTGCAGGAAAAATAATTTTTTGGCAAATCTAACCTTTTGTTCAAACTATAAGAATGAATAGTACTTTTCATTTTTGAATAGTAATTTAATATTAAAATAATCGTATTTATATATAATTGAATAAGGAAACGCGAGATCAAAACGGAGGCCCAAACGAGCGCCGAATTGAACGAAACTCACGTCGTAGGCGAGCCTAGACGCTACGAACACAACGACGAAGTCAAAACAAAAATCAGACGAGCCATTCTCGAGATATAAGTTTTCAAAGTTTACGACGAACATAAATTCCACAAAACTTTGGAAAAACGCCGAGGCCCAAATATCGCTCGGATCGCGACGAAACTTGACGAGTAAGTCAAAAATTACTCAACTTAAATTCCAAATGCAAAATTTTCCCATTATAACAAGAATTCGGCCGACTTGACTGCATGGACGCGAAAATGCCTTTATGGCATCACGCCGTCATCTTGACGTTAAAGGTAACGCCATGACGTCATAAATATGATGC
The DNA here is from genome assembly GCA_039513925.1 of Platanthera zijinensis. Classification (NCBI taxonomy): domain Eukaryota; kingdom Viridiplantae; phylum Streptophyta; class Magnoliopsida; order Asparagales; family Orchidaceae; genus Platanthera; species Platanthera zijinensis. The sequence goes on from CM077086.1 coordinate 155,386,436, forward strand.
TTCCCATTTAAATAAAATCGTCGAAAAAAATCGGTGGCCTTACAGTCACTCCCCCTAAAAAGAAGTTTCGTCCCGAAACTTAACACAACTCCAAAACCAAATCAAAATGATAAAATCAAACGTCACTGAAAACATAACGACGTACCCGAAACTAGGAGAAGAGGTGCGGATGAGATTCTCTCATTGCTAACTCCAATTCCCACGTCGCGCTCTCGACGTCTCTATTTCTCCAAAGAATCTTAACCATGGGGATGGTCTTCCTTCGCCATACACGCTCTTGAGATTCCAAAACGCGGACAGGCTCTTCCACATACGACAGATTGGGCTGAATTTGGGGCACCGAGTCAAGAATTTGACGATCACTACGAACACACTTCCGCAACTGGCTCACATGGAACACATCGTAGACACCAGGGAAGCTAGCAGGTAATCCCAGTCGATAAGTTGACACTTGGATGCGCTCCAGAATCTGAAAAGGTCCCACATACCGGGGGTCTAACTTGTGGTTCCTTCCAAATCTTTTTACCCCTGGCATCGGAGAAACTTTCAGGAAAACCAAGTCCCCAACGACAAACTCCAAATTGACCCTTCGTCGATTAGCATATTTCTCATAATGCTCTTGTGCTACGCATAGCTTCTCTCGAATATGAGTCACCGCACAATTCATCTCCTCAAGGGCTTCCAGACCTAGCAATGGTCTCTCACCAACCTCAGCCCAAAATAAGGGAGTCCTACAACACCTTCCATGCAAGGCCTCAAACGGGGCCATCTGCATGCTCTCTTGATAACTATTATTGTAAGCAAACTCCATGAGTCTGAGACGCTCATCCCAAGCACCACCATGATCCAAAATATAACATCTAATCATGTCCTCCATGATCTGATTTACTCTTTCTGTTTTCCCATTCGTCTGCGGATGATAGGCGGTGGAATACCTCAAGTCGGTACCCAACCCCTCTTGCAGGCTCTTCCAAAAGCGAGACGTAAATCTGGAGTCCCGATCTGATACAATGCTAACAGGCACTCCATATAACCTGATGACCTCTTCAAGATATAGCTCAGCTATCTTCTTCATCGAATACCCAATCTTAAACGGAACAAAGTGGGCACACTTTGTCAGTCTGTCGACTATCACCCAAACTGAGTCATGCCCACGGGGAGATTTTGGTAGACTGGTGATAAAATCCATTGAAATACTTTCCCATTTCCAACTTGGAATATCAAGAAGTGTCAATTTACCACCAGGCCTTCTATGATCAACCTTGACACGCTGACACGTATAACATTCTGATACAAACTTTGCGATATCGCTCTTCATCCCTACCCACCAAACAATTTACTTTAGATCTTCATACATTTTGGTGGAACCAGGATGATAGGAAATACTGGAACCATGAGCTTCTTCACAAATTTTAGCCCGAATGTCACCCATGTCAGGAATACAGAATCTACCCCGATATTTCAGAGTACCTAGCTCGTCCAAAGAAAAATCAGGTAACTCTCCTTTCTCAGTCCTATTCCAGAGGTGCAATAATTCCGGATCATCCTTTTGGTGCACCCTAGTAAGGGAAATCCAAGAGGGCGCTTCTGCTTCCAAACTAGCAGGCGTAGAACTACTCCCAATCTCGTTGTTCATCAACAAGAATTCTTCTACTGACTGTACCGATAGATTAAAAATTTTAACGGTCTTCCTACTCAAAGCATCAGCTACTACATTAGCCTTTCCCGGATGATAAAGAATTTCTACCTCATAATCAGCCACATATTCTAACCACCGACGCTGACATAGATTTAGTTCCTTCTGAGTGAAGACGTACTTCAAACTCTTATGGTCCATATAGATCTTGCACAGCGCGCCATACAATAAGTGTCGCCACAGCTTCAGCGCATAAATTACGGCAGCAAACTCCAAATCGTGCGTAAGATAGTTTCTCTCGTGAATCTTTAGTTGCCTCGATCCATACACGATCACCTTACCATCTTGCATTAAAACACAACCAAGTCCGATGTGTGACGCATCGACGTACACAGCATACTCGACTCCTTCAGTAGGTAAGGTTAAAATTGGGGCAGTACACAGTCTCTTCTTCAACTCTTGGAAAGCCTCTTCACACTTATCACTCCAAATGAATGCAGTATTCTTCTGAGTAAGTCTAGTTAAAGGAGCAGACAACACCGAAAATCCTTCCACAAATCTTCTATAGTAGCCAGTGAGGCCTAAGAAGCTCCTAATCTCATTAGGTGTAGAAGGTCTTTCCCATTCCATCACGGCAGAAATCTTGGTCGGGTCTACAGAAATACCATCCTTGCCTACAACATGACCCAGAAAGGACACCTGAGGTAGCCAGAACTCACATTTGCTTAACTTCGCATATAGCTTATGCTCCCTCAGGGTCGACAAAACCAAAGGCAAATGCTGAGTATGCTCCTCAACATTGCGGGAATACACTAGGACATCATCTATGAACACAATAACGAATCGGTCCAAGAAATCCTTAAACACCCTATTCATCAAATCTATGAAAGCAGAGGGTTCATTGGTTAAATCGAAAGACATCACCAAAAACTCATAATGTCCATGCCGTGAACGGAATGCAGTTCGGGGAATATCTTCCTCGCGAATCCTCAACTGGTGGTAGCCTGAGCGAAGATCGATTTTTGAAAATACCGAGCTACCACGCAACTGATCGAACAAATCATCGATCCTTGGCAGGGGATATCTATTCTTAACGGTCACCTTATTTAATTCCCTATAATCGATGCAAAGCCTCATCGATCCGTCCTTCTTCCTTACGAACAAAACCGGAGCACCCCACGGAGAAGAACTTGGTCTAATAAAACCACACCTCAGAAACTCATCGAGTTGAGTACATAACTCATCCAACTCATGCGGAGCCATACGGTACGGTGCTTTGGCGATGGGACGAGTACCTGGCTCGAGGTCAATCACGAACTCAATCTACCTCTCAGGAGGAAGTCCTGGAAGACTATCAGGAAAGACATCTGGAAACTCTCGCACCACCGAGACATCCTCGAGACGTGGTGTAACAGAAGCTGTTTCCAGAGCAGAAATAGAAACTAAAAACGCCTCGCAACCAGACTTTATAGCACGTACCACAGAAATGACAAGGGAAACTCTGTCCTGAAATCCATAGACGCTCATAGGTTAGCCATTGTCCATCCTGAAGTCCAGTCTTTTTGCCTTGCACTGGATGACTACATCATACTTGGACAGCCAGTCCATGCCCAAAATCACATCAAAATCAGTCAGGTCTAAAATTAAAAGATCCGCAAGGGCCAGAAAATTGCCAAGATGAATAGGGCATCTCAGAACTCCTTGATTTGATATCACCGAATCACCGGAGGGAAGCTTGACGTTGAAGGAGTCTCTCAATTGATCAACATCCAGGCGATGTTTATCAACAAACCTCCTGGCCACAAAGGAATGGGTGGCACCCGAATCGAACATAACGCGCACCCACCTATTCCGCACCTTAAACTCCCTTAAAACCGTAACATACATAACTAAACGAATGATAACCATGACAACAACGATAAATAATAGGGATAAAATAGACTGGGGCTAACCTGAAATAACTTGCGTAGAGTATTGAGCTTCCTCGCTAGTCATCACGTTCAGCTTTCCTTTTCCTTTATCTAGGGTTGGTGGTGGCGGCAGAGCTCGAAGCGAGGCAGGCAGCAGTGGGGTTTGAGCCTGGGGGCACGAAGATTTCTGGTGTCCCTTCTGCCCGCACTGGAAGCAGGTCCTTTCTTTCATCCAGCACCGACTTACATCATGACCCTTCCTTACACAGAACGAGCACACGAGCTCTCCCTTGGGTGCACCTTGGATGGTGTGCACTTGATGCTGCTTCAGGGTGGCTGTTCTCTTGGAACATCTTTTGTAAGGGTGTCCAGGATGACCACAGAAACTACACACTTCCTTACCTTTCTTCTTCGAAGAAGGGCCAGATTCCCTGGAGCTACCATCCTCAACACCCTTCCTTTTCTCTTTCCTCTCCGCAGCACCGCGGTTCTTGGCATTTTCAATCGCTTCAACTTTTAGTGCGGCTTCAACTGCCACAGCATAACTGTCAGCTCCATAAGCGCATGCCCACCGCTAGACATCACTTCTTAGTCCTCCCAGGAAACGTTTCACTCTTCCCTCCTCCGAAGTTACCAAATCGGGAGCAAATCTACTCAACTTGCTAAACTCAATCTCATATTCGCTCATCGTGAGCTGTCTCTGCTTCAAATGCAGGAAGTTATTCATGAGACAGTCCTGCTCGACCGAGGGCAGAAACTTCTTCAACAACATCTTCTTGAAAGAGTCCCAGGTACAGCCTTCCTTCAGACTCTCCTTTTTCACGAATTCACCAACTCTTTGCTAGGCCTTTTAACTGATAGGCTTGCAATCATAACCTTCTAGGCTTCTAGAATCCCGGAATATTATTACCTGGCGTAGAGTGAGCTTGCTTAACTCGACGCCTGTTGACTTAGGCAGATTCCTGCCTTTCTTGCCAGCTTCTTTGTGTCCATCTATGCAATCATTTTGACAAAGAGCAACCTGCATGCACGAACTAGAACATACATCAAATACAACTATGTGTATACCATTAACTTGTTTGACATCTTACAAATCTGGGATATTGGGCAATATGGACCCAACATTTTCTGTATTAATGCATCTTAGTATTTTTGTGTGGCCTGTCTTCTTCAAATAGGGGGAGATTTTTGGGAATATTTCCCTTCAATGTTCCCTAAATTTTAAGAGGCATCACCTTCAATGCTAAGTGCATAATTATATTTGATGTATGTCCAAGTTTAGTGTATACAGGTCGTCTACTATACCATGATTAGACAGGATGTCTGAGTCATAATGACAGATGGACTCATGATAAGATGCTGGCAAAGCAGAAATCTGGCTATGTATAGAAGCAGTGAGTGAACGCAGTTCACTCGACGCCAGAAGAGAAAAAGTGTTGAGAGAACTACATACAGTCAAAGCCGCAATGTTGCTGACTAGAAATCTTGCTAAGTCCAGAAGCATTGAGTGAAGGCAGTTCACTCAATTCCAACTCAATAAGATATTTGTCTAAGCCCAGAAGCATTGAGTAAAGGCAGTTCACTCATTGTCAACTCAATAAGAGATCTGGCTAAGTCCAGAAGCATTGAGCGAAGGCAATTCATTCAAAGCCAACTTAACAAGATATATGGAAAATGACAGAAGCGTTGAGTGAAGGCAATTCACGCAATGTCTCAATCAATAAGACTGGTTACTGGACAGGAAGAAAATCTACCAAGTCCAGGAGCATTGATTGAACAAACTTCACTCAATGCCAGAAGAGCAGAAGCATTGACAAAAGTCAAGCAGTAAAAGCCTTAGAAGGAGCAGACAAAAAATCAAGTCCAAAATCATTGAGTGAAGGCAGTTAACTCAATGCCTACTAAACAGATAATTCAACTAAGTTCATAAGCATTGAGTGATGAAGGCTCACTCAACACATTCAATGCCTAGAGATGTAGTATTTTGCTAAGTTATTTTGCATTGAGTGACAAGGCTGCACTCAATGCCTGAGAAGTCTATCTGGAATTTACTAAGTCCAGAAGCGCTGAGTCATGCTGACATCAACATAACTTTAAATATCGTGGGATTTGCTTGCTAGAAGACAAAAGGCATCACTTGCCCTTAGTACAGTTGTAAATTCAAAATTGATGGAGCAGTTGCCATTTCCGGCCAGTCCTACTGCACAAAGAGCCATTGGATTTACGGGAAATAAAAAAGCAGTGTTCCGAGAAATTATTGACGGGTTTAACTTTTGGAGAAAATCTCTTTGCTTCATCTTCTTCCTGAAAACAAAGAAGAATAGCTCTGCAACTCGAGTTCTACAGCAAGTCTGAGAACTTTAGACAAGGTTTGCTGATTGAAGAAGAAAAGAACAAAAACATCATTTAGTCCTCATCAACAAGTTTAGAAGCTCCAACTTCTTAGATTCTTCCCAACATAAGCAGAACCATCAGGAAGATCTACTTCCTTGGTGCTGAGAAGAAGTAGGGATGAGTTTACTCAGTCCAGAGAGAAGGCTCATAGGACACTTCCTCTGGAACAAGTCATCAACAATAAACTCACACTCTGTAGGATCTTAACTAATCTGAGCTATAAGCCTGATATATAAAGACATAGTTGTAGGATCCTTCTGTAGATCTGAGGTAGGGCCTATATGCTTGAGCTGTATGAGATTTATTCTCTGAGTTGTAGGATCCTTCTATGGATCTGAGGTAGGACATGTGTGTTTGAGCTTTATGAGATTTATTCTCTGAGGTAGGAACCTGTGGTAGATCTGAGTGTAGGGTTATCTTCCTAGCCTGAGTGTAGGACTTTGGATAAAGTCTAAGGTAGGTGATCTGGTGCAGATTACTGAGCTGTAGGAGATTATATCTCATAATTTAGGGCCTTGGGACTACGGTAGGACTTGGAGGAGTCTGAGAGATCATGAGGGATCTGTGTTGTAAGCTTATTGAGGTTAGATTGGAGAAGTTGGTCATGTCTAACATACTATTAGAAAGGTGGGTGGGACAGTGGATGTACCAATATATTGGGGAACCACTATAAATACCTGTGTATTATTGTGTGTTCTTGAAAGCTAACATAAAACTAATTCACAATACACCAAAGAAAATATATAGTCATTAAAGACATAAAAACCTATTCACTCACCCCCTGTAGGTGTTTAGCTACTCTTGAAACAAATACTTTCAACTTCCTCCCATACAGAGCCTCATAGGGAGCCATACAGAAGCTAGCCTGGTGGCTGCTGTTGTAAGAAAACTCGATCAACGGTAACAGCCACTCACAAGGCTTTCCTGTGTCTAGAATTCATAAGCGCAGCAAGTCTTCCATGGTCCTATTGTCCGCTCCGTCTACCCATTGGTCTATGGATGAATGGCGGTACTGAATGCAACCTAGGAACCTAAGTACTTGTAAGATCCCCTCCTTCAAAACCAGGGGGAATCTTATGCCCAAAGCACTTGCCCCACCAAAAGGTTCGTGTTTCGGTAGAGGACCCACCCCCTCTCACCCAAACCACGACCCAATTGGTGGGACATGCGCTTTGTGAGGCTATGTATATCAGAATAGAAAATCATTCACAGGGTATATAAAAATTTACGGAAGCATCACAGATCATAGATATATCATAATGATAGAAGTAAGTGAACCAAAACAAAACCCACGAGGGGTATAAGTGTCCAAAATGATCATCCGAACAAGAGATGATAAAGCATAGAGTCTATAAAAGAAAACTAATCATCCTCTCTCCTACTCGAGCTAATACCCTCAAATCTTCGTAGACTGTCCGGACTGGCTCCTAGAACTCCTCATCAACGGGATCACGCCTATGGTCCTCCATCCGCTCCTGCTCCGTGGGTAGGCGCATCGGGCCCTAAAATGATACGTACAAAGTACGTTAGCCACATCATGACCAAGTAAATCCCACGCTCCTCCCCAGCCCCCTAATGGGTACAAGGAAGGAAACCTGCAAAGAAAGTTAGTACAATAGCCGAAGCAACATATCTTGTATAAACGACAAAAAGGGTAGTAGCAGGAGAAAACAATGGCTTATAAAGAGAGTACTGAAGTAGTAAGTTTATCCGCCATCGTATAACTCCTCCTGACGGTGGTTATACGATGACGGACCAAGGTGATAGCATATGTAAACATATCATGTATAATTGATGTAATGAGCATGTATGATGTTCTCACGGTCACTCGAATGATGCGTCCAATCATTTTCCCCTATGTCGACATAGTGACCTGTTAAGAGAAGGAGCTCACTTCCCAGGCCTCACCGCCGTGGCCAGACGGTGACAGTGGGTCGGTCGCTCCCGCTTCTAGGTTATGGATACACCCCAACTTCATAGGCCTTCGTACCACAAAAGAAACGGGTACTCTCGGTGGGAACACATCCTCACCTCGTGCGGAGATCGACCCTCTCGGCACATAACCAAACGGGTGTGAGACGGACCTATATGAAAGGGGTAGCTAGCCCCCGGTCCTCTCCACAACCCAACGAACATAGAGTTCGTCGTCACAACTTCTCCTGTAGTGTATAATAGGGGGAAGCCGACGAACCCGCCACATCGGTATACATGCACCCTCCCACATTTCCATGCATTTGATGATGAATGAAATGTCTAACTAGCAATGCTTATAAGAAATGTAAGAAAATACAGTTTGACACGAAGCTATGAAACACATGTGGCTCGATAATTATCGCGGTTTAAGCTAGTATTGATATACTTGCGCATGCGGAAATTGTACCTTCACGACTACATTATCTTAACATGTTTAAACATGATTACTATATCCACAGCTCAATTATCGTCACCAATAAAATATAATTTAATTGAGATGAGAGGCCGAACTCTACAATGTTTGCTGGTTTAAAACAATGTATTATTTGAGTTAATCAACCCCTTTGTGTGTGACAACCATACATGATAAAATATTTGCAAGGAAGCATGTGCACTATATATATATATATATATATATATATATATATATATATATATATATATATATATTTGCAGAATCAGATGATTAAACAGAGGAGCATATAAGATAATAATAATTTTCCGTACGAATTTAATAGACAATAAAAGGATGCAGGTTGGATTTATGCAGGTCTGTCATGGATGAGATATATTTACCTATAAAATCTTGGGCACGATTATTAGAACGTCATTATCTCTCCCAGTTACAGAGGTGGCGAGCGGAAAGTATCCAAGGCCGACTAGAGACACCAATGCTCCCGGGCATCACCCACGGTGGGTGCGTCTGGGGTTGGGTACACCGGCGAGGTGGTCGCCGACGGACTACCGCTGTCACCACCAACTACGTATATAAAATTTTATATGTATATGCATGTTTATAAATATATACATATATATACATATATATATATATATATATATACATATATATATTTATATATACATATATATATATATATATATATACATATATATATATATATATACACCCTCCTGCGTCTCTCTCTCCCTCTCTCTGTGTCTCTCTCTCTCTCTATTTCCCCTCTCCCTCTCTCTGTCTCTCTCTCTCTCTCTGTGTCTCTCCCTCTCCCTCACACACTCTCTTTCTCTCTCTGTATGTCTCTCCCTCTCCCTCACTCTCTCTCTCTCTCTCTCTCTCTCTCTATCCCTCCCTCTCCCTCTCCCTCTCTCTCTCTCTCCCCCCACACTATATATATATATATATATATATATATAATAAAACTGGGCTCACGGTGGCTGCATGCATGCAGCCACCGTGAGGCCATGCGGATGGCCAAAAAGGCCGGCCGGAGCCCGGTGGCTCCAGCCATTACCCTCAGCAAATGCACCTGGGATGGTCACTCTGGCAGGGAGTCACTCCGGCGGGGAGTCGCTCCGGCGTCCGCCCACCGCCGCCGGCGGCGACCTGGAGGAAACCAGGTGGCGGAAAGCCACTGTAAAAATAATAATAATAATAATAATAACAAAAGACAGGGGGGTTACGGGCTGCTCCTCCACCGTTGGTGGAGGCTTGGGTTCCAACCACCACCCCCATTGAGAGTACCCCGGGAAGGGCCTCCGGTGGGGGGGGGGACCTCCGGCGGCCAGCCGCCGCCTGTGGTGGCCAGAAAAGTTGACAGCAATATTTTTTTTTTCTCTCTCTTTTTTTTCCGGATGAAGAGGCCGCCGGAGCTGATTCCGTCGAGCCCCTTCGCCTCAAGGGCCTTGAGGAGAGGTCGTGGGGACTCCTCCTCCCCTTCACACACCCCATGCAAGGTCGAAACTCGCAACGGTGGCGGAGGTCGTGGGGGTGGTCCGAAGCTTCCATGGCCGGGAATACCGTCTCCGGTGGTCGGAGGCGGCGGAGGTCGACAAGAAGAAGATCTAGGGCGGGGAGGAGTCGTAAGAACTTACATTCGTGCCATTTAGGCGAGGGGATCGTCGCGCGGCCATGGCGGTGGAGTTCGCCGGAGTTCGTGGAGGAGGCTCGTCGGAAGGTCGTCGAGGCTTGGTCTCTTGCTGGTTATAGTGACTAGAAAAATAAAAACCTAGCTATTGAGGGGGTTTATATAGGAGGAGGGTGGTCTTTTGGGGTGTTGGGAGGGGTTTAATGAGCAGCATTTACTCCTCCTTGATGGTCCTGCCCACATCAGCCGAAATTAGCCTTCCCAAGACTTTGAGAATAGGGGGAAGATGAACCTCCAGCCACCACATTAAAAGGGGGATTTAATATGGGGGTTTAACTCATTAATGGAAGCTTATAAATGTAATAATTAATTAACCGTTAATTATTTTAACCCAAAATTTTTATGGCAGCCTACTGAAGTTATAATGTATTTTTAGAAATTATTTCGTAATTTTTGAACGTATTTTCATATTTTTATTTATTTATTTGTTCTAAACATAATAAATCAAAATAAATAATATATATTTTAAATAATAAATTTTAATTATTACATCTCTTCCAAAAAATATTTAGGGTACTATGATAAAAATTTGGGGGGATAAAAAGGTTATTTGCCACCTATCTTAATTTTCCAAATAAATTAATTATTCAAATAATAATTTAATATATATATATTTAAAAAAAAAAATTATTAAATTAATTAATTAATTTTATTGGCCCATCATACTTTAAATATTCATAGGGTGTCTTGATAAAATTTTGGGATTTATAGGAGTGTTCTCGTCACGATTCTCATTACGTTTATCATTTACGTGGTTTGGTGTGCGTTTAGACGGGTCGAGGTGTTTCGAGCTTTGCATAATTCAAAACGTTCAACTTGAAGAAAAGTATTATAATGAGTTAATTTGACTAATTTAGGGTGACGACATACTAATCATGTGTTTATTGGCCTAGTGGGGGCTAGTGAGTCGATATACGCAATATAAAAGTCCAGTATTTATTTTAGTCACCAAGAGACCTGTGTGACCCGGAATGTGAAGAGAGTGACTTATTGGGTCAATAATACTCAATAGGTTGTGAACATATTACTCGGGTGTCAATCTGACCCATAAAACCCTAACAGATCAAATAACACGAAGGGGGTCTAGAAAATCAAAATCGGGATGTTACAAATCTAAAAAGTCTAACAAAATGTTCGTCCTCGAAAATTCGATTAGGTCACAGTAATTCTGAAAACGTAAAGAAAACATACCCTAAATAAAAGATTAAATTTGTTATGTGTTACCTGACGTAAAGAGGCCGGGGTAAAGTTCACGCATCTGGTCCTCAGGTTCCCAAGTAGACTCCTCGGTCCCGCAATTGTCCCACTGCACTCGGACAAGGGGAACCCTCTTACGCCGCAGAACCTTCGTCTCGGTATCCATGATTCGCACCGGCTTGAGGGGTACGGATCGGTCGGGTTCCACCGGTCCCGGGGCCTCCTGGAGAGCATGCTCTGGACGTATTAGTGCACGCCTCAACGAAGAGACATGAAATACATCATGTAATCCTTGGAGTTCTGGGGGTAGCTCCAACCTGTATGCCACTTCGCCTATACGCTCTGTGATGGTATAAGGTCCCATGTACCTCGAGCTCAACTTCCGTTGTCGACGGAGCCGAGATACACTATGTCTAGGGCGGATCTTCAAGTAAACCTTATCACCCACAGCAAACTCAACATGACGATGGCGGGCGTCGTAGTATTTGGCTTGCCGGCTCTGAGCTTCACGCATTCGCTCCTGTATCATTTGGATAATTTCTGTCATGTTCTCCATGAAAACGGGCCCCAAAGCCCTCGAGTCCGCATCTTGAGCCCAAGAAAGTGGAGTTCGGCATTTCCGGCCGTATAAAGCTTCGTATGGAGCCATGCCAATACTTGCCTGATACGTGTTGTTGTAGGAGAATTCGACTAATGGTAGGAGCCGCTCCCATGGCTCCTTCTTATCTACCAGACATAACCGGAGAAGGTCCTCCAAAGTCCGATTTGTGCATTCGGTTTGCCCATCCGTTTGGGGGTGAAATGATGTGCTGAATGCTAGTTTAGTCCACAAATATGCTTGAACACTCCTCCACTCATTCGAGGTGAATCGACCATCCCGATCCGAAACTATGGTTCTTGGCACGCCATGGTAACGAACCACATTCTCAATAAAAAGGCGCACCAATTTCCCAACACCGTCGTCTTGGCGGTTGGGGATGAACCGTGCAACCTTTGTCAATCGGTCGACCACCACCCAAATAGAATCGTTCCCGGTCCGAGAGCGGGGTAGGCCATGGATGAAATCCATGGATATGTCTTCGAATTTCCACTCGGAGACGGGGAGCGGCTGTAATAACCCAGCGGGGCTCTTGCATTCCGCCTTAACAAGCTGGCACGTCGGGCAATGTGTCACAAAAGTGATGACATCTCGCTTCATCCCTGGCCACCAGAATGTCTTCTTCAGATCTGCATACATCTTTGTGATGCCCGGGTGGATCGAGTAGTGTGTGTGATGGCTCTCATACAAAATCTCGTGCCGAAACTGTCCACCAGAAGGAACGAACATCCTATCACGAAAGTAAAGAATCCCGTCCCTTATCTGAAAGTCTGGGTGCTCTTTTCCGGCCTTTAAACGGGCAATCCCGTCCTCGAACAGTGGGTCATCCGACTGAGCATCCCTGATCCTATCCCGAAGATCGCACTTGATCTCTGTCCAATATAGCTGATGTGCAGCCGCAACTGCATCTCCTGGCGCGATCACTGTAATTCCCATCTCCTCGAGACCTCGCACAGTATCTCTCGGTATACCGATCATCCAGCTAGCTGAGGCCACAGGGTTCCTACTCAGAGCATCTGCCACGGTGTTTGCCTTGCCAGGGTGATACTGGAGATCAAAATCATAGTCGCACAAAAACTCCAACCACCGTCTCTGCCGCAGGTTCAGCTCTCTCTGCGTGAAGACGTATTTGAGGCTCTTGTGGTCCGAAAACACCTCACACCGGACGCCGTATAAGTAGTGCCTCCATATCATTAAGGCGAAGACCACTACTCCCAACTCTAGGTCGTGTGTGGCGTAGTTCTTCGCATGCACTTTTAGTTGCCTTGAGGCATAGGCAACCACCTTCCCGTGTTGCATTAAGAATGCTCCCAGACCTTGTTGGCATGCATCAGTGTACACTTGGAAGCCTTCCTGGCCTGATGGTATAGTCAGTATAGGGGCTGAGGTAAGTCTCTCCTTCAAATCTTGAAAGGCCCCTTTGCACTGCGGTGTCCATACGAACGGCGCATCTTTCTTCGTCAGCGATGTTAGTGGCAGTGCAATCTTAGAGAATCCTTCAACGAACTTACGGTAATATCCCGCAAGCCCAAGAAAGCTCCTCACATCAGCCACTGAACGAAGTTGCGGCCAATCCCGAACGGCCCGAATCTTTGCTAGGTCTACTGCTATGCCGTTAGCGCTGACGATATGACCCAAAAAACCAACCTCCTTAAGCCAAAATTCGCACTTTGAGAATTTTGCGTACAGGTGGTGCTCTCGCAATTTTTGGAGCACCTTATCCAAGTGTGTGACATGCTGCTCCTCCGATGCCGAGTACACGAGGATGCCATCGATGAATACGATGACGAATTGGTCGAGAAAGGGTTCGAACACCCGATTCATCAAAGACATGAACGCTGCTGGAGCATTGGTGAGACCGAATGGCATTACAGTGAACTCGTATTGCCCGTAACGAGAGCAGAATGCGGTCTTCTCAATGTCCTTGTCATCAATCCTGAGCTGGTAGTACCCCGATCTGAGGTCGAGTTTGGAGAAACATCGAGCCCCCTGCAATTGATCAAACAATTCTTCTATCCTTGGAAGGGGATATGCATTCTTCACGGTCAGCCAGTTTAACTCCCGGTAGTCTATGCAGAGCCGAAGGGATCCATCCTTCTTCTTTACAAAGAGCACGGGTGCTCCCCAAGGGGAAGAACTAGTTCGGACGAATCCCGAGTCTACCAATTCCTGTAGTTGCACTCTGAATTCTGCCAGCTCCTTTGGCGCCATCCTGTAAGGAGATCTCGATACCGGACGAGCCCCGGGTAGGAGGTGGATTTTGAAGTCCTCTTCCCGATGAGGAGGTAGTCCGGGGAGTTTCTCCGGAAAGACATCCGAAAACTCCCTTACCACCTTTATTTCAGCCAATTCGATGGTCTGCCCCACCATCTCTAAGTAGACCACGAACACCTCATCACCTCTCATGGTGGCCTTCGTTGCCTGTATGGAATTCAACATGAGGCGGGAAATGAATGGTATACCTTGGTAGGTGAACGTTCCTCCCGTTGGTGCTTGGAGGGTCACCCTCCTGTTCTGACAGTCTATTTGTGCTGCATGCTCTGCGAGCCAATCCATCCCTAATATCAGGTCAAACCCTGACAACTGGAGTACCGCTGCTTCAACTTCCATCTCCTGATCATTTATCTTTACTTGAAATTTGCACAAGTCCGAAGAGATCATCTCCGACCCATCGAGGAGTCGTACCCGCAACGGGTTTCCTGTGAGGTAAACCACTCCTGGCTCCTGATGTATGAAATCATGAGACACGAAGGAGCAAGTGGCGCCCGTGTCAAAGAGCGCTCGAGCAGCCCGATCATTGATCCAGAGGATCCCTGTGGTTTCGATTGATTTTGAAATGGTAATGTATATACGAATGTAATAAAAGTATCACAATTTGAGATGCAGTATAAATAAAATTCATACCGTTCACCACGTCTGCAGTGGCTCGATCCCTTCCTAGGTCCAAGGCATAAGCCTGCTGGGGAGGTTGTTGTTGTCCTCTACCGGGTTGGCCCCGACCATGACCTCCACCACGGTAATTGTCTCGATGCCCTTCCCTGGGTGCTAAGAGGGGGCATTGGGGTCGCAAATGTCCCAACTCATTGCAGTGGAAACAACGCCTTTCAAAAGGGCGTTGTTCAGCTGCATATGCTGGTACGGGGAGGGCCCTCTACTGTGCTGGGGGAGGTGGGGGTGTCCTTCTCCGATGGTGGTCGCGGGGTGGCTGGTGGCGATCCCCTCGATCATAGCCCCTATGATCTCCTCTGTCG